>JAFBJW010000068.1:600000-929606 GCA_016785235.1 Pseudorhombus dupliciocellatus
AAGTTTCATGTTTATCATTCAGGTAGTTTTTGTGTAATCCTGCTAACTAACAGAGATGTACAAACTAAAACACAACCTCCTCAGGCGAGGCAAACATTGTTTTAAGTGTTTTTTTCTTCAGCTCTGCCGTAGCTTCACATTTAAATAGGATTCATACAGGTACGCAAATTCTAACCCGGGGGGGCAGCAGGTGAAGTTCAATAGTTGAGCCGCAAACAGATTGTACAGTAGAAAAAAAAATATATATATATATTTAGAACTTTTTTAAAGAGCCAGCTTTGATAGATTGAGATCATGGAGGATCTCAGCACATAATAGAGAAACTCATTCAAATTCAAAGTGTTATAATATATAATACTTGATGCAGTAGATGTATGTACTTGAGTGTATTTTCTTCCTGGGCCTTTTATCAGTAACTCAGGCATGAAGCTTTGTGCAGAGGTGAGTCAACCCTCCTCTCTTTCACATGCCCCCCACACAGAAACACACACTAAAGTGCCCCTGTCATTAGTGCTCTGATGACCTTCCACATGTTACCCACCTGACAGCTTCTCCACGTCTGCAGAGACGGCCACGCCGCGCACCCGCACCCCACGTGCACAGACGGAGACCCGCAGAAGGAAAACTTCTGCGTCTCGCGCCCGGGCTTGAGCTGATCCTGCCTGACGCCGTCAAAACAAAGCGCGGCGCTTCCTCGCTCGCCGCTACGTTAGGCATCGAGGCCGCTGCGCCGGGCCTTACCTGCTTTCTTGTTTGAAGGCTCCATGGAAACCCATACTGACGACGCCACCTGGTCGGTGTCAGCAGACGTCAGTGCGAGCGCCACGGAGAAGAAACAGAGGAAGAGGGAGGGAGATGGAGGGAAGAAAGCAAAGCTGCATCCTTCTTTACTCCGACTGTATCACTCAGCTGGAGGAGCAACGGCCAACGCTCTGACCTTTGCACCTTTGTCAGACATTGTTTAACTCTCATTCAGCATGAGAGCGTTGAATAAATGCTTGACTGGTTATTTAGCCGTAGAACCATGTAGTAGGAGTACGGCACACGTGAGAGGTAAAGAGATCCATTCATCCCCTGAGTCCAGGCGATGTGCAGTTGTCCATTTGGAACACAATGGCTTCAGGGGATTTAAGTGCATTTTAAGAAGTTGCATACTTAAAATGTATTATTTGTGTCAGCCCACTACTTATTGATCCCTCAAGTTGTGCCATATGTTTGCATTTCGGTCAAGCTTCAGGAATAATATGAATAGTTTAGGAGTTATACAGGACGGGGGTGTATCGTAATGTGACTTCAATCTAAACTATAACTTGATTGAAACTATTAAAAAGTGAAAGTGGGATTTTTAAAGTCAGTGAAACTGGAAATCATTTTGTGTTTTGCTTTAGTCAAAATGCAGTAAACCCACTGAACAAGAGAGAAACAGAAATGTTTTGGGAGCCACACCAACCAGTTTCATGATGTTAAAGAAAGCAAACGCCCTGGTGGAGGTAACAAAAGTAGAGTGAAAGAGAAGAGCAGAAATCCAGCGTGATTCTTTTTTTCCCTCCTCCTTCCCCCAGATCGAGGCCAGACTTGAAAGGTCAACGTGGCGAGGGAGAAATGCAGCGGGTTGCAGAATTTTGCTGGCACTTGGCTCGGCGCGCTACTGGACCTCGTAGATGTTTGTGGCAAGGTCACCGCGGGAAGCGTAAATGGAAGTTGATGGCTCTGTTGTTCCGCGTCATCGGCCATTGCCTCCACCACTCTGCGGAGACGGCGTTGGTGAGTGCAGCTGACATCGCGTACCATCAAGGAGGCAGGCGACGTCAAAAAAAAAAAAAAAAAAGATCCCGGCTGAGCACAAGCTTCAGTTAGCCCACACAATGTGATGATGGGATGTAATTGATGCATTTCCTGTCCCTGCAACCCAAGAGAGCTTTTCATGCATGCGCACACAAACGCACGTCTTTGTTTCTCACTGCATCTTAGTCCAACAATTTTTTTCTCCTTTTTAAATGGAGAA
The DNA here is from genome assembly GCA_016785235.1 of Pseudorhombus dupliciocellatus. NCBI lineage: Eukaryota > Metazoa > Chordata > Actinopteri > Pleuronectiformes > Paralichthyidae > Pseudorhombus > Pseudorhombus dupliciocellatus. The sequence continues at coordinate 602,006 of JAFBJW010000068.1, forward strand.
GGATAATGGAAATTCCCGATGAGAGGCTGGAGTGGCCCTGATGCTGCACTCACCCTTTTTCCACTCAAGACTTTTTCTCCCCCCTCTCCTCTACTTTGCAGATGCATTGTTTTACTGCAAATTATAACCATAAAAAAGACTCTGATCACCCATTCTGTTAAATTAATAGAATTACACAAAAAATGTAATGATAGCAATTAAGTCTTGAAAATGCAAATTTTATAGTCAAGGACGATTACCTCATTTATAGCGTGTGCTGGAATGATGCCAGACGAAGGTAATTTAGATCCGGGTTGCTCACGGTTACATCATGATGAATATGAGATGAGCGGGGCCTCATCACGCACCTCCAGTCGCCCAACTCTCAATCAAATGGAGGGATGGGGGGGGGGGGGGGGACGGGGGGGGGGGGGGGGGGGGGGACTGAGGGATGTGAAAGCTGTACGTGGCAGCCCCGATGCATATCTGGTGGGGCCGAGGGAGCATGAAGTTAAAAAAAGGCAGGTATGTCCAAAAGGGCTCTGAAGGCAAACTCCTGCACTCCCCATCAGCTTTAAATGTCTTTCCCCTGCCACTTTTGCAAATATTATGCATTTCAACAACTTCCCGTCGAGAAAATCGGATGGATTTTACAGCCAATGCTGACATTTCGGAGCCGAATGGATTCTCGTGCAGGTTTGATGGGAAGCCTTTCAGGACGGAGCAGAGTTCCTCCTCCCCACGCCCGTGCCCAGTGTTTATTGGCCAAGATTAAAAATTCACATGAAAACTCAATGCCCCAATGACATTTAAATGCAAGAATTTTTAAACCATAACTTCGTTTGGCTGAGTTAAATACTCACATTAGTTAATTATTCGAGGAAAAAGGCAGAGGTAATGACATTAATCTTTTATCGGGGCCGGCCTGGTGCCGTGATCTCTAATAGCTTAACATTTCACTTTGGCACTTGTCACAGTCCTGCAAACCCTCACTCGTCTGTCTCCCAGGCCGGACCAGGGAACGTTTTATTTTAAAATCCCAGATGCTGCAGGGAGCTGGCTGTCGGCATAAAACAAATGTTTTGGTGAAACAAATGATGAATAGCAATCTTACCCAAAATTTCCACGAAGGTAACATCATCACCCGGACCAGATATTTCCCACTTCTCCGTCATACATTGCTTTGAAATATCGCTCGATGTGACTTCACCTCTGGGCAGATTTAATAGTGCAAAAAGCACCGGGATAAAATAAGAGAAATAGCGCAAGTATCCCTCTTGTTTCTTTTAAAACTGGAAAGCTATTTAACTAACATTTCACCCGGCTCTGGCTATTACACAGTCTATTGACACATATTGCACCTGGGCTGGACTCTTTCTCAACCCCATCCATCGGTCACACAGATTGTCCCCCGGTAGGCAGAGGCCTGCGACGTTAATGGAAATGGGGCAATGCTGGGAGCATAGAGCCTGGAGAAGCCTGGATGATCCCTCAGGCCATGGCTGCCATGGGATGAAATAGAGAGACTATTACAGTGGAGTTGTAAAACCCCACACGCTCCACACACTATCATAATAGAATATTGATTCTATCAGATGCCAGGCCCCAGCCTGTCCCCGCAATGAAGAAAAGAGCACTAAAGGTCATTGTGTGAAAGAAGAGAGTGGGGGAGAGACAGCAGAGCAGATCGGCAGAGAGGAACAGTATAGAGTGGACAGGAGAGAGAGAGAGAGAGAGAGAGAGAGCAGACCACTGCTGCTGCATGACCGTCTTTCTGTAATAACACATTGTATCACCACAAAACTATTAAAACAAACGAAGAGAACGGAGTAATTCCAGTGCCGTATGAATAAAGTCGAACCAATCGTAACTCATTTCTGTTGTTCAATTAAACCCTCTTCTTCTCTTTTTGTTTGTTTTTTTTTTTTGTTGTTTTTTTTTTGCATTGCTGCATCTGTCTCCACAGCCATAAGTAACACAGAAGCAATTTCAACCATTAATTGTTGATCAAGGCAGTTGGGAAAAGCGCCAAAGGAAAAGGATGACAAATAAGCGCCCACCATGTGAACAGCAGTACAAATTACACCACAAGCAGGATACGTTTATGCTTGATTGGAGCAATTTAATGTTTTCTTACTAAAAAAAAAAGCAAAAAAAAAAAGCTCGCAAATCCTGGGAGGACAGTTAAGGAAATGACTTTTTAATCATCCAAGGAGCCGCTGTGCCTTGTCTCTCCTGATAGCCCCATATTGAAGACTTTGAGCCATTAGGGGAGGGAGTCTGTATGTTGGAGGCCATTCTTAGCAACTTTTTGTAATTCAAAATATATCAGAAGAGTTTGAACTAAGGATGAAACAGTGATGTAGGCCTGTAATGAGATTTATTTTTAATTCCCTTGTTTGTTCAAATGATAAAACAAGACAAGTTAGAACTTTGAATTTGAATGCTGCAGGATGCTGCGTTGTGAAAATAATTAATGATTAACATTAATGAAGTCATTGTGGGTCTGTCTGCCGCCATCACTCTGTAACCCAGTCAGAGTGGAGGCCCATGTTTAAACAATGCCACAGTTACATGCACAATACATTACAAGGAGTTGACTAATCTGCGTGGTGGCATTATGGCCTGTACAGAAGTCATGATGAATTCTGTTATTCCGGGGCCCCCTTGGAAATATATTCATGAAATTTCAATGTCCGATGAAACAAGCCATCTTTTAACCAGAGCTTGACTGTGACATCCCATTAGTTTCTATTCCAGACACGACTTTTATTATAGTCAAATAAATATCCATTTATCTTGCTTTTCTTTTGGGTTCCTCTTTTCAAATCCGCACACGCTGCCCAGGTAATTGAACAGTAGTTGTTGGTGAAGGCCTCGGCAAATGAAACTGCCATTGTAGCATCAGAAATAATCAATTTGATGAGCCTTGTATATACTCCCATACTCAAAGTAATGTGATATTGATTCGGTGCTCTGATTTAGTACTCTTTCCCCACACCAGAATGATTATTGGCTTTTGACAAATTCCAGCACAACCACCCCCCCACCCCTCCTCCATCCTGCCCGGCGCCCTCTTTTGTCTCAGAGCACCGGTGCCATAGCCATCAACTCCAGCTAAACTCTGCAGCCAGACTTTGAGTTTGTAACACAGTTTGGACTGCAACAGACTTTTCCTCACAGCTTCAGGAAAAGAAATCTGATGAGTCTGAACCGATATGTGTGCGTATTCCACCTTGTGTTCTTTAAGTTACGTAGCAGAACCGACAGAGGATGGAGGATGAATAGAGAGATGGATGGATGGAACATGGGTATGGAGAGACAGGGGAGGTAAGAGAGGGAGGCACAGCGGAAATGAAGGATGGACAGGTGGCAGACCTCAACACCAGACCAGTCTGTGTTGAATAGTGTGTGCGAGTAATAAAGAGAGGAGAACACTTGGTCCTGGAGAAGACATGGCTGACTTGGTGTCTGCTTTAACAAGGAGTGTGCTCACTGTGTGTGTGTGTATGTGTGTGTGTGTCTGTGTGTGTGTTTGAGATCTAAAGCCACTAAATATGCCGATGCGTGCATTTTACACAGAAATGCCTATGGGTGTCTGCAGAAATGAATAAATGATGTGTATGTGTGTGTGTGAGTGTGTGTGTGTTTAAGTGTGTGCACCTGTGTATGTCTTTTTGTTTGTAACAGACCTTTTACAGTGCATGGGTGTGTGTGTTTGTGTGTGTGTGCGTGCGTGTGTGTGCGTGTGCACTGCAGGCACATCCCCTATGTGCCGTGCATGAAAACACCTCACACACACAACAGGGGCCTGCTCATGGAAAAATCAATATGCTGGTGGTAGAAATATGCTAGAATGTTCTCTAGGTGAAAGATTGATCTGAGCTCCATAGAGGATCTGTCCAAAACCAAATAATGGTTAGGGGCCAGTGACCTCCAGATCCCTCCACAGAAAACAATAATTATAACTGCTCTGTTGTATGTGAGGACTAAGCATAAAGGCCGTGGCCAATGAAGGTGCAATGCTAACAATGCACTGGTTGTGCAACTGGAGCATTCAACAATTCAGTTTCACAATTTAATGTTTAGCATGTGTTTTGAAGCACCTTATTTTTTCCATAATAATAAAAAAATAACATCTCATATTAAAGGTTCTGCAGAGGGCCACTGGTTTGCTTCTCGAACACTGAGCCAACATTAAGTCTGCCTGCGCTCACTGATCGATACCCTGCCTTGGCATCATCTGTGGCAGTGCCCGTGTCCAGCTCTCTTTGTGGCAGGTGCAGTAATGTAAACTGTCTGTTTGGAGAGCGACCAGGCACATAGACTGAAGGAGAGAGAGAGCCAAGCTGAAGCACTGTGCTGGTGTGAGAAGATTTAATTCCTGTGTGTGGCATGAAACTAACCTGTTCCAACACTCATCATCAGGCATAGCCTAACCAAACCAAATTTGTTCCAGTATATTTTGTCGTTTTATCACAATAAGTTGCAGGAGGCCTGAGGTTTGCACGCTGAAAAATATTGCAAGGCAAATTTTAGTTTCAAACCTTCTAAGTCATATTTGATAATATGATGGAAATGCCCTTCCAGTTAGTTTAAGTTCTTAATAATCCTCTGTAGGGTGGTTTAATAGTCACACGGAACAACCTGATATTACCTAGCCAGCCTCTCATCAACACAGCCACTGTTTGAGTGATGAGTCTCCTCCAGGAACCAACAGCTGTATGTGCAAATCATGCATATAAATCAATTACTGGGGCCCTATGTACTTTAAATGCACCCATTAATTAAGCAATGTCAGACACAATGAACCGTGAAGTTCATTACATTTTTAGCATTCAAACCCGGGATTATTTGAAGAGTGCGTGAGAGAGAGGGAGACTGGTTTACCTAATGATTAGCCCCATAGCTCAATGTCAGGCAGACGCCAGCGGAAATTTCAGGAAAAGCTGTTGAGAGAGGAGTCGGAGCGGCGGCAGCAAGCTGTCTCAGCAATCTATGAAAACATGGAAGGGCTTGATCAAAAGGGGAAGCGAGCAACAATAACATGCGACGGGCCGTGCCTACCTTCCCACTTTACACTGCGGAGACAGAGAGCCGAAGAGTTTTACCACCACCACCATCAGTATGAGTTCAGTGGTGGATTGATGTGGGTCAAATAATAACATTCTGCATGGAGAATACATGCAAAAATACAAATAGCCACAAACATTAGTATTCTGTGAGTAGTTTTTTTTTTCTCTCTCTCTAATATGTAAAGAAATTGAGTAATAAAAATCAAACAGTAATAAGATCAACAATAGAAAAAATAAAATAGAAAGTAGTATTAATAACAATGAGGGAAGAGGTAGTATTGAAGTAATAGTGCATGTGATACTGTACAGTGTATAGTGTAATATACTTGCTATATATTCTGTAATTGTTTATTGAAGGAAGAAGAGTTTCTAGAGTCATCTGTCTGTGTGTGTGTGTGTGTGTGTGTGTGTGACCTCTGTATTGCCTCATGCCAGGCTGTAGTTTGGTTCAAGTTGCTGCAAGATGACAGGGGAGGTTGGTGGGGATGTGTGTGTGGGGGGGTGGGGGGTGGGCACGGTGCAGCAGAGAGAAGAAGCTGGGCCCAGATGACTGGCATTAAACAATGACCTCTGCATAATGAAAGATGGCGACAACGTTTCCCCGCTCATTACAAGGTTCCACACTGTGACATAAATTTGCATATTCATATACCCCCCCCCTCCCCTCTTTTCATCGCAAATTATTTTTTTTTCCTGTGAGCAGGACATCTGCCTCCCTGACATCGCTCTGGAAGCGGGAAAATAAATAAATATGTGTGCAGGGAGGCACATGATCCGTCCAGATGCCACAGAAATATGGCACGATGTTGACATCACCGCGCGCACCCAAGACCGTGTGTGTTTTCCGCGGCTTAAGCACCAGGAAATCACGTTCGGGGTCAACGGAGAAGAATACAGCTCGGGCGGAAAAAGCGACAGAGGTCCGGAATGTATATCTGCTTTGCATATTGTTGTTCTGCCACAGTGACATGAATGCCACCGCAACGCTGGTATGGCAGGTTACGCACAGTCGGGGCCGACTTTGATTCACGTCACGTTGGAGAGGATCAATAGGAGAAGAGCTTTCTTTGAAAAACATCAAAATCATAGCAAAAAGACCCAACAAATTACATTCACTTTACAATTTACACTGAAAAACAAAAAAGAGAAAAAAGTTTGCACATTTTATTAAGCATATCCCACAACATAAGGTGGAATGACACGCAGCAGCGTTGAGATTTTATTATTAAAGATTTTATTTGTCTTGTGAAAATGCTCCAGGTAGACACATCAAAAAAGCATCAGAAGACTCCACAAGACATAATTACATTTCAACATCAAACAGAAACAGGTACCGTACATGAAGTTGGGGGAAATACAGACATGTATGCAAAGACAGTAAATGTACAAACTTCTTCATCAAAAGAAATGCTTGTGGTTCCTTTATAGAAAAAAAAAAAAAAAAAAACAGCCAGGAAAGGGTTGAAAAGAATACAAGCAGCAAAAGTGGGGATTTGAATCCATTTTATTTAGTTGGGTAACTTTAATTCAAATGAATCAGGCTGAGCTGCCCCCGCCAACCGCGCCCGCAGAGTCGCCCATCTCAACGTGCAGCATAACGATCACCGCAGCACTTCTCAATACAAACTGTTTTATGTGAACACCTCAAGCTGAGGGCTATATAAATATAGAATTAGACAAAAGTGTTATTTTTTTCTTTTTATGTTTTATTTTTCAACCCCCCCCCCCTTCTTTTCTTTTCTCACTCTCCAGCAACATCCCCAGGTCGGGCTGGCTCTAAGCAGATGCAGGCGCTGCAGTTCCCTTATGATAGTTCTGCAAAAAATAAAAAGGTTTTCTTTCAACTTAAATCAGCAAATTGTGGAGTGCAGACCTTGGGGTATGTTCCTCTCCCCCAGAAAAACGTGCTCGCAGGGATCAATTTGAAATTTAAATCGCAGTGAAACGGTGTTTGTCATTAACAATCAAATATTTGAACCGTGGAAATACCTTTTGCCCCTCTTCTGCATCTGCAGCCCCTGCCCCTCAGAAGCACTGCGTGGGTCGTCGTTTTGATGATGACGTATTTAAAAAAAGGTGCTAGACAACGTCACAAAGATTAGATTTATAAATCCTAAAATATCAAAACTAATCAGAGAGCTTTCTCTTTCTCAGCTGTGTTCATGTCTCCTTTCAGACCTGCAGCATGTTGCTCCCCACATTAAAGAAAGAAGGCAGAAAAAAAACAAAACGGGGGCTTGTTTAAATGCAGCGGAGGAAGGTAGGACAAATGGAGGGAGAGAAGAGGTTCCTGTCATCCCTGAGAGACAGCGTCTCTGCTTAATGTTCATTAAGGGCCTGATTGAATTGGGGGGTGTAGCACTGTCACTGTTAATGGAATGATCTCTAATTGGGGAGCATTAGCTCTATAGGATCTGGCCAGTGTCAAAGACAGGCAGAGGGGAAGGTTGCAGCAAGACATCCTGGCGATGGTAAAAGTACACCAAAAATAAACCAAATGTCATCATCTAATAAACATTTGCCTACACTGAAATTAAATAATAATGCATTCCCAGTAGAATTACGACAACGTGTGCTTCCATCCTTGTAGAGGGGCTAGAAATGTCAACTAACTTTTACCTTTACACCCATTTTTTATGAGGAACTATGGCTCTATCAGACGTAACTGTTGGATGTGTGTGTGTGTGTGTGTCCATATGTGCTGTGCGCCACACCCTGGGGCTATGACCGTGATGGTACAGACATGGAGGTGAGGAGCAACTTCAAGGCCAAAGTAAGGTGTGCTCATGATAATGATGAGCACAAATGACCGCTATCGCCATCCAACAAGGCCCAGGACTTGATCCGTAATGGCTGCCCATAAAGGAGAATCATCATCAATGAAAATGACAGGTTATTAAGATCCAATTTTAAGTGTGGGGGTGCTATGGCTTTAGTATGATAGGTTAGCTATCTATAAAACCTTTACAGCCTGGCCCTCGACGACATCAGTCCCGATCCCCATCTTGCCGCGCCGTGTGCCAGAGACACATGCTAATAAGCTCACAACCTTTAATTAAGCAATATGTGTAAGTTGGTGGTCATTACGGCCTGATTTGTGAGCCTCTTCATTACACTGAGCACTAGCTAGCAGACACATATTCAATACAAATCAAGCTGGCCGGAATATTATCCTGCTTAATGTGAGGCCAATATTGATATTTTATCACTCGTCTTCTGATTAGTGACTTTTAGAATCTTCATTTTTCATTGTGTCGCGGCGGCTCTCGACACGTCTTAATTAGGGGTGTGACTGGACATTGTTTATTAAATTAAAAACACAAATCGAATCTATTTTGTTGGGTTTTGGAAATACAGGTTTTAAACATGAGTTTAAAAACAGGCCAAGAAAACGTGATGGAATTTATCACCTTGCTGCTTTTTTTTTTTTTACTTCTCTTCTCTCTTCTTCTCTTCTCTTCTTCTTACTTCACTCGTTCACTCACGTCTCGTCTTCATCACTGACACTCAGAGCCTGAGCTGGTCATTTGACCCACAGGTTAACGTCTGCTGAATCCATTCCCATAGCTGACACAAGCCAGATATTATTGGATTCACTTTATTTCACCAGAGGAAATAAAACTTCACACATTTGTTTTCAGGGTTAATATCCAGGTGCTGCTCCTCTACGGAATATTGCAGCGTCTTCAAGTCGAACAGACGGTTGATGAGCAAACTTAGATCAGCTGAAGCTCCAACCATCTCTGTGTGTGTGCTCTGATGTCATTGGTTGAGGTCCTGCAGTGCAAAGCTAGAGCCACACCCGCTTCCTCCTACTGGCTCAACACGATGGGCCCCTGAGGGAAAGAAACACGCGATAAAAGAGTGTGGATTGTGCTAAGCAAACAGAAGGTAGGAACACTTTGTACAAGTGTGTGTGTCGGGGGGGGGGGGTTGGTGTCATATGACTGTGAGATAAGGTGATGGCAACTTCACAAACAAAGTGATCGAGACGATTAACACTCACGGCAAAACAGTTTCTTCCGTTGGCGTATTTGCTGTGGGGCCCTGCTGCCTTCCTTGTCTGCCTCCTGACGGCTGGAGCCCCGACCTGGACAGGGGCCCATCCTGGAATCACTGTGCGCCCCTCCCGTGTCACCTATCACCTGCAGAGGAAACCTATAGTGTGTATAGTGATAGTTTTGTTGAATCCATGTGTTTCAGGCCCAACATAGTATCAGGGAGTGCAGGTTGAACTGGGATGACAGTGACTGAGATTCCTCAAGCCCCCTGCAGCAGTGTTGTCATGCAATAGTCTCTAGCTCTGTCCTGGTGTGTACACTGAACGTAGAGACTGCATGGAACCCCCCCCCCCCCCAGAGGGTTGACCCTGTGCAGTGATCAGAGGGACATGACTTAAATCAAGAGTTTGGCTTTCTGAGTTTTTTCCCAGTGCGTCATGTCTGTCGTCACGAGCATTGACTCTCTCAGCTCACTGTCTTGCCAAGATATCTTGGTCACCTCTCGTTTCCAACTGTGACGATAGGAGCATGAGCCAGTAAAACGTTGACACAGAGCCGGGAGTGAAAGCTGATTGTAGACGCCAGATATTAGTGAGGATTTGTTGGGATTTTTGACCAATGGAAAGGGACTAAACAGACGTATTTCATTACAGCCGGGCTTTCCGTGTGGAGTTCACACGTTGTTGTCTCTAAATTAACTGTGTGTGTAAATATGAGATATATTTGTGTGCCCCCCACCCTCTGTGATTCTCACAAATATCAGCGATTGATGGATTAATTTGTCAAAATAGCATCTGTCTTTTTTCAAACATCTTCTCCTTTGCATCATGGTATCAGTTCCCAAAAGTGTAGGCTGACATTTTTCAATCGGCAAATTACACAGAGCAGCAACTGAACAAACTTAAAATAAAATAAAATAAAATACACACAAAATGTGGCATAGAGTGTTTCTTTGTCTGGAACTAGTATCAACAGGCCAGATAATTACATGCGGTGTATTTTAGAGAAGTCCTCCTCCTAAGCAGATATGGCTGCCAGGGAGGCATTAATCTGCTCATGCAACATACACTGCGTAGCCAAGGACACTCCTCTCTCTCTCTCTCTCTGCTTCTGTGTGTGTGTCTCAGAGCCATACACACCACTTGCAGATAAGACAACGCATGCACATACACACACGCACGCCGAGACAGAGACAGAGTAAACTCACTTCCTGTATAAATCATATTCATATTTCTGAGGGCTGCCGATGACCTCACGGCAAATGAAGCGTGGGTCCTCGGCTCCACAGCGGCAATCAAACGTGCGGCGGAGTAATTACAAAAGAGGGGTAGGAGGGAGAATTGATGTGGTTTGTCAATTAATGTTGCTGCAAGGTGTTTTTTCGAAAGGTTAACTTCTTCATATTCTCTGCACGCTAAATTAGGTCAATATTGGTCCGGCGAAGAGTCGCCGCCGCCGTCTTGTGCGTTGGCCCGGGCGGCGGGCTGAGTCATGGGGAGCCGAGACAAAGAGTCCTTGTTAAATGGGAGATTTGAGAGCGCATCACGATGATGAGGTGTCCCCGATGTCGGAGAGCGAGTCCCCACGCTGCCTCCAACATTTCATTTCTCCCCGTTTGCGTTTAACAAATCGCCAAACTACAAGAGGAATATCCACTCACTGTTATACAAACCATGCATAATGCAACGCAATCCTGCTGATATTTAAACAACCAAATGAAGTGCAGTTGAGAACTGGCTATGTGAATAAACTGCCTACCTTTTGTTTCTACGAACGGTTAAGCACATCCACCCCCAAAAAAAAGGGAAAGCGGGGGAAAAACAGCACAGCCGAAATTGCAGAGAAAAGTGTTTTTATTTATAGAAGTCGCTGGAGATGCTCATCATCAGCGTTTTTTCCGAGCCATAAATAATTTGTGGAGAGAGGTAATATTCAAGCTGGCAGAGCCTTAGTTGTGCATCTTTAATGGAAGTTTTACAGAAGCCGAGCCAGTTCTTGCATATGCTGCTGCCTCCCATATGGAGGGAAGGAGACAAAAGGAGCACAGTTGGCTTGTCCTATCTTTTCATAAGTCCATCTACACTTAAATGCTAGCCCCGGAGAAAAAACGACACAGGGGGACATAAACCCACTGTGGTTTTAGGAGGCAAGATAATGACTTTGCCTGCATTAATTTCTTCATCAGCCATCTTGTTTCTTCAGACGGAGTGGTTACGAGGCCCTCTCTGAAGGTCCTAGGTTATATAGATGCATTTCCCCCGCATAATTTCGGCCTTAACAGTTGTTGTCAGCAGCGCATTTTGTGAGTCGGCAGCTGGGGAACATCTGTTTATAGGTAATGAGTGTTTCGAAAAGCTACACCTCGCTTTACCTGTAATGTCTTTTATTGGAGCGCACTGATGGGAACGCAGCTTTTTACTTTTTTTTTTTGTATGCTTGTGATTCAGCCAGAAGATTCCTTCAATGTGGTCAATATTACAGATGCCTGCCTCGGGCACCAGACTGAACGAGAGCATATGATGGGTCATTAATATTAACTTTCTTTAAACAGAATTCAATATGCAAGTCAATAAAGGCTTCATTATTGTTATATTTTTTTACTGCAGACTCGCACCTTCAAATTCACTCCTACCAATTCCAAAATTCTTACCACTTGCGAAGGACGTAACTCGGGGAAAAAAAAAGAAAAAAAAAAAAACTTTCAGTCAACATCGCTGGTTCAATAATAGCTGAATAAACAGCAGAAATATTTAGTTTCTCATGACTCTTGCTCAGCGACTCACACTCAAATCAAACAGGACACACCTCGCTGTTCTGCTCCTTCCAAACAGTGTCTAACAGTGTCTATAGCTCAGGGCACTTCTTCCAGGACTTGCTTTTTAAAGGTGTTCGTTTAGACAAATTTCGGCTGTAAATTTGTGGGTATTATGCAAAGCCGTCGGACCCCAGGGCTGTGGTCATGTTAGTCTAAGGGAGGAGCAAGTCCTCAGGGGCATGGGCGTCCAGGACACTGCCTGAGAAAACAGAGCTCTTTTAAGGAAATAAGTCATCCGTCAATATTTCCTCAGTAAATGGAAACAGACTTCTAAGAGTAGCAGGATTAGCTTCTTTAACTAACTGGGGATGGAGAATTAGGTTACATTATTACACAGTCAAATGAAGTTAAATGTAGTTTGTCACAGTCTGCTTTCGTGCTGCTTTGAGAACCATCGTCACTGATGATGAAGATTTCAGGATGGAATAACAAGGAACATTCGAGACTAGCATAGATGTTATCGATAATATACGGTGCATTGCTCAAATGTTAACATGCTGCCAATAGGCCTTTTGTGAATATACCGTGCAACATATCTGGATTACAGAAAAACCTCTTATATTAGTTTTTATTACCCAGGCATATTTATGTTTATTATACTTGGTCCCGTAACACAGCACTGTAATCACATCACCATAAACCATTATATTATGTATAGGTGACAAGCCTTTAGTGGAAAAAATGGGTTGGAATGTCATAAAAACTGAGAGGAGCAGACATGAACGTGTGCTCACTGCGTCCTGCAGCAGAGCACTCCACAGCATTTTTTTTTAGCTATTTAATTTTTGTATAAGTGGCCTGCCTGGTTGTTATTTCTCTCTGAGGAGCTGTCACCTTACATCTGAAGGCAGTTTGTACACAGCACGCCGTCGCAGTGTGTGTATCGCTGCCAGAATTATATAAAGCGCTAATAAAATCAGCTCAAGTGTTCTTCCGAGTGCTGGGGATGCCCTTTGGTGATCCCTGGATCTTGCTCTATACATAAAACCAGTCTACATATTCAGGGGAGGATTAGTTTTGAATATGTAAAGTGGGGGTCTGCGCTGTGAGGCGAAGGGGGATTGGCGTATAGTGCTCTCTCGGCGGCGGCGGCGGCACCGAGCGCGGGTGTTATCGCTCCCCACTACCAGCGAGTGAAAGAGGACGCCATCGGCATCTTCTGCTCCTGGAGGCCCCTGCCTGTTATGTTGCAAGGGACAGACAGCAGCACCCAAGGGACACAGTGGGTGTGAGAAAAGAGAGCAACAGAGAGCAATAGAAAGACGGTGTGTGTGTGTGTGTGTGTGTGTGTGTGTGCTTTCCAAGGACAGTAACACCTATCTTTCACTTAAGGTGGCCTCTATGAAACTCCTCTCACAGCTTAAAGAATAGTGTCAGGTTACATTTCTCACAGCAGAAATATTAGGACTTAGCTGTGTGTCTCTGGGTAAACTGAGTGTGTGTGTGTTTAGGTTTTAAAGCATATAACGTGTCAGCATTTGTGTGTGTAGTGCATATACAGTATGTCGGCATTTGCATATGTGTGTTTGTGTGTGTGGGTTTTTTTTGTTAGTGATCTTGGTTTGTTCTGTTTGTAGGAGGTGAGGGGCTGTGTGTGTGTACGCTCTGTTTGGCTACATTAAACTTTCCCCAGATGTCTTATCTGCTCTGCACAGGTCTGGAGGCTACACACACACACACACACACACACACAGACGGCGACACAGTGGCAGTAATAAATGTGCCACGCTACACGTTCACTCACATGAGCTCACCATCACTCAAACGATGATGGAGAACCATTAGAACACGACAGTGCCTCTGAGCTAATTGTTTGTAACTCCTCTGACATTATAAACTTCAAAATATTAATTTTCCCAGGATGATCCAGGTCGCTCTTGGGGGGACTGACAAAATGATGGAGGAAAGTGCAGAAAGCCCCCTCCCACTTTTTTTTTTTTTTTTTTTTAGTTTTGAATCCTAAGTCACATCAGTGTTAACAGGATTAGGTGCTGGGGTTTATATAACACAGCATCAAATGGGGTATTTCCAGCTTTCCAACAGGGACCAGATACATATGCAACTACTTCCACTGACTTTACATGTGCATATGCATTAAGTTAGTCTTTAGTATTTTTTTTTTTTTATGAATGTATTATGTTGATATCATACCTCAACAATGGCCCCATTAAATTGCCGGAGGAAGTGCCTGTATCTTTGTTTCTGCCCACTTAGGTACAGGGTGTAGACGACCACATGTGTGCTGGTCTCGCCCTCCGGGTGGGGGGCGCCCTCCCTGAGAGCGCCATCGCTGGACGCTGCAGAGCCAGGGGAGGGGTCTTCTGCAGTCCAGATGTGGTCATAGATGACCACCTTAAGAGCAATGAGTCAATAAAACACACAAACAGATACTGGTTAGAGAAACATTTTGAGAGAAAGGAAAACAAACAAACGCATGGGAAAATATAGATGTGTCATCTGACTGAGAACATCCACAACGTTGCCTTGCTGTTCATTGTAATTACATGTAACTGGGGCCACCAGATAAGCGCCACTGGTGTGCACTACATCAGCTGCTAATTCCTACTAGTGCACGAGTCCTATGGGGCCTGATCTGTGGCAGATAAAGAGACAGGTTGTATTTTGTAATCATGCATACGTGTGTGTATTCCTGGTGGCAGGCTTGTTTGTGATTCCGTGTGTGTGTGTGTGTGTTTGTGTGTGGCTGGGTGCACGCGCTGGGGCCACACACACCTGTAATGTGCTGCCCTTCTCGATTAGGATGAGACCCAGGTAACAAGCGGACCGTATAACGTGCTATATAGGTCATGTAACTCGAAGTCATCCATGTATGAAGATCGTGGAAGCTCTCTCCCTCTCTGATAGTGTCTGCTGGCAAAGGCTCCACGTCTATTTGTCCACATGCTTCACTGAGATAAAGCAGCAAATCCACATACTGGGTAAATATAATTATAAAACGACTGAAACTGGTTTGTTCTAAATTGATCCCAAATTCGTGTTCCAGACTGCCGGCTGAAATGTAGGTCCAAGCGTCTTGTTTTTAGGACGTGATAATTAGTCGCTAGACCTCATCTACACATGCATAATGCACGTCTATAATCTGTTTCATTTGAAATTTTTATATTAAATTCCGCTGATGAAACACACACACAGGATGCTCTCATGGGAGAATCCGCCATTGCTCTACTGATCTGCACTCTTAAGTGATATCATGGAAACAGTGTGTGTGTATGTGAGACCTTCTACATAGGCCCTACTGCAAACTCTATTACAAGCCCCCCCCCCCCCCCCCCCCCCCCCCCCCCCCCCCCCACACACACACACACACACACACACAATAAGAGTCACAGGGAAGACTTTTCCAAGTAGTTTGTGAAACTCAAGGTGACCCTTTAATTGGCTGAGTAATTATGATTCGTCTAAAAATACAGGAAAAGGAAAACGGCAGACTCATTCAGCGGGCCGTGAGTGGCAGGGTCAAGCTGAAGGAGAGGTTTAATTTAGTGGCGTATGGATGTCACCCTGCACTTATAAACACTTAGCCAAACACAACTCTAGGCACTTCGCTGTGAAAACAGTGGGAGCCATTATCACACTTGTAATTAGAGGCATTGCATGAACTGCAAACGAGACAGCCCCCATGAGTGGGAAAGGCCTCATTGTCAAAATGTCAAAAAGTCATGAGTGCATGGAGGAAAACTGAGACTAGCTATGAACATCTAAAGAGGGTGTGTGTGTGTGTGTGTGTGGGGTGGGGGGGCTTTCTTCGATGCTAATTCAGTCGCTCATTAGTGAAATCGCCTCAACTGCGCCTTGCCTCTAGCTTGGCCTTGGTCCACACTGGGGGAAAGTGATTACCTGAATTCCGTCAGTAATCAGCACCTTGGCAAGGCGGCAATCAGTCTGTTTGGATAGTGTGTGTATTTTAATCTGCTCAAGTGGGAGCGTGCAAAAAAATATCCAGGATCTCTTCCTATATTGTGGTTCGTAGCTTGCTTATGATATGGTGAAGAAGAACATAAATATTTTGAAAACACACTTCCCTGCTCCCCTGGCTAAAGGAAGTGTTGCTCTTAGAGCTGCTTTCAGGCCCGCGCTGCTCTGCGGATAATCTCCTGAAGTTCTTAGTCATTAAGTCGGTCAATGTCAACTTAGAGTTTCTCCTGCCAGGGCCTGGTAAAAAAAAAGCAATAATATCTGTCTAGAACTCACTGTGTGGACATTCTGTGGAGTTCTGTCCTCCGTCCTCTGACCCAGCCCCAGCCTCAGATTTGCAAAATTCATGCAGTGGTGATAGAAACATCATGGACCCCTGGAGCCTGTGTACACCTGTGTGTTGTGCATGTGTATGCATTATGGCTTGCGTGAAAATAGATTTTTTTTTTATTTTTTCCATGTTAACCACACCAGCATCCTACGCTAATTAGCACGTGAAATCTGGTTGACAACACCAGACAAAAGCCTGAAAAGGTGTTTGTGCGTTCGGGTTTGGGTGACGCCATTTCATGTAACGCACCACGGCTCTCAGGATGCATCACCGCATGAGACACAAAAAGCAAAGAGCATTAGAGGGCCCGTCTGCTCTGCACTGCTCTGTTCTGGTCTGTTGTGTTGCGTTATGGTAGTCGCCTGGCTTCTAGTCTTAGCCTGAGTGCTCTCTCCACTCCACCATTGTTCCATGTGATAGCACTAAGTGACTGATTTAGGTTCAATGCCTGCACGGAGCAGACAGGCCAGCTGTGGGTTAAGCAGATAGCATTCAAGTGAGCTAACCCAATTCAAACCCAATCAAGCTGGGATTTATTGTCGGGGTCTGTATTTAGAAATCTGATAGAGTCTGCATCAGTCCCTTGACTTTCATCAGGAGAGACAGGCCTTATTTCTTTTAGCGGATGACTATAAATGGCAAACCATGTTTTCCAGCAGGGACATAAATTTGAGGATTTGTAGACATTACTGCAAATGCACATGGCAAATGGGAGGGAGAGCCGGGGACACAGGAAGTGGGGATGGCACAGCTGCAGACATGGTTCACAAATATAGTCTGTCTGTCTTTCTGGGAGAAGATTCGATTTCACACCTGCAGAATCACACCATGGCACATATGAATGCAGAAGAAAAGCAGTCACTTCCTAAATACAGGAGCCTGTGGAAAGGTTTTGTGTTTTTTAAAATCCGCCACGACTATAAAATTTAACTGACCTGTCAATCACAGATGGACCAATCTGAGTTTTCCAGGTAGGGCTTTTTTCAACAAATAGTAATTACTAATCCAACATAATAATACATAATAACATGATAGATACATGATTCACCGTGTGAATGATTGAACTGTCTGTTTTGGAGGTGTGAAATACTTCCAAACTGCTGAGCCTTGGATTTTAACTACCCCACAAACCTTCTTTCAGTTTACCTCCGAGCTACACTGGTGGTTTTATTATGTGCAGTGATGCAGTGTTTATAAAGTTTGGAAGTATGTGCTTTTCTGTATGATGGTACCATGTGCACATTTAAATCTATAAAAACAACTCGATTGAATTTAATAGATTGAAACTTTTCGAAATACTTGATCCAGGGATTTCTGTCAGAATCTCTGCATGTATCTGTCCACCAGCCGTGAATCGCTCAATCCCTAGTGTGCAAGTATACATGTGATGAATTTTGGAATTCCTGTCGCTAAAATCCTAGTTTGAGGCTAAAGAAAAAAAAAAAAAAAAGGATACATGTACTAGGATATTCTTTTGTGTTATATTTAAAAACTGACCCATATTCATACCTAAATTAAGATCTAAACTTCCAACTAACAGCTAAAAAGAGGGCAGACAGTATCTGGGAATTAAATAGTAATTTTCCACTGGGTGATAGACTGGTCTAGTAATAGCTTTGTCTGGAAGAGGTGCATGGCATTTTTATATTTTTGTCTCCCATGTCCTTGACTGTCACAAATATCAGTGTCTGACGTCTTACTGCGTTTTGTCCCACGTCGGTTATAAACACGGCGTCTAAAATTAACCCCCGAAACCATCTTGACCCCGTCCGCCATGTCTCGGCTGACAACCAAAACAGTTTGCTCACTTCACCCTCTGACCTTGCAGAAAACGATACCGAAGCCAAATTCAAAGTGGGAACTAATCGCAGGGTCTGGAGAGCAAATTAGATTTCACCCACAGCCCGAAAATCTGCCTTTTTACAAACACCGCCATAACACAGGCTAACAAGGCCCCAGAGTGAGCCATCCACTGGTATTTATCCATTAAGCTTTTATTATGAAACGGCTGTTATACATGTGTCCACATTGTTTTCCATTTGAAACCATTGTGTGTGTGTGTGTGTGATTTATGGTATGTTTTGATATTTCATGTGTGAGTGCGCCTGGAGGGAGGAGAGATGCATCAGTCTGCATGGGCAGTCGGGCTGAGCCGGGCTGGCAACTGTTCGGGACAGGAGCCTAAGGCGTGTGCACGTAGCGGCCTGTCAGTCCCCCTGATCCTGAAGTGATTGATCCCAACTAGATAGGCATCATTACAATTTATGCACCCTCTCTTCCCCAGGTATCCTTTCCTCTGTGTAATTTTACCTTCCATTTGCATGTTCCCACGGACTAATTAAATCTTTCTCCTGTCTCTCTCTCCATGTCCGTCTCCCTCGCTCTCCCTGTCTCTCTCTCTTCCTCTCTCTCTCTCTCTCGCTCTCTGTGGCCATTGGTATGAAAAATAATGCAGCACATTTTTTGGCACATTATTATGTATGAAATGTGGGGGCATAATGCATTCCAGTTGGTTGAAGTTCTCTAGACCCTGTCTGTAATGAGCACAACACAAGTAGGCTCATTACACAGCCTCTGCATGTTATACCACCTTCTCGCTCCCCTCTCTGTCTCCCACTCTCTCCAATCCCAAGACAAAAGCTGCTGACCCTCCCTCCGTCTACAGCCCGTACACTTTCCTTCCCATCCTTCACACAACCCACGGGCCGGGGGTTTTCTCCTGCCGCTACCGTGATCCTTTCGGTTTGTGATTCTGTCTCACTTGGCTTTAATTTACAGTGGGAAAATAATTAGAATCTCACTTTTGCAAAGAGTGGAGTGAAAATGTAAACAATGCTTCCCTGCGGGCGGGTGCTTCATCACTTTGACAGGTGCATTTGAATTTGCCTGGGTGGCGGACAGGCTTGGTTATTTATGTGTCAGTCGCACATGGAAGCCTCGGCTGTGCCTGGGACTGTGGTTGGGAGTGAGACTGTAGGAAAGAGCAGTGCAAGGAGTTTGGAATCAGGAGAAAACATGGACAGGTTTCAAAGCAAAGATGGGGTAGACAACTCTCACCAGATCATGTAGCGTCTGATAAGGTGAGAGGTCACCTGGTCATCAAGCAACGCTTTTATTTTCCAGTAAAATTGTGATGCACAGAGGTGTTTGTGTATGCAAAAGATGCAATGAAGTATACATGAAGTGAAAGCATGTACAGTACATTTGATGTGGTGAGGCTTAGCAGTATCACTACGAGCAGCGGTTGTGTGTGGCTGCCGGTTGACAGGCTTAGTGGAGCCCAGAGGCCTATGACCGGATTAACTTGCCCCTGAGTAGGTGAACGTATACATGACAGTTCAAAGGCTCTTCAGGATGTACAATAATGTAAATGAATGCGTCACCGCTCACGCAGCCCGCCGTCTTCAAGTTCAGTCAGGTGTTTGTGGTGCGACTGACCTTTAGATGCTCCGCCCATGAGGCTGACGGCCCAGCGAGGCATTATTTATGGCAGAGTTATCATGTTATGAGTGTTGTGGTGGCTTTCATGGTCTTTTAATAAGCTATTAATGAGGAAGTAACATTCCATGATTCATAGCTGAGACGAAAACTGCACTCTTAGTCACTAGTGAGAGGCGTACTGCTGCTCAAACCCAGTTTTTTTTAAAATTTTTTACATGCATATGACTTAGGCATAGAGTCTTAATATTTTTACACAGAGCCTAACAACATAATGAAAATAAAAAACAGCAACACTATGAATGTGCTACTGAAGAGCAAGGAAACTGTGGACCAAACATATGATGTTTGTTTTTGTCTCAGAAATATTTCTTGAATAGACTTTTATGTTTTCATTCATTACAACAGATGTTCTTTTTAATGGTGCAAGTACCATTGTAACTATGGTCCTTTGCAGAGTGTTGCTTTATGGGTTATTTCCACTCTAATTGTATTGCTAGGCTATCAGATGTTGTGGAGTCCATCTCAGTGTTTTCTTTGTCTAATTTTACCTGCACAACTTTCTGAGGACTGATGTAATGGGCAAAATTGATTGACCAGTGGAAACTGGTTCTGAGTGTGTGCACAGACTGAATGATAGGCAGATAGAGCCAGTAAACTGACTTGTAGGACTTCATAGAATTGTTCATGGTCCACCAGTTCCCTGATCCTGCAACCCACTTGACTTCCCACATTGTCACAGCAGTCCAGATGGTGAGTTTGAAAATGAACTGGGAGAAAATCTATCAAACAGCCAAGAACTGCGTTCATCCCAGATGAGCCCAAAAAGTCTAAAGAATTTTAAATGTCAAAAAAAATGATTACACGAGGAGAGTTATAGCGAGCGAGGACTCGACTCACTAACCCGACTTGACCTAAACTAAATCAGCTGACTAGTGGCTACTGGGAAAGTGCGCAGTCCACAGAGGTCCTACCAAACAAATATGTTGGTAATCGGCCAAACGCTGTTAAATGTCGGCTGTGGGAGGATGAAAACACTTCATTTCAAATGAGTCTTGTTTTACAAAAAAATATTTTATATGCTGCACAGTCCGACGTTCATGAAATACCAGTCAATTCATCAGTGGGTATATTTGGTTTTGCTTTCCTCCTTTGCTTTTCTCCTTGTTTTTAACATTAAATCATTATTTGAAAAAAACAAGAAACCTCTGATTTGATTTTGCAAATATAGTCATGCTAATGCTCCAAAATGATACGAAAATGCTTAAATGTACAGACCCACCTCTGTCGCATTTCGTTTTATTGTTGTTGTGTCATAATTGCCGCTAATATTTTTAACGTTGTTGTCGCTAATACTTAGCATCCATAGTAATAATAGAATCAGATGGAAATGAACTATTTTTTGCACAAAGAAAATAAAATATAGGGAAAATTAGAACTGCTTTGTGAAAATGTCCTGCAAGTTTCACACGTGAATATCACTGACTCCTAGGCTTTGTGTTTCCTTCCCTCCTTCACTGACAATATACCATCTTTTTTAAACTGATAGGCCGGCCCTACTGTCACTGTGATAGTTGCACGTGGATATTCAAAAACAAAAGTAACCACAATGCTAAAATGTAACCAGCAAGCAGAGGTAGAGAAAGGAAAATGTTGCAAGAGAGCAGACATGGCTACTTCTTTTGTCCACAGATCCTCATCCACACACACACACACACACACAAACACACAGTAACACTCATCTACATCCTCCACACACACACACATAGAGACACACACATACACCCATGCTCACAAACAGACAAAGCCTCACACAGAGAGGCAACGCATGCATGCGTCTCCAACGCCTGCAGGCGCTTGGGGCTAGGCAGCAGGGAGAAGGGGGAGGTGAGGGTTGTGGGGCGATGAGGAGGAGGGCGGTGTGCACTGTGCAGAGGCTCTCTAAGCTATAGAAGGTCAACCCCTCCACTCCACCACCACCATCACCACCCCGTGCATCAGAGCTGGCCCGGGTTCAAGGCCTGTTTGCTGTGCTCATATCACAGACTGTGTGTCGGCACACAAACAACTGTGCCAGCAACCCGGGCACATCGACACATGGACCAGAACATATGTACTGAGATTGCTCACTCACATATGAATTTGAATGTAGTGCACATGCACAGATCTTTTTACGTCATGGGTGACTCCTCATAAATGTTCATCCACAGGGATTTTGACGTATATAGAACCCACTTTCATCGCCACACACTGGCTTCATGGAACGCATACGCATGCAAGGCCAAGCCGGGCTACTGCACATTGCACATTGCACATGGCTGGGAAGGGACCAAACCACAAAGCATAAAAGACCACAGACATACATGCATGGATAAGCCAAGCAATGTCAGCCATTAGAAAGGAAATAGATATGCTATTATTGTAAATTTGGCCAATATGTGGTCGGCCGGCAGATATAATTGGAACAGCTTGAAAATGGCATGGATGCACACTGTCTGCATTGGGCCTGATTTGGCCGAAGCAAAAGTCTGTGTCTGGTTAACGCACCACTGGACAAGACAAGCCACCCATTCAGATTTGCATGCAGGGACACAAACATACTGTACGCATCGCAAAGTGACAAAATGGCTTGTATGCTACAGTGGCTCCCATCCACCCTCCTCTTATTACTGCGCCTATAAAGCAGAGATCACTGTCTATAAATATTTCAACTTGAATAAGCATAGTTAAAATGCAATAATACCCTCTATCCAAAAGTAGCACAGACCAAATTGGACACCAAGAGGAGATAAACAAGCAACAATGACTATATTTACAATCAGAATAAACCGAACAACTTTAAAAGAGATTATCCAGTGCGATAGTATCTCTGAGTGCCTAAGATAATCCAGAAAATAAGATATGCATAATTCGCTGTAACTAATCTCCTTTGGAAAATAAAGCCTACTCCCAGCCTACAGTAAACAACTCAGATAGATAGCAGCCCATCTTTTACTTCCAAGCAAAGTCTGACTCAGCCACAGGCCCCAAGCAGATCGGTTTTCCAGGTTTGTTCTGGAGAATATTTTGGTTTACCTGCACCTCAAGGGAAAATAGGTCCTTTGCATATTTTAATTTTAATACCTAATAGTGTCTGTTGAGCGATAGCGTCGAGAAGTCATGTGCATTAAAGTGATTAAAGCCTTGAACACGTTAGATTCATTACTGGACCTGTTAATATGTAACATCAAACATGCATCCACAGCCATAAAAACCCTTGTTTATGTTTTAATTTAATGTTATTTTACGAATAATTAATTTCACTTTAACCAGAGGCAACCCCCCCCAAAAAAAATTAAAATGAAAATAAAAATGACCTAAACAAATCCTAAACCTTTGTATTATCACACCCAACATTTCTCATTCTTTTGTGTTGGGAAAAGCACTCACTCCAGGTGCATGGAAAATTTTAAGATGCCATGCTTGGATCTAAAAATTTCAGGAGACCGAGCTTTGTGTAACGATGCCGCAGAGACATGCCAAAGTTGAGCATTGCCTTTGATATCCGATGTTTGACTTTGGATTAGCTCAAATCTAATCAGGCCTCGGAGGCTGAAGGTGATAAGTATCCAAGCCAATAACTGAAATGATGCTGAGAAACTCTCTCTCTCTCTCTCTCACACACACACACTCACACACGCTGCTGTCTCTTTAAGGTTATGACTGAAGCCCTTATGACAAAAAAAAAAAAAAAAATCCAAATGTCTATCTCTCCCTGGGATGTCATGTGGGGCTGTTAAGACACGACACCTGTCACAATCACCAGACCTTCCTCATCCCCTCCAGGCCACAGGAAGCGGCCAAGGTCAAACTCTTTAAAGAAAAAGGAAGGGAGGGAAGGGGAAAGAAGTGACTAACGGCGGACAGTCACAAAGAATCAGATCTGTCAAGTTCAAGCTGTAAAACCTTTGTGAGTCAAAGGCTGCATATGCCTGCTTTGTGCGTGTGCCTGAGTCTGTGTTACAAACAGGATCACACAATTATTTCATCTCATAAAATGTAAAATGCAGGCGGTGGTTGGTTGTGTCTCGATTCGAGCCATCTTAATGTTCAGTCCGTCGTCGGCTAAAATGTTTAAATTCTCAACAGCTCGACTCCCTTTTCAGTCTGGGTTTTGAGGATGAGGAGGGAGAGGGCGGGGGAGCTTCTGAAAATGCTGAAAACCTGGTGTCCATTTTAACTTCCTCCATCTGGACTTGTTTTGACAGCTGACGGGCGAAGCTCAGTATTTTCAGGGGAAGTTAAAGGAACACGCTCATCCTCGCCGAAGGATTCAGAGGAGACCTTGGAAGAAGAAAATATTTTGAAACAATCTCTAAGCGCATTACCTTGATCCTTTCATGTGACACAGCGTTTGACCATATTATTTGGCTGCGAACCAAACACACTTCCTTGTTTTGACTTGCTATCTCATTTTTCACTCTCTCATCCTCTCCCTCTTTTGCCTGCCCAGGCCCATGCTTTGGTAGATAATGACATCCTCTCCCTGGATTAATTGTGAGGGACACATTAAGCAATGGGGCTGACACTCCCTGTAATTAAACTGTTCACACCGACGAGTTCATACTGGAACACTTTTTCCTTTCACGCTCTATCTCCTGCTGGAACCGAGGGTTGGTCTAGATACACTGTATTATTGGAATAATAAAGTGGAGTCTATCACCTTGAAATCAAGAAGAAGGGGGTGGTTTGTGGTCTTGGCCTGTCTTCACAGAAGTCAGTCAAATCGAGTCAGATAAAAGAGTTCAATAAATGTAAGGCTGAAAAATAGAAGGGTTCAAATGTAGCCTACTAGAAATGAATCATTAAAAATTAATAAAATAATCTTGTTTTAAAATCTAATCACCCGATCGAATATAAGATAGACGAGGAAGGAGAGGGCACATTCTCTGCTAACAGGCATTTTAATGGCCTCTATGGCAGCAAAACAGGTGCACACCCAAAGTAGATGAGCTGAATGCTCATAACATGCAGCGCTGGCTGAAACCTGATACAACATGAGCACACCATTGATCTTAGCCATCTTTTCAGTGAGCAGAGACCTGCGAGAACTCTACGTCCATGCCTCTACATGCACAGGTATCTTCGGTAATTCATGAGTGGGACAGGATAAGAATAGTGTGTGTGTGTGGCCTCCTGCTCCAGCCAGCAGGTGCTACCCGAGGTCAAAGAGGAACTAGTCGGACTAATGCAGAATAACTGCATCTGATGATGGGGCCTCTTGGATGATATGATTAATGGCATAATGTTGTCATACAACAATCTTACAGCGACAAATAGATGAATTGCTTCATTGCTGAGCATCCTGCAAACAGCTGTGTGTCTCTTTTTGCTTTTTCCGGAACAAATGCACATGCTGACCAGGTTTTTGCAGCAGGAGGCAACAGAGGCAGTACCACTTTTGTCCACAGAGGCACCAAAATCAATAAAAAAAGATTTGTTTTAGAGGCACCAACTGACAGAGCTGCTGAAGACATACACATGTAAAAGTGTCTCCTGTTCCCATCCTAACTGATGTCCATCTATTTTATTTATATGAATTTAGTAATCAAAGGTTGCCCATTGTGCATCAGCATGAATTATTCATTAAATAATCAAATGAACCAGGGATCATAATGATTCACCCTGTTTTTATTTAATCAAAACACTTATCAAGACCAAACTTCACACTTGGGCTTCAACCCATTTTGTCTCGAGTCTGGAAAATTCAGCATGCAAAGTCTTTTTTTTTTACTGCTGACTGTTTGAAGCTTAGAATATTCACAGACAAATTATCAGTGATGCTTCAAAACCCCAAAGTGCTATTTGGAATAAAGTGGTATTTGGAAAATTCTAAGTTCTATAACTTGAAGGGATTGTACATTTGTTTGTTCTTCATCTTTTATTTTTTTTCTCTTTTCTTTTTCACCGGCTATGCACCGCGTTCACACAACTGCTCATCGTCTGTGTCCTTTTAAGGGAACGCGGGCATGTAGCGTTTGCAATCATATCTCATATTGAGCTCCCTAATGCTCAGACTGTGGACGCTGGGCTTGCTCTTACGTCACCTCTGTCCCTGCCTGCCAGCTTGCCGTTGCCTCGGGGCCATTGGGGCCCTCAGCGATGTCCACTAAAAACAAAACCATCCGCTGTAATTGAAGAAGCCACTCTAATGTGACATGCACATGGCGGCGAAGGTTCGCATGCATGTACCCACAAATGTGCAGGAGGATACGCACACACACACGTGCGCGGACATACTGTGTAAATGAACTCTCTATGTAGGTTAACAGCCCTGCTGCATTCAGAGACATTCAGCTCGGCACATGAATACACATGCACGCATGCCCGCACACTGACCACATTGCTCTTTGGTAGAGGTGACTGGGGGGTTGGGAGGACTCCGGTGACCCGACACTTATGCACACGCTCTCTCTCTCTCTCTCTCTCACACACACACACACACCATAAACCCATAGATGCCCTCTGATTCCAGATGACCCCTCCTGTGCCACGGGAGCACTCAGCTCCTCCTCTCCTCTGCTGCTGTTCCTGTGTTACTGTTATGGGTTCCTGTTCCTGAGCTGAGGACTCTATTGTTCGGTGACAGCGGTTCCTGTGTATTCTGCCACGGCCTGCTGCTCCCTCTGTCTCCCTCCCTCCCAGTGCTCCGGCCTCTTTCACCTGACTTTAGATTCGCTTCTCGGGTGGCCTCGTACTCACTTTACTGTAACATTCACACAGCAAGACTGATAGCAAAGGCAGATAGATGACCCAGATGAAATAACATCTGGCAGTGTGTAGGACTTGGCGCACTAAATCCTAAAAAACACAAAATACAGAGTTTTTGGATGCCTTTTTTTTTATCAGAAACCATTATTAATGTTGTTTTCGATTGCTTTAATCAAGTGTTTTGCATAAACACAAACATTTGGCAAGTAATACATAAATTAACTTATTCTCATTAAGAAAATTGTGTTTGTGCTCTATTTTCACCAATTGGAGTTGGGTTAAGAGTTGTGTCTCCCCTGGTTTATGTTCTTTCCCAAATATAGGGTAGGGTAATATGGAACATTTCAAAATTAACTTTTTATCATGAAATTAAAACTGTGCTTTATTGTGTCCATAGATAATTACTTGAAAAAGGATGACCCTGATTTCTCAGTGTGGTCAGGTAGTACCATCCCGCAGTCATTTCGACTAAAATTAGAACACATTTTATATGATTAACAGTCCGCCTCCCAGACTCAGGTTATCATTAACTCTCCAATCTGTGCTGTTTGACTCTCAACAGGTTTACTCCCCACCAACCACGCTGCTGTTGCATAGCACCTTGGGTGTTCCCAAACTCAGCCGCTGGTAACCCATTACCTAGACATATGGAGACAAACGGCACGACGGTACGCAAATGTTCAGGTTGCGAAAACATCTCCAGGGCCACCATACAAGCCCCCTCGCTCCTTCCTCCTTCCTTCCCCACTTCTTTTAATCGCTCCCTCTCTCTTTCAATTATCCCAATGTCACCACCACCACTGGGAAAGTTTCCGTTTGTTGAATTAACAGCCAAAGAGCTTTGCAGAGGGTAAGCTGGCACTCTGTCATTGTCATGGTGGTGGCTCTGACAAAACAGTTTGCGTACCTGCTTAAGTATTACAGAAATTAACACCTCCCTTCCAGGTACAGTAATCAAGAGGGTGACAGGAGACAATTAATTAGGTCTATCTGCATCACTGCCTTTACATAATTAATGGAGCTCATTACTGAACCCCTAGTATGATGTGGAGCATGTAGCACTAGCTCAGAGCATCATAGCACTAGGAGCATTCATAAAGTGAAGGTTTGTTATTATTTGTTTTATTTTTTACATTGCTTTTTATATTCGCCTCAAACGGGCTAATCTGCCATGTCGATCGCAGACACCTATAAAACTCTGTCTGCTTTTTCAGAAGCTTTTCCACAGGTTGGTTCAGCCTTGATGCTTAATTTAAAACTGTCACTTAAACGACTCCACCGTTGGCTTGGCCCTCCCCTTTAATATGAACCACCAGAGAAAGCACACAGTTGAATAAACCCTGAGGAGAGCTGGGCTGTTTTCTTTGCCAATGCCACATCAAAAAGAAAAGTTTTTTGTATGATTTTTGTCAGCACAAGACCTGAAATACAGATTACAGTTTAAAGAAATGACCATCGCCGCTGGTTTAACATGAGAACCGCTGGGTCCTGTGTAAAATCCTCTAATTCAAACTATTCTATAAAGTGCTTGTCCCCTCCCTCAGAAATCATCCATAGGAATGAGCAAGCCACCTCTCACTCTTTTGTTTTGGACATTGAACTTCAACAACGATCTGCTGTCCTCATTTCTGTGTCTCTTTGTAAAAAGATAGACACCTCCAGCTAAGTAAGCAACGCAGAATCAAAGACATACTTCAGCTGGTTACCATCAGCAAGGAGCTGCTATTTTTATTTCTGTTTGTTCTATTTGCCTGTTTTTTGGCAAAAAAAACCCACTGACGTTATCTCCTTGAGACTTGCTAGAAGGGTGGGCATAATAACAGTAACAATAAGAATAATATAATTCTGATGGTTTGTGATCCTGATGAATACAAAAATCAGTATACTCAGAATGTGAATGCTTGTATTTATAGGCTAGGTGCCAGGTGACAACCCTTTGACCCGCATAATTGGCTTATGATGGGAACTTATTCATTAGAAACTGGAGAGCACACAGGCTGATCTCCGAATCATTTACCCTTATAGCCACTGATCTCTTCTGCTCGCATCTTAACCTGAAAGTAAGATACTAATATAAAGTTAATTGGTGTGCAAGTTAAAATCAGATCATGTTTTATGACCAACTTGTGGAAATTACAAGTCACAGGCCATTTGCAGGTTGGATATTGAATGTGCTGGAGGGGGGAACAACATCAGAAGGAACGAAGCACATCCACAAAATGAGTGGAAATCTAATTGATCATCTCAGTCTCATCTCTTATTTAGCGTCACTTGCTTTAACTTTAGTTCCCAACAGTAAAACAAAAGTAAAGGTATAATAATATCCATGATTCATATCCAACCACAATTGTCCATTTTTTATAAAAAAGGAATTTTTCATTTCATTTCAGGTTTGATTTTGTCTTTAAAGTTTTGCTCTCTGCGTCCCCCTTCCTGTATCCCAGTCTGTCTCCCTCTCTGTTCCACTGTGTTCCACCTTGTGCTTCACCCTGTTTCCATCTCAGTGTCCCTCTGTTTATCTGTTTCCTGTTTTATTTTGTAGTTTCAGCTTTCACTTCCTGCCCTCGTCAGTGTCACCTGTTCACCCTGTGCCAGGTGTCTCTTGTTGTCGTTAGTTCGGTGCGTTTCAGTCTCAGTGGTTTCATCTAATATCCGCCCATGTGTTGTTTCAACTGCCTCCAGTAAGTTCTTTAGTGTCTCCTTGTCTCCCCTCTGTTTTCGCTGAAAGCCTTTTTGACTTTTCTGTTGTGTTTGGATTGTGACTGACTCCCTGCCTGAATCATTAAAGGACACTTTTTGTTGAAACCTTTTGTTCTGCCTCGTGGTTTCACCTGCTCCCTCCACAGAACGCGACTAATTTCTCATGTTATGTACTTTGCAAAGAAATGTGTTCAATTGATGGCACATTTTTCTGTCTCATGTCTGTTGGGTATTTGAACTCTGTTCTGGGTTTCTGTTGGAATTCATATTTTGTTTGCACCGTTAGCTTGCCTCTTTGATGTTAAAACCTTGATTCCTTGTGATTCTTGGTGATTTCAGTGTCACTGCCAGTGTCTGGCACCTCGTGTACAGCTGGTATCAAAATAGGTGAAAACACACCAGAAGAATATGGAGTTCCTGTTTATTCCTGATGTCATTTGTTGTTGAAAATGTCATACTTTATTCTTTTAAGAGGGTAATGTTCAATAACTTTCCAAAATTGGCTCACTATCAGGCTGCTGCTGTTCCTGCCACTACCTTGCTTTCTTCCTCCTCATCCTGCCTTTCTCTCACTCTGCTAATGAAGGCCTCGTGGCCTACTGTTATTAAAATTACGCCCTTGCCTCTGATATTAATTGGATCCATAATAAGGAATGCGTCGGATTCATTATTTAATTGCAAGGGCACATTTGGAATACAGCTTCTGAAATGTATTTTTAATGAAAAACACTACATCCTGACCTAATCATATCAACCTTATTCTATCTAATTAAGGATGCAAAAAATCATTAGAGTTGCAAAATATTAGTTTCAGCTCTGTCAGGCTGCTCCTTCCCTCGCCTTCATGAATATATTTTTTTCCTGTCTATAATAAATAGTTAATGAGCGAAAAATGACAAAAATTTGCATGTAGGCAAATTAATCTAATCGGGGTATGTCTTTGCTAAGTTAGCAAAGTGACCCTTTTTACAGGAGAAATGGTTCCAGTGATTATGAAATAATGTGAGGACCCATCTTATTTTGGCGAAAAATGGCCCGCTTGACTAAAGAAGTAATCGCAAAATGCAATAATCCTGAATGTTCATCATGCCGTTAGTTTAATAATCCTAAATTAGATGCCGTAATTGTTGCTGTGGAGGCTCACCAGTTAAGGCACTGGTGATTCCACAGTGCAGCGAGTAGCCTGTCAGGACCTAAATTAATCACGGTGTTAACTTATTTCAAAGTTTCCAAACATTGGGGACTTGAATTTTCCTCCCAATGAAGAGGCCCATCAGCATCGTGTTATATAGAAGTGTGGTCACCGCACAGAGATACGAATCAGCCCTAACCGTTAGAAGTTTATGATTAAGCTTGCAAGGTTTTCATTGGAGTGAGGCATTTACTGGTTGTGCAGTCGTAGGAAAGCATCAAGGTTAGTTCTGTCATACTGTTACAGGGTGATAATGCTGCCTCTAATATCAGATTGGTCTTTTGCAGGTATGACATGACGAAATAAAAGCCAGAGGGATGTTCCTCCTTATAACAGGTGAGGAATATACTCACACATTTAATGACATATATGATGTATATGGGTGCCTATATATATATAAACTATTTCTGTTTTTGTTGACTGAAACTTGATTGACAAAGTAAAGCAGACATATTCTGTTCATCAAAACATCTCACAGTCACTTCAGGAAACGTGGACTGGTGCGGCTTCCATCTGTTTCTGCAGCCGTGTAAGACAACAACAGTTCCTGGCTTTCGAGTCCATCTTTCACAGAAACGGAACTTAATGTGGTTTCAGGTTCTATTTTTACTCGTCTGCCGTCACATGAACCCGTGCAAGGGAAGAGTGAGGGAGTTAATGGACACGGTGGACACCGAGCGGCGTGTGCCACTAACAAATCCTCCAGATTAAATTAAAGGAGCTGCAGTTTGATCGCTGCATGCTGCATCCCTTATCTCAGCAAGTCACATTTTCAATCACTATGCAGAGATTTTACATCGGGCGTGGGCTCTGTGCTAATGCGCTGCCCTGCCCTGTGTCATCACAATTGACCTACACCGGGCTGTCAGACGTGTGCCAGCCTCTCCCAAGCAGTAGTAATTTCATTGGGACATGCATTTATGCAAAATGGTTTCCTGCCATATCAAGTTGTCCACATTAAGATGATTCCCAGTATAGCATGTACACATACATCCCACAGTGATTGAATTATTAAGTTAATTAGCAGGATTATGCAAAATCATGTTTGATTTTTTTCCAGAAAATACACGTCATTAAAAAATGTGGCATTTTAAGGGACTTATAGGGGATGAGTATTCACATCTAAATTTGAGCTCTGACAAAGTAAAATGTGGTTAAATAAGGGGGAATATGTGGAATGAATTTGTGTATTACAGACTTTGATTTAGACCCAATCCTTAGTTGCCAGAATTCAATGAGACGCTCACCTTGCGCCTCTCCCCATTGAAGCCCCTCCACTGCTCTGCCTTCTTGACAATGTAGCTCAGCTCCTGATTGGACAGCTCCAGATCTTGAGGCAGGAAGTACATCCCCTCTTTGGCTGTGAGCCGCTGAAAGATATCCAGCATGTGGCCATCGTTGTGGAATCTGCAAGGTGCAAGGTTGGAAAATAAATAAAAGAATTGAGCAGAGGGCTAAATTATTTTTTTGCGATTGGTTGTTGGGTTTTGAACAGGTAGCAGGATAAAAGCCTAATGCAGCCATTCAAAGGGAAACAGGAATGAAACAAATTGGCCTGTGAGGGGGAAGCACTTTGGCAACGCACGCTGACTGCAGACGTGTCTGTGTACGGCTGTGCATCTGCGTGGTCGTACAAGTGTTAATGTGTGGGAGTCAGATCCTCGGATGTTCTTCACTGTTAATCCCGCGCTTCAAAGATGGCAGCTGCAGCAGACGCGCTGGATGCAGATGTGTCAGGAGAGACCACCCTGAGTCACAGGAAAACGTTCAGCGTGGCAAGAGCAGCGTATCGATTGGTACCTCCAGATGAGCGCGCAGCACCAAAGTCTTATTTTTCTTTTGCCACACAAGGGTGCATGCAGCCAACCCCTCAAAAGAAATCACCATGTCTGTAAACAAATGCCTTGGCTGACCATCAAATCCTGCAGACCTTGTGCCCTTCCACAGAGATTGTAGCCTGTCAGAGGGTAATCAACTCTCAAATAAAACCAACATCAAGGAGACAGGGATTTACAGGAGACGCTGGCGCAGCGCTTTGAACTCAGCATCATTCCCCATCACTCCTGGGAGAGGGATGTTTGTAGATTCTTGACCTCAGACACAGGAATAGCATGCATTCATTTTCATCCTACACTTGAATTGTGCTTCTCATTCATTTATGCAGCTTTTCTCTTGGAGAGATTTGCCAGCGTTGCATCTCGACGCTTCAAATAAGGCTCATTTCCTCTGTGTAGGACGTGCTTAAAGATGTGAGGTAAAACCTGGATGATAAGGTCCATATAGCTTCTCTTTAGATGTAGGGGGTCGCCATGACGACATAAACAAACTTATGGAACTCATTTAAATATTATCACCATAGCTAAAAAGACGTCAGGTTTTTATTATCAGCATCTAAGCATTGGCTTGAATATAAATGAGATAACCCTGTAATGCATGTAGCCCAGTGTTTTGTGTTTCCATTCACTTGTATAGAAGCAGGTTTGAATATCTTTCATACAGGAATCCTTTTATTGTGAAAGCAATCAAAGTTGTTGTTTTATTTTATTTTTTTTAACCTTCTAATTGTTTGGATGTGAACTGCACCGTTATCAATGTAGCATTTGTGTTTATTAACTTTCAAAGAGGACAGAGGTGTAAAACGCACTGATATGTATTTCTGCAGCTAATGAATAAAGACTTCCTAAAATGTAATTAAAAAAGGATAACAGTCCATTCTATCTATACATATGGCCCGAGGCATTTTTTTAGAAATAGGTCACGCTCTGTGTCAGAGCCCCTTCCTTGCAGCCAATAGGAAACTGTAACCCATAAAATTATCATCCTTGCTTCAGCCTCGTGGCCTACATTCAACACAAACCCGAGTGGCGGTTGAGTGGCAGAAGTCATTATTGCTAGCTGCTGTTTTAATATTGTCCATTTAGCTGGAGCCCGATAAGCGTCCCGCTTACTGAAATTAGATGGCACCCTCTCCTCGGCCGCCAATCTCAAACTGATTAATTCAATAAGGGTTTTCTTACAGTTTGAGCCTTTAATGGAGTTGTCTCATATGAGGGTGGGGGTGGGGGGGGCACCTTGGATACATTATTCAGTCATTTATCACCCACCCCTCAACATTTTACTGTCAAATCTGCTGTCCTGATATTCACAACGCATGACTTCTTATCAGTCCAACATCGTAAAGTGAGATCCACGCCTCTTTATATTCATATTTATACAGCCACTTCTTAGATTAGCCCTCCTGTCTTGTCTTGGAATAACTTTTATTTTGCATTTTTTACCATTTGTACTGTTAAAAAAAACCCTCAGTAGCTGCTTTCACAGGTAGAGAATATTTCACATACAGTTTGCAGTGTTTTCTTCCCCCGCTGCTTGATTACCCAAATCCCAGATGTCCCCAGTGGTGTTGGATTCTGGCAACACATAATGTCTGAACCCTGGTTGGCCTTGATGCACACTGGCAGTGTATGGGTGTGCCAGAGGGTCTATCAGCCCAGGAGAGTAGTGGGCTCCACCACCTGCTTTTGACCTGGATGTTGTAATAACATCACCTCAACACAATCACATGATCCTGGGGTTAGCACCACAACTAGACCTTATTGTCCGTTTTATAGCTAAACACTGATCCCAGCATTTTAGACTGAGTTTGGCTGTTTGGCTGAATGCTGTCTTCACTGATCATATGTGTTGACTACGTTGTCTTTGTTGTATTTAGCAAGCAACAATCGTTGGCAACACTCCATTCCTGCAACGGTGCATAAAAAAAGAAAAGGACTGGGTAACCAGCACAAAACTCCCCCTGAGTGTAAGAGAAATGTTAAACTACTCTGAGCTGGTTGTAACACTCAAACAAATGTAGACTTTAATGGATATCAAAACCAGAAAAGTATTAATATGTCACCTTCAAGCTTCAAATTCTGAATTAGTCATGCACAGTGCTTAGAAATCTGCCCTCTCCCTGAACTGCAGTGTCATTCTCCTGGGCTTTTATGAAATTAAGAAAAAAGGCAATATTTGACTCAACTGTATGTGAAAAGCATTTTTTTAAATTAACAGATTCACCCATTAATGTTCCATTCCCCCCCCCATGCCTCAGTGGAGACATTTGCTGAAATCTGCTGTCTGAGGTGTTAAACCACAATACAGACCCAGCAAGTAAGATGCTTCAGCATGGCTGACCTTAATCTGCAAGACATGAGTGGAACACACAGCGCATTAAGATAGAGTATGTGCATTCACCACCATGTATATGCAGTCCATTTCACTATGTATGAAACCTGCAGTGACACCAACCATGCAAAACATTCAGCCTAATCGGATAATGTAAGGGGGTTACATGTTCACGCTACATCAAAACACATATAACTTTTAAATTCGAAACGCTTTCAATTTCCCAACCAGCTGCAGAGAATGCTCTGTTCCATAAGCAAAAACGGTGCGGTGCATTTGCGTATTTCTGCTTTATTTGTGTTTGATAACTCGGTGTGTGTCTGTGTGTCGATATGTGAGGCTGATGTCTAGCCCTCAAAAGTAATTCCATGCCGCCACATAATCAGAATGGATTAACATTCATCTTGGTTTTCTGTTGT
Organism: Pseudorhombus dupliciocellatus; assembly: GCA_016785235.1. NCBI lineage: Eukaryota > Metazoa > Chordata > Actinopteri > Pleuronectiformes > Paralichthyidae > Pseudorhombus > Pseudorhombus dupliciocellatus. Next base: position 636,809 of record JAFBJW010000068.1, read on the forward strand.
TTTCTGCTTTTCTGTGGACAGATAAGGGAAGGAGATGGCGGATGCTGCGGAATGGGCACGAGGCTGCGGGGGCGCAACGACTTATTTCTGAGCGGGAACAGTTGGCTGCTGAATCCCAGAGTGTTTTAGAAATGGTCTTCCTCCTCCACTGACTGTCCCGTCAAACTGTATGTACAAGCAAGTATAAATGATGGTAAAAATATATAACGTCATCTATTCTGATATACTGCATATCCTTTGTCAAAGAATCACAATTTAAATGAGCTCCAATACACAAACTAGTACAAATGACAAAGCCAAACTAATTAACCCAAGGAAAGTATTTGCAGTTTTTTTCTCAGTCTTAGAAGTAGAAATCACTGAACCTAAAATACATGATTACCATCCACCAAGACATCGTAAGGGACTGATTTCTTTTGTTGTTTTAAAAACAGATTAATTTGAAAGTTGAGTAAATTGATTTGTCCATGCTCATTGTATTTGCAGATGAATTTAATGTTCTGTGACTTACATATTGGGTTTCCTTCTCCATTCTGGCAGCGGCAGAGAAGCTGCATATTAGGTATATTCCTCTTCATTGCGATTGGGAAGTTTGTTCTAAAGTGTGCCGGCTGTTTGACCTTTGACCTCCATCACGGCTCTCTGCTTGGCGGTACGCCTCTGTACATGGCCACTGTTAATTTATGCAGGATGGATTCATAGGCCACTGGTGTATCATGGTTGTGTTGTTGTTGTTCATGTGATCAAAAATGGAAGAAGTGTGGTGTAGAATCTACTGAAACGCGCTCTATGTGAATCTGCTGAATCACTGTTAACCTTTTGTAATACCTCACATAGGGTCAGTGTCACCTTTGACACCGGCAGCGTCTGCCATGTCTTGAGAGATCCTTATTGTGAAGCACTCAGACTGGAATTTGTTATTCAGAGAAGAGACTGACTCTGACCTTGGCCTTGTTGCGATTTCGTGTAGTCGGCTGGTGGGGGAAGGAATGGTTTAGAAGACTCTATATATATTCATGTGTACGGTCTATTTTCTGGGCCTGGAATAAATAACAATAATTTGAGAGAGCAGCACAGGCTGTTTAGTGTTTGTTGCCTGGCCAGCCATCGTCCTCTGACCTGTCTCACCTGAGCAGGTAGATGGAGAGGATGGTGATGGAGAGCAGAAACAGGACCACGTAGAGGAAGAGAGTGATAACGACCCCCGCTGCACCTGATTGGTCAGCTCGATAGAAGTGCCAGTACAGCTTTGCAGCGTCACCCACTGGTGTGTCTGGGCTGTAGGTGAGGTGCTGCGGAGACAGAGAGAGACTGAATCGTATGACGATGGACATGTTAATATTGGACACATAAGTAAAGCAGATGCTGGTATTTTTTTGACAAAAGTGAAACAGATTTTCATTTTATTGATGCTGTCATTTGTGTCAGATGAAGACACCCATGTCTCCCTGATACTGACTGCCTCACCCTCTAACCCCCCCCCCCCCCCTTTTTGTATTTAAAGTCACTTTGCCAAGATAAAGTGAACTCCTATTTAAAGTGCACAAGTGTCCCAGCTATTTTTAAAGTGACTTACCCCAAGGACGGCGTCCACTGCAAAGACCGCCAGAGGGTCGAGGACTGTCCACACTCCCTGAGCCATGATAAACTTTGACGTGAAGGAAGGGAGTGAGCCAAATATCTGTTGACAGCCCCATCTGATCAGAACCAGCAGGAACGTTAATGCGTTCAAGGTCAGGGGACCCACCACCAGCATCGCCATCTCCTCCCAGATGTGGAGCAAGGAGCTCTGGTATACCAGCTCCACCGTGTGTGCGTGGAACAGGAACCTGGCGGGAGAGGAAATGGAGGCGGGTGATGTGCACATGTGTAGAATGTGTGCACGAGGGTTGTATATTTGCGTTCGTGATGCTTTGCAGCTCAAGGGCAACTGGTTCCAGTAATTTCCACACAATGTTACATTGTTGTGTCTGATTCAATCATAGTGAATTAGTCTGATGACAATTAGCATTGTAACTGGCTGTCTTGCTGGTCCGTGCTGCCGTATTGATTACATGCTTACATGTAGTATGTATTAAAAGCTAATTTTTGTAGCTTTATAATCTGTGGCTATATTAATTGAAGTAAAAAAGCATAAATGCAGCAACAAAAATCACTGACTGACACCCGCTATAAGTAATTGAATTAACACCTTTGCTTCCGCAGACCTGCTATTGTAAGTTAGGTTCCCCATTCACAGCAAGCCTCATGAATTTCTTAATCTTGCCATCAGTCACGAGGAGGTAAAGCCAGTGGTGGGAAAGGAAAGGTCCAGTTTTTGCTCATTAATTTCCATCTGATTTGCTCCAAGAGTCGAGCATTCCTCAGATTCTCTCCATTAATCTGACAGTAGAGGTCCATTGGTTTCTTATCTCAAATCTCTTAAAGGTACCATATGTAAGAACAGGAAGCGATTTACATGTTTTAATCGCTTTTTTCATAGCCGATGCCTGAATAGACTGTAGCGTAACTTTGAACATCAGACCTTTCCCGACTTTCTGGGTTTGTGCTTACACCTGACAGCTTTGTCTTAATGTCAGTACCAGTACCACACAGAGTTCGACACAGCACAAAATAATACTTCATATCTTCAAACTATATGGAAGTAATGTGTCACTGCAGAGTCAAATTATGTGTGAATGTCAATCACATTCAGTCTGGGGGTCATCAGGACTATTGGGACAGATCGCGGTGGGCCGATTATTTCTTATTTCCAAAATTAAAAAGAGCTCAAAGCAAGAGAAGGATCAGAGGTTGGATGACAAGGAAAAAGGAATCTAAGAGAGACTGAGGCAGAAAACAGAGAGGATGAAGGCTGCCATCACATGAGCCACTCTTGTCACATGGTCTCTCTCTTTCTCTGTGTCTCTTTGGACACCACAGCTCTGGCCACTGCATGGAGAGAGAAATGCTCGGAGGGAGAGCGGCAGAATCGGACATGTGGAACTTGTCATCCGCTGTTGACCCCCTCTGTTTTCGCATTTTCATTTTTTTTTCCACCTCCTATCCGCCCCCTCAGTCCATCCTTTTTTCCCTTTTTTTTTCCCATTTGGCCACGTCGTTTCTTTTTCCCCCTTCCTCTATCACTTTCCATGATTTAATGTGTGATGTTTGCACCCCACATGTTATTGTAATAAAACCCTGCCCGCATGCATGTTTGCAGCCAGCTCTTTTTATAGTGATGAATTAAATCAGCACCATATGCTGTGCTGCAATGTGATTTAACAGATCTGTGCTATTTTATTGCTATTTATTATCAATGCTGTGTACCAAATAATAACAATAAATTCCTTCCAAATAGTGTAGCCTGTTGGGGCTTGAGGCCGTGTGGTGAAATCAACAAACTCCTCCAACTATGGTTTGTTACTATTGAGAGAGTCTTGTTAAACAGTTAATGGGGGGATTCCAAACCGATGATTTGGATGGATCCCGTGTGTGTTTGCGATCACACACTCAGACACGCTGCACATCCTCATTCTCTCAGCCATTCAGGCCCCCTCCACATGTGTCTGTGTGTGGACTTGGGCTTTGCCTATATGCCTCTGTAATCTATGCACATGCTCTTCACGTGAAGAGATTTCCGTCAGTGGCGATGCTCCGGAAAGTATCTGCACAGGTAGTCCTGCTCCATGTTTGTGCATGTATTCATATGCTCCCCCCTCCTCATACATGCATGTGTGTTTGTGTGTGTGTGTGCAGGGCGATATCAAAGGAAGCAAACTCACTTGTTGACAGGAACTGCTATGGCCCGGAGGTAGAGCCACTGGCTGCAGTAATGCAGGTAGAGCCTCACAAACCACATCAAAGCCATCAGCAGCATAATGAGGCTGAGCTGCCGAACAGAGCCGCGCCAGCTCGTACGCGGCTGCTGTTGCCCCGGCAACGGCAGGCCCAGGTCGGACGACAGCATGTGCAGGGCCAGGCGGGCTCGATCGGACAAGCGCGGGGGGCGGGAAACAGGCGCTGTCAGTGGCGATCTGTTTTTGGACACACAAAACGGAACACTTTGACTTAGTGTTTTTTTTCTTCAAAATATTTTTAACCACGTATTAACAATTATTAACATACATATGAACCGAAACACAGGGGGATTAAATAGCTCCTGAACATGGGCCCCATCAGTAACAATTACTTAAATACAAACACATTTACAGTGAGTTACTGCTGCATTTGATCGCAACTTAAATTTTGGGGGATTAACGGAGCAAACCTTTGCATCACAGAAAATATTCAAATGCATTTTTACCACCATCGAGGTAGGGGAATTTAGAATTAAAACTGACACGTACTATGTACCCCCCCCCACACACACACACACACACACAGATACAGATAGGAATCCCTTCCAGCAGTGCTCGGCTTCCCTTAGCACCTCTGCCTCCTCTGTGCCGCCCTTTGTCAGGCCTGCTCAACTATTCCCTTTCATATAGAGGGTACAGATGGAGCAGAGGAGGAGAGGGGCGTAAAAGGAAAGAAATTACAATCTCCAAAAATTCACACACTACATATATATATATCTGTATGGTGCAATAAAATGTGTGGAGTACATTCATGTGCACAGCGCTACACAGATGCATAATGTATTTACTCATGTCCATAGAGGCTGACAGCACTGACCCCGTCCTCTGGCTGGCAGTAATTAGACCAAGGCTACCATAGGTGTATACAGTAGAGATACAGTGCGTATCACAGTGTGTGACTCAAGGCCTTTGCCTGTGGACATCCCTGTGTCTTACCACTGTGTCCCAGAACAAAGTTGGAATTCACTTTGTTGTGTGTATCTAGGGAAAATCACACACTGCCTAAAGACAGAAAGAGAAAAAAAAAATCAGTTGTATTGCTTTCTCCTCCTCTCTACAAATAATTAGGGCTAGACTTACATCAAAATGCTGCGTTGCGTTCTCTTGGCCTGCCCTGCTCGTATTGCTGCTGAAATCCAGTCCCACAGTTGCATTTAAAATCCAAAAAATATCATCTTTGCTCTCCCTGTGAGGTGGACACAATCTCTGAAGGGCTCAGTGATTTGAAGTTGTCAAGTTTCTCATTGATGGCACTGTAGGGTGTAACGTTACACGTGGGAGAACTCAGAGGATTCATCCCGGGTTCAGGCAGTCAGTCTGCACTGATAAACATTCATAGCTTGGCAGAGGGAGATAAAAATCTGTAATGAAAAGTCAGTTACTGGTCAGTCCTGTGGTCCAGATTTGAATAGCGCAGCTGGTTTTTCACTGCGTGCACTCAATAAATTCTGCACGAGGTCAGCGAGATGATAGTAAGAACTGGTTGTGTTTTTGAACAGGACATAGTTCCAGCACTGAGTGTGTGTTTGAGCGATGCTGATGTACAAACGCACTACTGCTATTCTCTGTTATGACTGGGACAAAAGTACTTGCACTCCGTTCCAAGCTTTATCACGTGTGGTAGAAAACTGCTTCCCGCACGTCTGCAGAAGTGGAATTACAGAGTAGGCAGAAAACTCGCAGTGTGGCGCAGACACAAGATGCTGCCCTGTCAAGTGGCATTAAAAGAAAACAGCAAATGCAACCTGATGCCCATCTCTCATGTAATGAAGATATTGATGATGCATGAAAGAGGTGTATTTTTAGATTTCTTCACGTGGTGGCCTCTTCCGCAGTAACATGATGTGAAATATGTTATCGCCGCTGATTTGATTTCATTATGGCACCTCCAATTACAAAGGTACAGGGCAGAAAGGAAGGCGGGGAGGCAGGGGGTGGAGGTGTGGGCTTTCTATCGTGCAGGAAACGAGGATATTTCATTCCAATATCACAGCTCGTCTCGGTGTCGACTGATAGCATGTGGCATGGCGGCCCAGAGATTAAACCGACCATTTCATCCGGCATGCACTGGCACATAGTACTTTATTTTAACTGGAGTTTATGTGATTTTGAGAAATCCAGGCCAGAAGCTGCTTCCTCATTATCTTAGTTGTGATTTGTTTGTTGCTCATTCGCACATCATCAAAGCGCATCTCAAAAGGGCTCATCATCCTCTCCAAACCGAGTCTGCCAAGGCCTGAAAATCAGATTTAACTATCTGTCAGCCATTGGAGCAGGAACCATCATCCTGGACTGGTTTTCCTCCAGACTGTGTCCCTGTGTTCCGTACGCCGCGGCAACAAATAGCTGCGCCGTTAAAAATAGCACCAAGTGAACAGTACAGATCAGTATTAAACCTTTAAGATGGCATGGGTAATGAGAGATGCAGGGGCCAGGGGAGGAGGCGGGGACTGTGGGGTGTTACATTTTAAATAGCAGATTTAGTGTGAGAAGGCTCCGGGGCCGAGGAGAGCGAAGGTAACTCTCGGAATCCCTCCACACAGCCCCAATGGCTTAAACCCTCCAGTCTGAGGCCACTTTAAGTATTGGACTTATCCCTTTTATTTAGAGGATTATTTTCTGTCACTTTCGTATTCGGGCCACCGGCATTGTTTATAAATGCACCAAAAACCCCACATCGTTCCCCACATCGTCGAAGAATGCTTTGCTGTTGGGGAAATAGAGAAAAGAAAAGAGGGGAAAAAAAACATACAGTGTGAAAATAGACTTAAAAGATTGACAGATAATGTGATTGTTTTCACCGTGGCCCAGATGCAGAAGCGTTGTGGTGATTATGCAAGTTTGATTATCTAAGGTGTCAAGAGATGGAGGTGAAGATACTGCAGCTTTGATTCCGCATCATCTTTCGGATGAGTGCTGATGTTGCGTTTGTTCTGGATTGTGGTGGCACTCGTCATCTGTCTGCTGTGGGTTTTGTGACCATTTGCATTCTGGGCTGTTATTAAGTCAAGTCAAACTTTTTTAAGTAACCTAAAAGGTCAATCTGTTGCCAGTGATACTTCAGCCTATTGTGAGATGCTCCACATGAATCCACTGATGCATAAACACCAACATATTCACGTGCACAGAGCGAGTGACCTCACCTCACAGACCTGCTCGCAATTACTAAAGCTGAGCCGTTGCGATGAATATCTGTGTGCTGAGATAACGTATGTGTCAGTGTCACGTCCACTGCCGTGACTGCTTGCGTGTGACCATTTCCATAAGTGTGCAGACACAAGATTCAAGTTTCCACAAGTCTTAACTCGCCAAGCCACACGCACGCTATCCAGTCCCATGATGCAAACGTTCATCTTTAACTGCCTATTAATTGCATTCATGCACATGCACTTGTGAAATGTCTGGCGTACAAGCACGGCTCAGCACAGGTGAGAGATCACAACGAAACCTGCCCCGCTAAAAGTCTGAAATGATAATTATTGATCATTGACAGGTTGCACAGAGCGCAGCTTTATGAAGGCTTTCACCTTTTAATAGTTTTTTAATCCCTCTTGTAAGAAATGTTCTCCACACAAAAGTGCACAAAATTGCGTCATTGTGTTCTAACTTTTACTCTCACTCGTCTTTTTTTCTCAATCTTAGTTGTTCCAAGAGCAATTACCTCACCATTTGAGGGCTTTATAGGCCCTGTTGTTTACAGAGACCCTTGCAAAGCAAGAACACACATAAACTGGGTTTCATTGACAGTATGGGAGTACAGTGGCAGGTATTCCGGGTGTGTAGTTAAAAGAGAATTATGGAAGTGTGACTCAGCTGCAAAACGAGAGTCCATCACCATGTAATTAAAACAGAGCGATGCACGGCCAAATTATCAGAATTATTTGCTGACAGGGAAGTGGAGGAGAGCATAATCAGTGGCAGCAGGGAAAAAAAAATGTTCCACTTAATTAGGAATCCATGCTTGACTAATAGTTGGCTGCTCGTTTTTACAATGGGAGAAACGTTCTCACGTACAGGCGAGCAGAAGGGCGGAAAAGGCCACAAGTGCTTTCTGTTGTTGATCAGCGCGCAGTGCGTGAGATGCGATGGACGCCCGGAGTGTCAGCCTCATAGACGTCAATTAATGACTATGTGAGTTGAACAGACTGGCAAGAAACATTCAGGTCAGCGTTGGTAAGTAAGAATCTGAACAAGGCCTGGCTCTATAGAGGCTGCTCTAAACCTTCCTGTTTGGAATGGGCTCTTTCCTCAGCCTTTGGTTGCAAACTGAAACTGTCGAAGTGACCTGCAGTAACTGAGCCTTTAACACACTGTGACCATACGGACAGTTTCAAGTGTGGGGCAACAAGCTCCGCCTCTTCCTTTACAAACAAGCACAACAAGTTAATGTTACCCTCGAACTGTAAAACCACGCTGTCATATTGCTGTGGCTATGAATGAAATTTCTCCAATTATATCCTCCTCTCCCTGGCAGGCCTCTGACGCTACCGGCCAAAGCACCATTCCAGAACAATAATTCGATGAGCCACAGTCCAGCATCGCACCAGCCAAACCAATCCCTGCTGCATAAAACCAAAATAAATAAATAAATAAAAGTTTTGGCCTCCTCACGCACCTTGGAATAGTTTGCATGCATATATGAGGTAGCTGTTTCACTGCTGTGCAACATGTGGTGCTTTTTATGGAGCGCCCGACTGAGCCCAAGAAGGGATTAAAACATGGAAATGGCAGGTCCCTTGGTGCACCATAAACCAGGGTGGAAACATTTCAAATGCACAAGCACCTGGGATCGGCAAATGCGCAGGGACTTCCCGGGCACTCGTTACTCCGGCTACCAGAGTTCTTTACAGAAGAGAACAGGTTGTTTTTCTACTCTTTTTCAGGGCATTCAGGAGAATACACACAACGCAGTTCGAGTAAACTGGTAGTGTAACTTGAAATGTATCAAGTCATCAATTTGGGTGAGGCGTAGAGGGAGGAGAGCTGCAGAGGCTGAGCATGGGCCTCCAGAGAGTTGCATCAGTATTTAAATGGATTTCACTTCTCTGACCTTGCCTCATTACTGCAGGACATTGTCACCAGAGAGATAGAGACACAGGGAGAATGAGGAGGGGATGGAGAGAGAAAGATGGAGGAAATTAAACGCAGAGAAAGTGCAATAAGACAGAATTAACAGGAGGGAGAGGAGGGAGTAATTATGAGCCAAAGAGATGAGCTATAGAGAGCAATTAAGTGAGTGATGGACATAGAAATAAAAGAAGCAAGGGACAAAGTTTTCATGACCGGAAACAACATCCAGTGTCACAGAGAACACCTGGAATTCCCTTCTGTTCTGTCAGTCAATGCAGAATAAAATGGGAATGTAAACCAGAGGCAGGCCTAGCTCACTGTTGTCATGGTAACATTGGATGCACAATATACTTATTGAATTTAGAATTAAACTTAAGAGTCTTTATTTTCAAAGTTTGGGTCTAAAATGCTAAGGGATCATTTTTATTTATTTACATATCAGCCCTTTCTTCCTTCTCTTTAGCAATTACTCAAACCAAGAGCATGTTTCTTTTGTTGTGGCAAAGTTTCATGTCAAGGTGAATTACAGAGCTGTTCTTTTGACAAGCTGCAAACCCAACAGCAGTAAATCATTCAAACGTAAATATAAACCACTCACGGAAACGGATTCAGTTTAATTTTATGAAAAACATTATATTACTATAAAACCTTCATTGCACATAAACCAGGAGGGAAAGTTTTTTTATACTTCACTCTGCAACATAGAGCATAAAAAGCTCTGCAGACAGCATCCAGCATAGGAACAATAAAAAGTGACAGTATATTCTATTTGACTCGGAATGACAATGCGTAACTACAGAGTGGCTCCAGAGCAGCGACACACGGGATCAGGCCCTGCAGTCTGTTACATCTGTGACATTCTCACAACTTTGTCCTGTTGAAATAAGCACATCCTTATGGTCACCTTCGTTGTCATGGCTACAGTAATAAAAGTGTACTGTGGATCACATCAAGCCCGTGTATACACAAACAGTACACCGCACATCAGATTCGTGATTGCATCGACGTCCACAACTCGTCAGTAGTATTATTAGAGCCGTCCGTCAGCCATGTTTTGGTATGTGTTCGTGTTTATTTGCACAGGGCACGGTGCATTAGTGGATGTTTGCACTGCAGTGCATTAGCTAATATGTATCTGCGTGTACGGAGCGACTTTGAGTTTCTCAGGCAGTTGTTTGTTGACTTTTGTCGTCTTTTTCAGATGTTTATGTCACAGTGATTACAGATGAAAAAAGAGGAGCGGGAGTGAAGCAGCACCTCTGGCCTCACACACACACATCTCTCAAATGTACTCTCACACAGTTCCTCTCAGTTTTTTTTTTTCCTCCTTGCTCTGAACCTCCCCTCTCTAACGACACATTGGGGTGGGAAAGACATTCATTTGACCCAGACCACCAATGGGACCGCAGTCGGGTCTGACTGACACCCACATCACCGCAGATTAACCAGTCATATTGCAACGTTAGCCTGTCAGGGAGCTGACAGCTCTGATTTCCATAAAGGAAGCAACACGTTGATTGTGCATGCGTGTGTGTGTGTGTGTGTGTGTGTGTGTGCGTGCGTGTCTGTGGGATCCAGAGTGACCTAGGGCACGTCTGGCCGCACAAAACCCTAACATGTGCACTCGGTTGCGGTAGCCAGGGGCCTCTCTTTCACACATGCACGCACTAACGCATGCACGCACGCAGACACATTCCTTCTCCCGCCGAACAGGAAAAGAGCCCTGGAAGGCGCTGGAGACCGAGGGGTGACCGGCGCTGCCATCTCCACCCACCTCTCCTACCAGCATTACATCAGAATTGATTGACCCTTGCTCTGAGTTGTGATTCGGAGCCGCAGTGTGCAGTGGATTGACAGCCTGGAACTTGTTGTTATTTCAGGTGCTTTCCTCTCCTTCTCTGTCTCCTCTCGCTCTCTCTCTCTTTCTCTCCCCGACAGTTAATGGTTCCTCTTTAGCGGTGGAACGACACTGCGGGGTGCGCGGTATCAATGCATTATCCAGATGATCCTGTGTAATTAGCGGCATATAGACCGGTGCAAGATGAGCAGCCTTAAACGATGCAACTGTACATTTTACGGCTAATCTTACTCGGGCATGTACACAGACAGAGACAGATGGAGGGCACAGAAAGATGGAGAGACAGAGGCACAGTGGGTGAGTGCTCTGATAGGCTTGGCTGGGGGAAATGGGTGCAGAGGAACGTTGGTCCCCAACGAGGCGAGCTAACTGGGGGAAATTAGGTCAGTGTGTTCCCACTGACTCCACAGCAAGAACAGGCTGTGCGCGTGCATGTGCGCGTGCATGTGCGTGCTTTCGCCGGTGCACCACCACATCAACATACTGTGCGTGTCTGTGCTTGTTTGTCTACAATGCCTCCATGTCCGTGTTTGGGCCTCATCCAGACTCAGAGAACCGCCTTGTTTATTCCGACACGTCGCCCGACTCATTACTGTGATGTAACTAATCATAGATAACTTCATAATCAATAACAGAGTCGTTCTGAAAATGAAACAAATGAGCGAAAGGTTAAGTGACGTGAATCCCCACGTGGCCCAAACAGTCTTTAGGAGTAAATGCTTCGGGGACAGATGGAGTCAGTTCTGCTGTGACTCGGCCTCCTGAGGACGATTAGGCTACACTCTTCTTCTTCTGCTGTTCTTCCTCCCCTGCAAAGCTTTGTCTTACCTCTGTCTCCCCCTCTCACTGTCGTCGTGTCTCTCGATCAGGACAAGTCAAACATAGTATAATTGATATGAGATTTAGGGGGTATATTTCGATGTAATTAGAATCTTGATAATTGCACTAATTAGGTCTAATTGCCATGTGAGAATGACTTTGATTAAAACAGTTTTCTCTCTTCAAAATCAGAGGAGGAGAAAATGCTTAGGTGACATTGATGGGACACAACGCGGAGGCTGATTGACGACGATCGCGGCTGTCTGCTAATCAAAAGCAGCATGTGGCACGGCGCATGTGATGATTTGCTTTTTCCAAAAAAAAAATTCTTCAGTGTGCGTTCCTGTGCGTGCGATTTCTCTCTGTGATAAATGCAAGTTAGTAACAACAACTTATCGCCAAGCTAAGTGCAGAGCGGAGTTAAAGTCCCCTCTTTAGTGTAAAATTAATTCAGTTAGAGCGTGTTTACCTTTGCTAGAAGTTGCCACGCGATTCCGAAAGCATTAAATTGGCCCTATCGAATTACAACAGCCGTATTGAATCAGGTGCTTTGATTTTGCTCAGCGCTGCTCTGTAAGAAGAAAAAAAATAAAAGGTGGCTAAGATTACATAGACATCAAATAAGCTGGAAGGTCGGGGAGAGACTTTCATGCGTTTTCAAACAGACGGCAGCGGCACTAGAACGCTGAAAAAAGAGAGTGAGAGCGAGAGAGAGAGGAGAAGGAGAAGAATCACGCCTGGTGTGTTTTCATGATCTCTTTTAAATTGGAGAAAATTGACAAAGTAAAAAAATAAAAGGTATAATGCATTTGAAATTGTAATGAGGTTTGCAGTTAATCGGTAAAGTAGGGAACGTAAAAGTAGGATTTAAAAGAATTGAGCAGAAGTCGATCCTAATTCCAATCAAAATAATTAATATGTTCTTTATCTAATTTTATCTAAATATGTAGTTTTAATCGAGATTAAATCCTGACCACACTTACTTGTTAAAAAAAAACAACAAAAGAAAAACATAACTTTGACATGACATGACTTTGCATTGTGCAAACTGAGTGATGCCTTCATTAGACGCATTCAGGCAGAAGATATATATTGATATTGGCTATACCTCAAACAATCTCATCGTCTATATTTCGTCTGAACATGAAGTTGTCAAATCCCACCTGCTGCCACAAGTCTGATGTGTAAATATTACAAGTATGTTCTGTACTCAGTGTGACATTTATACATCTCGTAACCTCCGCCAAACCTCTCCAATACATTCCTGTGCATTTATTTGACAGGGTGAGTAAAGGGCTGCCGACGGTGAGGCGAAGCTTTTGCGCGATTCCCTGGCAAGCCCCACGAAAACATCACTGCTCCCGAGCGCTCGCTCAATAATGCACGAGCATCTGATTTGCACGTTTGTGTCGGAGCGTTCCATAAAAATCTGAATGAGCTCAGTCTCCGGTGGCTCAATAGATGGCAGTAATATCCCCCAATCACTGCAGTATGAATAGTCATCCCACAGACACACGCACACGCACACACACTCAGGGAAGCACGTGCACGAACACAAAGAAAGGTCTAAAAATACCACAAGAGCCCAGAAGAAGTCACACACAACAGTGAGGGTCTTAATTGTTCAAGCCAAACCCTGGCACCATATCTCTCTAATGATTTCTCTGCGATTAGGTGAGGGCAGACGAGCATTTAGCCTTCAGCTCAGAGTTGCTATAACGTGCGTGCTCATACAGATGAAGTCAGGAGCAGGGGCATTAGGGCTCCGACTTAGAGCGATCCTCACAACCTAAAACTGACTGAATGTCTCCTCTCACTGAACCCGGTGACTGCTCAGAAGGAAAGGAAAGAAAAAAAAGAAGCAGTATGAATAATCGTGAAAACCATTTAATTGTGTCCCTTTTGTGCGCAGCCTGCATGGGGTTCTGTGTTCGTTCCTTTTATTTTTTTTGTATTCGCTTTCCCTCCAGATAGTCCCTGTGTCGTCATTTATTGGCAGGATACGCTGGTAATCATTTGAATTCCCCAAGTATGTTCAGAAGATGTCAGGGAGTAGTCTCTGATCTTGTTTAATATGTGACCAGCAGCTATAAATTACCAACTCCCAGAAATGAGGAAACATGGGTTCTTTTTAAGTCTCCGGGGAGAGCTCTCTCTCCTCTCTCTCTCACACACACACACACACACACAGGGGGAGGGTGTGTGTGTGTATGTGTGTGTGTGTGTGTGTGTCTGGCCAGTCCCCTCCCCTTAATTCAGTTGATTTCCAAATAAAAACAAACCTGTGACTTTCTTTTTCTTTTTGTTGGAATAAGCAATTTTGCTCTCAGCCTATTTCATTCCAACGCTCCACACGGGCAGACACACACCTTGTGTTATGCTTTTAACAAATTTGAGCCGGGGTGTATGGAATTCTCTGTGTATATTTCACCCGTCCCCGTTTTCTCATTAAATTCAAATGCTGTGAGCCACGATGAGGAGGGGTGAAGAACAAATTAACAGGCGTTTGCGTTTTGTTGTGCCGAGAAAGAAACAACTGAAACACCTGGTGACGGCCTGAGTTTGGTTCGGCTTCAAATTCAATATTGTGAATTTGAATACAATTTAATAGAATGATTTCCTTTTGAAACTACAAAATGAAATTTAAATTCACTTTTTAAACACGTCATAGACTTTTGAGTCCATATTAATACAAATGCAGATCAAGTGGTTTAACAGGGGTGTAACTTTATTTTTAAATTATCAAAGAATTAAAGCAGCAATAAGCTATAGAATGCATTGGCTTTCTAATAAATCCTTAGTATACTTAGTGTGACTTTATTTTTTTAGTTTGGCTTTACTTGTGACTTATCAACACTATAAAACTAAACCCAGAATCCACCTTGATTTCTCCTGCGCGGTGTGTGTGTGACGGGTGTCTCTCTAGTTGTACTGGGGCACATTTTGTTGTCACCTGTCGTCTGTCTGATCGATGCCGTGCAACAATCGCTGTCTGAGAGGCACAGAAGCCGGTCGTCGCCCATGTTGCTCTCCTCTCCCCGTGTTTGAATTTGGCGAGGCTGAGGCGGGATAATGAGTGGTGAGACTTACTGTAGGGAGAATGTATACTCCTCCATCTCCTCCGTGGAGAGGTTCTCCACTGAATGCCGCATCCTCTGTTTGCCTGCTTGCCGAGGCGGCGCGCTGCCGCTGCTCGTGCTGGGGCCGCAGCTATTTGTCTTCTTGATTGGCTTCTTCTGTGAGGGGCAGAAATCGGGAGGGGGAAACACATGCGGATGTCATTTGTAATCAAAGCAGGAAACGGGCCTTGGAATTTATCTTGGGGGATGCACACGGTGACAGTGACAGTGTGCGTGGCACTTTGGAGCCTCTCCTATATCTCAGCCGCGCCTCAATTGACACGAGACAAGGATGACGGCGAAATCACATACGGCACGCCATCATTCAAGCTGGGTTCATTTGGGAAATGTGTGTACAGTGACGGTGGCGTTAAATATGTGATATTTGAGCAGCTGGCACTGTTTTTTTCCCCCACACAAGTCGTTTACTGTCATCGTTATAAACACAGTCAAATGGAGTTAGGAAGTGGGGTTTAAATATTTCACCAAGGTACTTGGGAGCAGATATTATTTGTTAAGCCGCCAACATGTTAACGGCTTGCTTTCCCTGGCCCTGTCAGTCCCGCCTGTGTTGCCCTTGGGTGGGCTTAGTGCCTTTCTGCTTGAAGTTGTGAAATACTCACTGATGTATGTTAATGAGATCCACAGTTGGAATAAGCAACCTCTCTCTTTCTTCCACCCCTGTCTCACCCTAACTCTAATTCTCTCATTTATTTTTTTCATCCCCCCCTTCTCTCTCTCTCTCTCTCTCTCTCTCGGAGATAAACTAGGCCTCAGAAGTAGTAAATGGGCAGGGCTCCATAAAGGCTCCATCAGTTTTCATAGGGCAATCTTTGCCAAAGCAAGCTTGGATTCCAGAGTGATGATCACAATAAAAAGGTGGAAAGGAAAGGAGAAAGAAGGCGAGAGAGAGAGAGAGAGAGAGAGAGAGAGAGAGAGAAAAAAAAGCCCAAGATATATAAACCGCAAAGTTCTCCGGTGTCTCCCCACAATAAATTTAATGCAATACCTTAAGAACAGATTCTGTGTATAGCTGAATTCCTGCCCTGTGGGCAAAGTGGTCGCCTGGAGAAAATTCATTTTAATTAGGCCCGCACTGCAGGTTGAAGGGTTGAAATCTGATCCCTAGCACTCCCAGGCTGGGGCAGGTTGGAGATCACACCACTTAATCATCAGACAACTGGGTTCCACGCCACGCCATTTGACAGATTTAGCAAGGTTTTAAAGATAGGGCCAAGAGGAGAGGAAAAAAAAATACCCACGGTCTACAGAGGCTGCCGAGAAATAAAAGCTCATATCAACAAACTCATTTATTTAACAGGTCATCGGTGATTAATGGTTGTCTGAAGAGCCTCGTAGATCAGTAGTAGGAGGTTAGTGAGGATAAAGACTTGGAGGGACTGTGTGTGTGTGTGTGTGTGTTGCTTATAACCACACCACAACAAAGGCCACAGACAGAGGACAATGGCAGGGGCAGACGAGGAGGCAGCAGTGTCAGATCTGAGTCATTTTGCAAGAAGTACTTCAAAGTACGGCAGGTAACACGCAGGCTTTGATTAATTTAGCTTAAGTCGTCTGTAGCACGGGAAGAGGCGTGTTTCGAGTGACTTTAGAGAGAGAGGGCCCTGCTGGCATTGCTGATTTCATAGAATTTGAGCTGCTTTGGCTTGACAAGCACATCAAAACGGGCTTTGAAGGCCTGAAAAGTACCTGTTAGTGTGAAATGTATTTTGACAAATCTTAGATAATAAGCCAGGGAGGTGTGTGCGCAGGGGAAAAGGGTGAATGCGTTATTTCGAGGGCGGGAGCGCTTCCCCTTAAATCACAGTGTTACCTTATAGTGGATTCCGCCCTCTGTTTTCACCCTGCCGCACGAATCGCCCTTCTCTCCTGCGTTCCCAGAAATGGCTCCAGACGAGCAATTCTTCCCTGCATCCCCCCAAAAAAAAACAAAAAAAAAAAACAAAACAAACGATGTGATGAGCAGTGCATGTGTGCACGAGGTTTGTTTTCTTTCACAAACCACATCTGGTAATTACAGCGGATCGGGGGTGGTTGAGTAATATTTGTATTTAAAAATCAGAACTAGTGTGCAGTCAATAAATCTATGATATCACTAAATAAATAAATAAACATGAATGCAATGATCGAAATATAAATTGATGTTGACATCAATGAAAATACGAGCAAACGAGCAAAAATACACAAACAAAACAGCAAGCAGAATTTATGATAGCGGAATTAAAACTTCATATCATCATTGGCAGAGTAAATGTGATTTTACTTTGTCCAGACAGAAGCAGGAGTGTAAACTTCTGGCTCTCCCACTGCAGAGGTGAACCTCCCCAGCCTGAACCTTCGAAGGTTCACACTTTGAAATGATGTGAATGAAAAAGAAATTAAATCTGGTTTTTAATACATTTACCCATTCTCTGCTTTGGAAAATTACTTTTGAAGTGTTTTTTTTTTTAATCCTCACTCCCCCCCCCTTCCCCTTTCTATCTGTCTGACTTTTTTCTTATTTTGCTGTAATTTAAATGGTAAGCGGCCAGATGTGTGTCTCATGCTTGACGAGTCAGAGATCTGCATTATTTAGCATATTAACATTCGCAGAATTTAAAAAAGGGTCCCTGCGTCGCCTGGAGGTTGTAATTAAGTAAACCTTAGCTTGATACATGTAGAAATCTCACTGTGTGAAACTTTGTTTCCCCCGTGGAACAAGTCACATCTATATAATACATATGGAAACCTCTGCGATGATATAATTTATCCCCTTGCTCTGGGATTTAATTTATTAGCAATAATAATTTCGACATAGGAGACACAGAAATCTCCTTGACAGCTGAGATCTTCTTGAATGACAGAAGCCTGAAATACGCTTTTATTCTGGCACAGATATAGTTTTTAATTACTACCACACTGCTCATAAACATTTGCAGTACTGTGGGTTTTTTTATCCTATTTACACTATAACAGTATGATTCTGGTTTTTTTGTTAGGATATTTTTTGACATTATGTATCAACTGTAGTTTAAACATAGCCTCTGTTAAATATGTTTTAAAGTGATTAACCAAACAATGATAAATAACAAAATGTGAAAATGTGATTCCCCCTGTGGGTCCTGAATTAAAAAATATCAGACTCTGTGCCTCTAACTTTTAAAATAATCTGAAACTTACGTACTTCATTCAAGTTGAAATGCAGTGTTTTATTAGTTTATGTCTTAAATTCTTGAAGTTAAAGTGCGCTTGAGCGATATTCGCGTTACAAAGTTGACGTGTGTTTCTTTGCTGACAGTCGGAGCCACAGCAAAATAGCCCTTTGCCAGATGCACACACGCACACACACACACCTCAGCTTCTATTACCAGCAACAACTTACAGACTTGGACCACCATGGATTAGAAAGCTTTCTTAGACTGTACAGACACACACACGCACACAGTCATTACACAAGGCCCCACTTGCTAATGGGCAGAACGCCGTGGAACCAGAATGAGCGCGGAGGCAGCATCGACAGCTTCGACAGCTAAGGGCTACGTCCATGAACTAAGAGCGCTGGAGCTGCCACAACTCCAGCCTCTCCGGGCACTCAAGGCCAACAACAAACTCCTTGTTATCCCCTTGCGCTCTGAGCTGTGTTAAAACCGGCGCACACAAACTCATCCAGCGTGCACACATGCACCCACACACAGAAAAGGCATACAAACAAAAATATTAATATTGCATACATGCACAAACATTTTCCAGGGTAGAAAGTGAGTGTAGCGTGTACCTCACAAACGCATAACTCAACAGCTCAGCACACCTCTTTTTCTCCACGCACAGAAACTGGCCACGGAGGGAGAGAGGCCCGAGGGCTGTAACACTGTCGAGCTCCCATCCCGTGTTGCTGGTGAGATGCAACCAAGCTGGCGGTGGCTGCTCTCGCTCACCTGGGCCCCTAATTGCCTGATGACTGGTCCGAAGTTGCAGAGGAATCGGAGGTCAGTGACTCACGGAATACCCCGGAGTCCATATCTGGTGTTTGGATCTCGTGTTAAGGTTGTTATGATCCAGCAAGGACTTGGTGTTGCTAAACACAAGAGCATAGTTTCTTATGAGCCTTTGAATTTTAATGACAATAACAGACACGCAGTCTATGCTAACACGTGTAT
This sequence comes from Pseudorhombus dupliciocellatus, assembly GCA_016785235.1. Lineage (NCBI taxonomy): Eukaryota > Metazoa > Chordata > Actinopteri > Pleuronectiformes > Paralichthyidae > Pseudorhombus > Pseudorhombus dupliciocellatus. Next base: position 655,671 of record JAFBJW010000068.1, read on the forward strand.
TTGACGGCTGTATTTTCACTCACTGGCAAAGTCTCTTTAAAATCAGAAGCCTTCGCTGTGGTTATTGAACCAGACTGGCCCCACAGCATTCAAGAGGAAAGAAGCTGTCGCTTTTGGTTTTACTAGTCCTGCGTGTTGTGTATTTGTCCTTGTGCTTTGTTTACTACACCCACTGTGAGGGTTCACATGTGTCTCTCTGCAAAGCGGCTTCAAAGGTTGAATCCATTCGCTCGGAATCCGGACATTGTTGAATTAATTGGCGGGATGCAGAGTGCGACTGATTGAAAGGGTATGACGTCACGTTGTGGTTTTGAGACTCTGATGACTGGGACCAGCCTAGAGGGGATGACATCCTGAAAGTGCAGGGCAGTGCTCCAAAGAAGACATTAGATGAGGAATCCTCGAAATCCCCAACTGTGCCCAAAGGGGGTGGATGTTACCATGTATTTTTTAACAAACAAAAAATAAAAAGGCAAAGAGATGAGGCAGCGATATGAGCATGGTAGAATCCTCTGCGTGCTCGTAGGGATCCACTGAAGGCGGTCATGAAATGAGATGCTAATCTAATTAGTCATTTGGGTTCATACAAACCCAATGTAACTGGATCATGCAGTTAATGTTGAAGGTCACTTAACCCATTGGGCCTCTAGCTAATTTCAGTGTTAAGAAGCCAGATACACTCTAGTACCCTCGGACGAGTCATCTCAGGTAATTCTGAATTATGGCCAATGTTAATTTGAGACAAAAAGAAAACCCCCATCAAACCAAATGAAAAGCTGTCAGTTATTGTCTTGGATTGGGATGTCAGATTGTGCTCTGTAATAGACACCTCACCATTCACTGTGATTTTTCAATGGGGATTAATTAACTTCAGGCCTCAGGAATACAAACTTCCAGTGTCACTGTCAAACTCTGCTGCGTGCACGTTACCGCACTGACAAGAGGTCTCCATATACTTGTCCCGACTTCTGAGACAAATGGGTAGTGATGAAAATTCTGCCATCACATGCACAGAGAAAGCGATCTCGGCGCGGCGCACATTAGAAACAGAGGGGCATGAAATGGGAAGGAAATGCCTGAAACCCTCAGACTTGACAGAGGAACAGGGGATAATTTGCTCCTCTTTTCCTCGCTGAATTGGATTTCCATTTTTGGCTAGGTTGAAGTTGTCTGTCCAACCGCTGCCGTCAACCTCGTCATAATCTCGTCATCTGAATGCCATAATTCACTCCAGAAGTAATGCAACACGAACGGATCTGTATGCAAATGAGACGCAGACGTCAGGTCGGCTTATAGGGAACGGCGTGGATGAGGTGTTGTGCAGGACACCTTTTGATCCAGTGTTTCACTTACGGATAGGGTTCACTTCCCAAGCAACCTCCTCACCTGGCAGTGATGATGTGTGTGTGCACGGCGGCCGAGGCTGCGTGTAAGCCCGGGTATGCAGCCGCGTGTTAAAGACGTGGCTTTTGCCTTGTGTGGCAGAACATAAATCTCCCATCGTGAGCGACTCCCTCCCTCGCTCTCTCTCTGGAAAGGCAGTCAGTTTGTTGGGGACACTTCCCTTGTGGGCCTTAGGATCTCTATGGGGGGTCACAGGTCAGTCGGCGGAGGAAGCGACAAGCTGTGAAATGTAAAAGACCAATTTCTTCCACATGTTTCAATGCTGGGAGAACACTGCCAAGCTGTCAGCCGGCATCATGTTTAAAATGGGCCAGGGTGCTACCCAGCAGACCTGTCACAACTCATTTGTAATTAAAAAGCCTGTGTGATGTTTAAAGCAGAGCACCCCAGAAACTTTTGAGGACTGTTAAATAAAGATGAGCTGTGCATGCGGAAAAAAAGAACAGAGCAGGAAAAAGAGGGGGAGATGTATTAATAACAAAGAAGCTGGCCAGTCGTCTTTGTAGTAGATCAATACCAAATGAGACTGGATTTGATTTCTGGCCAGGATGCTGGACGGCTTGGAACTAGGTGGGAAACAAGAAAAGTGTGTTTTTAAAAGAAGGAAGTGGATACAATTGCTATTAACAGAAGTCATTAGCCTTCTCCAGATGTGGTAACGGTTGTGGTATGACCTTCTGTGGACCACCAGATAACTACGTCAGCATCATTCATCTCCACTGAAGGACCGTTCACGGTCGTGTTGGATCACATCCCAGCACGTCCTGAAAGGAGTCCATCACAAGACTATAACACATTCTAATCAAATAATAGTCACATCATATGTGAGTTTCAAACAAACCACAGCCAGCTGACACCATTCCATTACACTTTTTTTATGGTCAAGGAAGCTGACACAAATGTATATTTTTGGCATTTCCAGAAACCTAAAATTAAAAAGCATATCTTTCTTGCAAGTGCTACAGTGCTGCATGCAAACTAAGTATAATGTTTTCATTTCTATTCATCACCTCAGCTGCCATAGTTTTAACTAGTTGTGGCAGTCACTGTTTTTTGCCATTTAATATAATTTCAGCTATATGATACAGACAGTAAAAGTACAATAAGAACACCAAAACTTTGCCAGTTTATTAGCTGATGTAATGCATCTGCATGTCATTGTACTGCAGCAGTTTGATTAACGGGGTGGCGGTATCATTAAAAAGCCTGATCTGAATACGTTAGAAGTCCAGTCCTGCATCTTCCAGTGTTTGTGCTCGCTGTTCAAATATTTGCCTGAACCAGCACTAATGCTACAGTGCATCTGTTGGGTTTTTGCATCTCATCTAACTGAGGAAACATCCTCCGACCAGCCCTCCCCTGCAGCACCTCAGCGGAGCGCCGCTCTTTAAGTGACACCTGCCATTCCCCTCATCCCACATGATGACATTAGGGTGGCATTTTCTCCCCACTGTGTCATAGTTGGGGGTTCATGCGGTGGATCCCTACCTGGCAGAGATGAGGAAGAGCACGCGGAATCAGCTGACAGGTTGAGAGGAGACCCCCGGTGAGAGTACACCGCAGCGGGCTCTCCTGCTCTGCTGCTGGGGCCTGCGTGTGGCTGCTGGTGGGGGTACAAGTGGGGATGAGGATGAATGGACTGGGTAGAAAGCTGGGGCTGTGACGAGGGCTGGGGCTGCAGAGGGAGTTGGCTCTGGAGCGAGTCGCGTTGGACGTCAGGTCGGGGGACAACTGTGGGGTCACCGGGGGGGATCGATACGGTGATGCCGCGCTCCGGCCCCCTAGACGCTCCTGATGGGAGCCTTTTAACCTGGAACACAACAAAGAGGATGGGGGTATGTTTGTGTTTGTGTTAGAGGGCAACATATGGGTTCAGTGAAGATTAATATAACCTCTTCATGTTAATGGCATCAGTAGTTATGTTCATAATATTCCATTGCAACACCGACGTTTGTGGGGAAACAGCATGTGTGCATAATTACACTGCAGGTGTTAGTGATCAACCTGCAGCCATAGCCAGCTATTAGTAGCTTTCATATTGTCTCATAATGTCATAAAATAATTCAATTAAGAGCCTAATTGTGACGAGTATGAATGCCGTACGTGCTATTCACTCGGCAAAGACGTTCAAAAGTACGGCTGTTTACATCTATCAGAAATCAAAGCGACTGCAGACAACAGTGATGGTAATACAAACAACATGTCACAGTCACAGGGACAAATAAAGAGACGAACCCCAAGACACGGAGCTTTGTTCTGGCTTTTAATTCGATTAAGATGTTTACTAATCTAATCATTGCATCCGGTCAAATGCATCCAGGATTGCATGGCTAAAAAGATGTGGTTCTCGTTTGCTCTTTGTTTGCCGTTTGCTCTCTGGGACCAATTTCCAATTTCTCCGTGAAGGCTTTGTATGATAGAAAATCCAAAACCCCCCAAGATCCACCACCCTGCCTCCTGAATAAAAGAGTTAGGGTCAAAGTTGGGGTAAACACACACACACACACACGCTAGTCACGACTGTAATGTATGCCTGCAAACAGCCCTATGCATAAACTGCACACACAACAGATAAGAATCTTCAAAAGAATCATGCACACACACCTGGAAGTACATGTTGCAAAGCCAGTGGTCGAGATCAGAGGAGAGGAGGCCTTCAATTTTTTTAAACTGGTCCAGTTGTGTGTTGGGCTCCCCCCTGAGAAGAGGTGTCTTGAACCTGGTTTGATGACAATCAACCAGTAGTTGTCACTTGCAGGACTAAAACATTTAGTCCAACCGGTTGTGATTTTTAGATCATTTCGTGTAACTTCATGCTAGAAATCATGGTGGTTAAATGTCCTCGAGGTGCTGTTTTGCTTACTATTAACTCACCTGCCCTGCACTAGGCCAAGGCTGGGGCCACAAACAGGAAATGCCCCCCACGCCACCACAGAGCTGACGTGGCTGCTGACTCCTGGCAGACAGATCAGTTGGAATATCAGCACCATGGAGGGGACAACCTCACAGGCTGCAGGTAGAATCTGCAGAAACGCAGAAAGTCACTGAGCATTTTCATGTTTATGCAGAGACATCGACGCTAGACATAGAGTGTGAGATGAGTTAGCATGCAAAGACTTGCACGAAACCAATGACAAACAGAAAAAAGGAGGGTAACTAACAGAACGGGAGCCCTCAGGGAGCCACTTAATTACATCCTAGACTTGAATCCTCTTTCAACCTATTTCCATGTTCATTTTAAAAGCTTTCACAACCGCCATTGTCACCCGTCCAACAAAACAAATTGCCTAAAAGGAGATGTTTTGGGTGATAGACCGTTGGCGGCAAACACAGGGCGGAGGAGAGTGCCGTTGCAGTCTGTGGGGTTTACCGTTTACTGGATTGGTGATGCAGTGAGGCCACCATAAATCAAACTGATGATATTAAAAGTATCTCGCACGCAGCAAAAAGTGTTAGTGGTTATAGCGCGGGATGGCAAACACTCGTATTTACCCAGAGAGTGGAGGCTTCGCTTAAAAATGAACTGACAGTGAGGCGAGTGCCACTCCATTCATCACCGGGTGGAAATATTTTATCCCTTTATTAGTTGTAATGGAAAAAAGCAGAGGATTTGTTTTAACACATAAATCATGTGTGTCCCCCCCGCCCCCATGCTAATCTGCTGTTGCACCTGAGAAATGATGGGTAGTCGCACATGACTCAAGACACAAATTTATGGCATAATATCACGGATTATGGATATTGAGGATATTTCATATTATTCATTTACTGTGAGATATATGACCTGCATAAATAGTGATTTGTGTGCGTGTACGGGTGCATGTGTACGAAGTGCCTGCATGTAGACACTGGCATGCGTATGGTGCAGGGTTGGAAGACTGGATCATGTGAATCAGAGGGTTTTCTCACTGCTGGAGGAACGTCTTAAATCATTAGAAATGTCCTGTTTATTGCAAAACAGACTGTGTTCGTGCTCTATTTTTTATTTCTCCTCTAAAGGAGGGAGGAAAAATATGGCATATTATTCTGAAAGATGGCGAAACGCTTTGTTGAATGCCGAAAGACGGGACACTTCATCGCGCATCATATTTTTTTTTACCCTCCCTCGCTCCTTCTTCTTCTTCTTCTTCCTCCTCCTCTACCATCTACATTTGGAATCATATCTTTGCATTCAAAAAAACTGCAGCTCAACTATACTCCCACCCCTCGTTGCCACCCCCACCCCTTTGCCGGCATATCCGAGACATCTCCAGCCGAACTGCACTGTTTCTGTCTAAATCCAAAACCTAGACAAAGGGTGAATGGGAAAAGAAAAACAGCGACTGAGAGTGAAAGAGAGGGAGGAAAAGAAAATAAGCTCCTGGCTTCCTCCAACCATCAATAATTCCTCATTTCCTCCTCAAAAGCACTGCGAGCACTCCTGAAATCACACGCCACAGTGTGGGCAAGAGGGAGAGAAAGCATCCGGGCCAATCCTGATAGTCTCAGACAAATCTGATCAGCGTTTCCAGAACTGTCAATGAGGAAGACAACAACAGGTTTGTTCTGTAAAGTGCGTCTGTGGAGGGAAGGAGCAAAGTAAGAGTGACATGAGGCTTTTACCAAGCCGTACTTAAACCTTTTTTTTTTACCCCTGAATCAGATCCCAGGTCTGCATTCAGTTTGTGCCAGGTTTTACTCCGTCCTTTATGTTTGATGGGAGCTGGAGACAATATTATCTGGATGCTCTGGCTCGGTGAATACGCCCACCAGCGCATTGACAGAGTCCATATGTGCTCAAATGCTCCAGCTAAGGCCTTTTAGAGTTGCCATCAGAACAGTGACGGAGCCCTCGATGAGCCTGAACACAACTCTATGGGATCAGGAGGGACAGTGGATTAAGTGGCTTCTGTTGCCTGGATCTTTTGTACTGTGCTGCACACATGAATGAGTAAGCGCAGACAAAGACTTCTAATCCACTGGTCAATTTCAACCATCCAGAATTAGTGTTTTCTTCTCCTGCAGATTCTATGGAGGATGATTTTCCATCATATGAGGAGAGTCAGGAAAGAGGCTGGGAAATGTACACATATATTTATTTATCTTTGGATTTTTACTTTAATTTTACTTTTATACAGTTCTTATAGACCTTATATACAATATATTCTATTCTGTTTTTGCCCTACCCCGAAACCTCATTCCTCTAGGTACGACTCAGCTCAGCTAAGTTACAGATGCACAAAGACACGTAGAGGCGACACTAAATTTTTCACTGCATTTGTACTTCATTTTCATTCCAATAAAACATTACTATCTTATATGAATGAATAATTGATCTCGGGTTTGATTTACATGCATGGATTAAATGTCATGTTTGAAAAGTTGTTGTTTTATTCATATGGAGATTGCTGGGGAAAAAAAGAAAGAAGAAAAAGAAAACCTAGAGGCTGTGTGTGGCATATTTTCATATTCCGTCTTTTACGACAATATAACTTCTCATAACCCTTTCAATCTAGAATCTGCTATGTCTCTGCCGCGACTGATGAAACCATGGGAAACAGTAAGAGGAAGAGGTATTTGGAAATACCGTGGTTTTGTCGTATCAGCACAGTACGTTTTATTGTTTGCTTTTATCTGAGGGGACTGTTTTTTTATTTTTTTTGCGTTCAGATTTTTCAAAAACTTTCCATTGAATTTCATATGAAACGCTTCAAGCGTGTCATTGTAAGTCAGTGTGTTTTAATTCAGCGTCCCTAAATGTCAAAATTGCTTTCAGATGACATGTTTATATTTATTCAAATTTCAGGGGGCTTGAAAAAGAAAAAAGCACGCTGTTCAAAGCAGCTTCTCCGAGCAGCGTATGAAGGGCTTCATATTTAGTCACAAATCACAACATGATCCTTTTTTCCTTTTCTATCATTGACTAAAAACATATCGTCTCTTTAAACTCTCAAGAGTGGATGTCAGTTCAGAATTTTCAGAATTGAAAATATCATGGGTTGTTATGATTTGTCACACTGAAGCTTTGAACTCTTGATTAAATTTCAAGTATTGAATCTAAATCTAATGTTTGTGATGTCCTGTGGAAAAATACTTGCAGTGCCACCTCTGCCAACGAGCTCCATCAGTCGCGTACTGTATTCTTTAAAAGGTGGCCAATTGTTCCTGAAATAGTTGACTTCTAGCAGTTGTCACACGGGGCCTGTCTTTGACAGAATCGTCAATGGGTCGGGGTTGGATGTATCAGTTGCCAAGTGTAACCTGGACTTGCTAGTTTTTCTAGGATTACCAGAGTCGATCCCAGGTTGGCAGGCTATCACAGCACTGACACTTAGAGATCAGCAACCGTTCACACTCACATTCATACCTACAGGCAGTTCAAACCAGCAATTCAAAGATCTCAATCTCACCATGAACAGGTCCTGGTTAATGTGCAGGTCAGTGTCGTAGAAGCGGCCCCGGTGCTCGACCGGCTCCGTGGTCACAGCCCACCGCTGCTCCTCCTTCATACTGCGCCAAGCCAGAGCCGAACCTCCGAGATGGCTGTAAAGGGACACGCTGACAGCGTAGAGGCCCCTGGGTAGTTTGTCTCTGGCGGCTCTGAGGCAGCACACACACACCTCCACAGGCTGGGGGGTTCTGCTCTGGTTCATCTGAAACACAAAGTGCACACCACAAGATGTGATGTGACTCAACATGCCTGTCTTCTAATCTACAACCCAATTCTCACAGCACAACCTTAATTTATCACCCCCCCATTTTTTCCCAAATGGTATCTTGGCCATAAAATAAGAATTGCACAGGAGGTAGGAGTTTTTCTACAGTTTGTATACAGTAACTTGGCTCTTCCATCGTCTCACAACCGCTAAATAATGAATTTTTACCCAGAAATATGTGATGAAATCATTCCTCACATTTTGGTTTGTTTCCTCTCCTTTCCTTTGTCCAGAAGCACTTTGCTACTAAAGGTTATTCTAGCCTCTAATCAACCCGCCCAACCAATCATGCCTATCGTAGATTTTTCTGACTCCTGTTACAGACGCACCTTAAACATTTGCCTAGAAGCAGCTTGTGGTGCTCAGTACTTTCCGCAGTGAGTGAGGTGGGGGGGGGTGAGGTGCGTGCGTAACGCTGCAGGAATGCCCTCAATCTCCCCACCGTGAACATGTTCGCGTGCCAAAACAGCCAAAACAATTGAGGCAAAACTGAAATTGGTGGAACTGGTGGCAAAGCAGTTTAGCCCACATATCTCACATTTGGAAGGAGGTGACGCAGGCCTCCAAACCCCTTTCGCTGGAAAGAGATGTGTGCATGCGAGCTGGAGAAAAACAGAGGAGGGGGAGGAGGAGGAAGGAGTCGAGAGAAGCAAAGAAATAAAAAATAACATCACAATTTTCACTATGTTTGATTTTAAGAGGTATTGTTATTATCTTGCCAGAGTGTTTGCATAGGCATCATGAGAGACAGTCAAGATGTCAAGGCGACGGTAAAAGGTGAAGTGAGCCAATTTTCCATATCAGAGGTGGTTTGTTTGCCCCGAGCCTGAGTTGTGCCTAAAGTGCCATAACATTACAGCACTCCTACAGATGAGATCAAAGGCTCGAGCGAGGGATCCTCCGTGGCTTTTGCTGGCAAGCGGCCGTCCTCTCGCTGAAACATCTTTTCAGGGCTTTCCACACATTGACTGATCACACAAAATGTGCTCTTAATAGAGACAGGAAATGCCACATACAAAAACTTCCTTTCTTTCTAAGTATGGGCTAATATTCAGAGATTAAGCTTTCTCGTTAATTATTTTCATTTTAATTAGTAAATCTTAATTAACAATGAACATTTACCCTTAAAATTTTTTGGCTTCGGAATGAAGGAGGGGGGTGAAGAAAAGAGAGAATAAATATGACAATCTTTTTGGGACCTCCAGGCAGGATTACTGATGCAGGCTGCCTTAGTTATTAAACACATTCTAAATTAAATGCCTTCATGAATTTTGCACAGAAATATATTTTCATAGTTTTGCATGCCAAATGTGACATTTTATATTTCAGATTCATCTCGCTGCAGTAATTTTAGGAAAATGTCATATAAACAAAGATTTTGTCATTTAGCAAAGGAAATTACTATGCGTGGCAGGGTTGTCCATTGGTTTCTCTCTCTCTCTCTCCCTTTCTCTCGTTCCCTCTCCCTCCTTTGCCCCTTATTCTGCCTGCGCCGGTTGTTTCAAGTCAGCAAGCCATAAAAAATCTTTATCTCAGTGAAACACAGCAATTTGGGAGATAATCGAATGGTGACTGGGGGGCACAAATGCCAGTCTGAGGAATTATACCACAATCTCCCCTGCATTTACAACCTTCCTCAAAGCCAGTTGTCACCCTGGAAGGAAAGCCCCCGACTGAAGATTCATTACATCTTTAAGCCAGCACGGTGGCATGGCAGCCTCATCCCCAGATGCAGCACAACAACACAGTCCTCCCACAGCTGGAGACGCTACCGCTAAAGCTGCATCTTCCTTCTTTCCCCCTTGATTCTCCTTTCTCTCCTCTCCCTTTCTCTTTTTTCCCCCAATTTCCCCTCCAATAAACTCCCTTTTTTCCCTCCTACTTAGATAAAAAAAAAAAAAAAAAACTACAGACACACACACAAAAAAAAATCTCTGTATGCTGTGTGAAAATAATGGGATTCGATAGGTAGCGTTTTGTATAAGCAAGCCTTTTGCTCAGTGTTGAACAGTGCTTCCTTGTGACAGTGTGCCTTTGTGTCGGCGTGCACATGCAGTCCCCACTGCTGTCATGAAAGGAATGAAGGAATAAAAACGCTAGATAGCACAGAAGATAATTTCCCATTTCCTAACATGTCCCATTCATCGCAGCATTTCACATAATTTCATCATTTCACTGCTTTTGAACAAAAAAAAAAAAAAATCTTCTTCGACGATTCGTAAACACTTAAGAATCAACGTCTCCTCCTGTGAATCCTTCCGTATGGGAGATTAAGGAACGTGTCACTTCCTATTTGTGCGTTCCTCAGTCCACGGTCACACCTTACCTGCCACATGGGCCGTGACGCTGGAGAGGAGGATCCTGGGAGCTCCGTCATCTGCTCAAATTTGGCCATCGCCTCCTCTTGGCCTTCCCCCAGCACTCGGAGTGACGGGCTCTCGGTGATCCTGCCGCTGCGCACGCACACACACACACAGGAAACCCTTGTAACTGCCACCTGCAGTTTGGACCCCTCTGCTGTTCCAATCTGTATCAGCTGAATCTAATAAACACCACAACAAACCACCCAGCCCCCCCTCCCCCCACCCCGTTCTCGGCCTTTCAATCTTATCAGCGGTAATGTAATAAGAGGTTGCTTCACTCTGTCTCCACGCCACCTCTCTTAATTCTTCAAAATAAAGCAATATCACAGGGGCCCCGGCCTGCCTGTGACTGGGGATAAGATGCCTGTAAAAGGAAGGATAATTCAGCAAATAAATGCTCGGCATCAAAGGCAGGCGCCGGCTCTTTCTTTTCCTTTTCTCCCTTCTCTGTGTTCGCCTATCAAAAATATTACATGTGCTTTCATCAGTTCACAACAAGGCACAGTGTGCTTCCTAATGCAATTACTCGACCTCCATTAAATCAGAAACAGTGGAAACAAATGAATTACACATTTGTTACAAAACTACAAGTCAGCTCCACGTCTCTCGTCTTCATTTCTCTTTCTCTCTCTCTCTCTCTCTCTCTCTCTCCCTCTCATGCAAGGCTTGGGGAGAGAAAAAAGTGAAATAATTTCTCATTCAATTTCAGGCAAATGTAGCCCTAGGTGATGCATAGAAAGTCTCCCATGTCTAATAGCCACCCACCATTGATATCAGAAGGAATTTGCAGGGTTCAAGGCTGTCGAGGGGAGGTCATCTCGCCAAAACTCCGAACCACATTCATCTGACAGGGCTGGTGTCTGACAACCACCCACCCATAACGCAGCCCAACGCAAGAGGAGATACTGATGTGTACAGTAGTTTCTTGATTTTATCATGTCAGCCGGCATGGTAGGCCATAATTACTAAAAACTTAAACATGCTAAGCGAATCGCCCGCAGGGCTTTTTCGCTTGTGAGATGTGATGTGTGATCTCTAAAGTGGATGGACCAAGAATTGATGCGCCTCCGAGCCCAATGACATGGACAGATTTCTGTGCCCCCGAGCCAGACTACCCACAATGCAATTCCCGCCGACAGGAGAAACCATGCAGAGGATATACTGTATGAATTACATTCCTTCCCGGGTGTCAGCGGGAATACAAATGGTTTTCACACAAGTAATAATTACAGTCATGTGACATAAATTGTACATATGGAGAGAAATATGAAATGGGCAGAGCGTACCACTGGAGCAGCGTGTTCAGCCTGGGATGTGACGCCTCTCCTCCCGTCTCGTCACTTTGTGAATGGGGCTCCTTTGAAATATTAAAGTGGATATATTAACAGATAGAGCTAATGCGTTAACTGTGATTCACATTAACAGCTAATTGACAGTTTCAATTTAAACAGCATCACTCTAAACTATAATGTTGGTTATTAATTTCCGTGGCTGACTGTGAATACATATTTACAAGCTAAGTTTGTAAGCAGCGCAGATTTGTTGTTATGGACAAATGCAGTGATTAAGAATTTGGATTAATGACTTTGGCTCATGAAATGTTAATGTTACAACTATAACTTTAAATTCAATACATCTTCATATCGTTTACGGATGTTTACCTTCACATTCCCAGTGAAGAAGTCTATTAGCTTCCTCCTTCTCGTTGCCCACTCTCTGCTCTTCACTGGTCCCTTCTGAGCCACTTGCTGGAAATACATGTAAACACACATGCACACTTCCTTTGGCTGCCGCTTTACGAAACAGTGCCGTGCACCATAATGGCAGAATTAACTCAGGGAGCGACTGCAATCTGCAGGCGATCTACACCGAGCCAGACCCTAAAGACATGGAGCGTTTGATGAGTACTTCTGCCGTGTTTTTTTTTTTTCTTTCTTTTTTACATTCAGTCAGCACATTCACCCTCGCCCATTCAGACGCATCGACACTGCTAAGTGACAGCGTCTCGCTCTGTAGAGGCTTTGTGCAGCAGAATAGAGACCGGAGAAAAACACTATTATTTTAAAATAGATGTGAAATCTCTGGTGGATAATGTGTTTTCAATGGGAGGTGGGTGTGGAAACAGTAGGAGAGCGCACACATATTGTGGCAGAATAAGATAACGCTGATCCCAATACTGATACAGTGCACCATGCCACTGATTATCCATTATGAGAGGATGAGTCAACTGTTGCTGTGGCTTCCAACTGATGAGAAGTCATTGTTGAACCTTTTTCTATTCCCCAAATGACATTTACTTGTGGTACTCCTACTCCCCTTTCAAGTGAGATTATAACTAAAAATACAGTGGATAGAAGTTCTGTGTTCTGTTTACATATGCATTAATGTTTGGGTTTCGTTGCGATCTAGATTTGCCCTCACAAAGGAAACCCCATTTTTCCCATGTCTTGAAATACAAACAGTTGATCTGAAAGAAGCTTTATATCTCAACGTTAATTCACAAAATCCCTACTCCCCAGCTGGGGAAGATGAAGTAGTCACGCTCTATTTTTCCCTGAAAAGACCAGGTAATTCAGAAACAAATATGCATAATAATGCAAAACAAAGTTCAAAGAGGAAAAAAAAAACATAGTGTCTGCAAAAATAAATTAATTTTGAGATCACAGAGTAGATTAAGAAGTTGAAATCCATGCATGGATTTTAAACCATGAATGGGTGAGTCATGTAACTGTACTGATTATATGTCGCACAAAATTAAATAATTTCATTCAGCTGAGAACGAAATGCAGGACTTTTTATAGAGGTAAAGAAAAAAGTAGAGCGAATAAACAAATAGAGAACAAAAGAAAGAAGAAATTGTGAAATGGAAAGTACACTACACACACTCTTCTTTAACCAGACGACAAAAAACAGATACATGTACGTGCACGCATGCACACGCTCCATGTCCATTAGCCCAAGCGACTGATACACAGCGTAATGGACATGGCTGATGTGTTGGTGAGTATGGGATGATGACACAGATATTCCTCTTTGTGGCCCTGACCTGCTGCAGTGAAAGGCTGCCAAGCGTGATCATGTCAGGCTGCACACGCTCCCTCAGCTGCTGGGTGTAGTGGGGGATCACCTCCTCAGCTATCCTCACTGTAAGAAGTGACATAGCAGTCGCGCATATGTCCTCATATTATGCTTAAAAGGCAAAAACAATAACTGCAAGCATTATATGTACTTTTCACAAATCACAAATATGAAAACACTCTACAGGGACAAAAGCATGTATGCAATGTCCTGGAATGATAGAATTGTTATGTTTCACCAAAGAAAATCCATTTGACTTTAGTACAGTACTATAATAGCATAATGCGACAGCATAATAACACAATGCCTCTCTGTATAAGAGGGGAAATGCAAAAAACAAATAAAAGATGGCATTACTTTTTACAGTGCTCTCTCTGCCCATTACCATCCTCCCTGCTTCAGGTCCAGCTTCCCCTTCCAGCCCACCAGCCTCAACCTGGGTCTTGGCAGTGGCGTGGGGCTTGGAGGGCCCGCAGCCCGAGGCACGACCACCACTGTGGAGCATCAGACGCCGCTGAAGCACCGGATCACCTGACTTCACCTCCAACACCTCCTCATCCCCGGAGGCTTGCAGTGTACCTGGAGAGATACGCATCACTGGGTAAGCACAAACACACAACCAGAGACACACACACAAATCAGCACACATACACAAGTGGATGGATATGTATATTTACCACATCCACAAATGGACACAAAGGCTTGAGGCTTTTGACGGCCTCAAACTACACACACACACACACTACACCTTCAGACACAATTCATGGCAGAACATTGGGAGGAGCAGCTAAGGCTGAAATGCTGATATGTACTGGCTTTTCTGTCATACACCATCCCATAATATTACTCTTTCTATCTTCACATAATCAACCTATCACATACTAACACTGACCACGCATTACAGTCCTGTTGCATTGGCTTTCGATTATAATGTTGATTTTACATATTGAAGAGAAAGCCAGTATTTTGAGGGACAGCTCGTTAGTAGTAGTAGTAGTAGTAGTAGTAGTCCAAACTATATAAAAAGTACATCCACAGTAAAACCGTTGGTGAAATGGAAATAATTAAGACACAACAGGGTAATACGGTCCTCAAATCCTTATAGAAACCTGATTGGCACACTTAAATAATCTTTCAAACACTAAACTTATTTTCATTTTAACAAATGTTTGATTTGTACTATTCAGCCTCCTCCTTGTACACAGACACCAGCCTCTCAGAAAGTTTTCCTCTGCGTGGTGCGTGAACTAGTTTCTGCTTTGCTAACCTAGAATTCATTCAGTGAAGGCATAGAAGCATCGTCTACACTAGCTAACGTGCTCGCTGTGTGTCTCAACGGTTGCGCCGTACTGTCTTGTCGGTAGAAAGTATTTAGGTAGCCAATTCTTTGAGGATCTGCGTATTCATCGTGTGCAGTCCCAAATGTGTAACAGCCAAATCTGTTATCACTGCCTAATGCTTTTCACAGCGAAGATGATATCAGCGCCTAATGCCTCACAGAGAACTAGAATGAACAGAATGCCAGTTCTGTGGTCTTTCATCTCCAAGCCAAAGCAATAGAATTTATTGAGATAAAAAGGAAGAACTGAAGATCTTAGGCAGACAGACAAGGGATTTCTCCAGGATTTTCTTTCTGAGAACACGTCTACAGCACTGGCCACTGTCCATTTCATTAATACTTTGTCTTATTCATGCTCTTTTCTTGTGAAACGTGTAAGGTGCTTTGTGACAGGCTGTAAAAGAAAAAGACAAAAGCCTGAGAAGCAGTCACAAGATGTCAGAATCAATACTGACATGCACTGAGCTGGTTCTACACTTGCAAAGACTCGCAGCCTACACCAGTGGGAGGCATCCATACAACGGCGTAAGGTGATTGTCTTATATTCAGTTGTGGCTCGGTGAAGTGCTAACTGGCAGTCGCCGCAATTGGAATCCAACGGTGCAGAAGTAGGAGCTCTCTCTTTCCTTCCCTGTCTCTCAGCCTCTTGCATGGAGGAACTGTTAATCCAAGATCCTCTTTACTTTTTCTGTGGGATTTCATGAACATTCCAGGACAATGGATGGGGCTGCTAATCTCGGTGGTACAGCTAAATCCGAGACAATGGCAAATAATACCAGTCTGCTAAATTCCATTGCGTTGAAGCGGGCCTAAACCCATCACTTGTGCACTGGAATTACAAGGGAAATGTACGTTATGTCAACAGGATCTGGTGCGACTGTCTTCACCCTGAACAATGCGAAGCTTAAACCACCTCAATGTTGCCTGGCTGGCTACATATTTAAATGAAACCGAGCTAATGAGAAAAGACACGCCTACCGCAAAAACAATGGCAGTGCTTAGAAAGCATCGACTTCTGCGAGGGTTCGTTTCCAGTCCTAGTCTTTGTTCCATGTTGGAGCTTCTTTCCGTGTAAAGAGGAAGATGCAGCATCTTGCTTTTTGTCTGGGTTGTTTTTGATTTCACTGTCTGAGCTTTTCTTCAAGATGTGCTGTGCGTAAAGACCGTAGTCCTCAATGGCACTCGTGTGGCAGCTGCTATAAAATTCAGATTTTTAATTTCCATGTTTATATTTACTGTGTATATTTGTATGCCTCTTGAAACACACCAGTACACAGCTGCTTTATCAAGATAGAGATAAAGGGAGTACATACCAGGTATGTCTATGAAGGTGTCGTCCTCGTCCAACAGCGCAGCCATTCTCTGATACAGTCTGCTTTCATCTGCGGTAAATGATGTTGCGAGTTAAAACAATTTATAAAATGATTACTCTCTCGATAGCATGAGAAAAGTACATGTATTTGTGTGTGTGTGTCAGTTTTTACGTCCTTTTATCACACAAGTCCATCTAGAGATATTAGCTGCGGCTGCAGAGGGGTGAAATCAAGTGTATGCAGAGGAGTAATGATACAGGAGCATTAACATGCCTGTTAGCCAGCCTGTCACCATGTGATGAGATTTGGTTAGGCGAATCCTTTGATATTACACGGCAATGATATCCAAAAGATACAGGTGAAATGGCTTCTCCATTAATAGCCATGTTTCATTATAACATGCATATTACTTGGCTCCCAAGAGCTCACTTTTAATAGGACTACTTTGGGGGGGGCTGCAAACTATTGATGTGGCTCTACGTGTGTCACTTGACGGGGTGGGGGGGGGGGGAGAAAACGCCACAGTGAAATGAGAACTGACCAAAGATTCGTGACCTTCAACAATGACAGCAAGTTGGGGAGCCAATCTAGCGATGCCATCATTTGGTGTATTTACATAGACTGTCCTGTCGTCTCAAATGGCAGTCTGCTACCGGTGATCTCTCTCACCCCACTTTAATGAACCGAGGAGAACTATTATCACTGAGAATGGCATACTTAATTCCAGCTCATCTTCAGTGCTGGCCCCAGCCATCCTGCAATGTCTTGGGTCCGTCTGCGCTGCTGACGATGGGTCAAAGTAATTTTGGGTATGTTCATCTCCTGTGTAAAGTGCGAGAGGGAAGAGAATGAGAGAAAGGGGTCGGGAGTTGGTGGGGGGATTGGTGTTGTGATGAAGGGAAGAGGAGACTTGTACAGGTTCAGGTTAGTGGTTATTAGAAGCACATGAAGTGAAATGTTAATTTTGAAACCCACACTGTCGAAGGGCAGGGGCAGCGGCTGCTACCAGATAAGACAGGAGCACACAGGCAGAAAAAGAGAGGGGGGGGGGGGGGGTAAGGGTTTCTCAGTGCACCTCTCCATGGCCTGCGGTGCTCTGGGGCCTAATTAGCATGCTGCAAAAGGTCACGGCAGGCAATCTCTTAAATACGACCGCCATATGTTTGCCATGTTCAAAAGGAACTAATGAGAAAGTCTACAAGCTCAAAAGTACCTGGAATTTCAAAGACAATACCTTCTAAATACTCCAAGGTCAGTGGCCTAGAGGACTGGGGAAGTTTGGAGGTGTAGATCCAAAGGAAAATAACCTGAGCCCATGTCTCATTGACTTCTTATTAGCAATCACTGACCTATGGGTATCAAGCTGCTCCACAGAGTTTATGGGAATCCAAATGGCTCCGGGGCCACCAAGAAGCTTTCTTAACCCCAAATCATTCTCATTACAGACCTTGAATATTTCACTGAAATCTAAATTGCTTTACTTGTATTTCTGAGGTTGTGGGGCAAAAATATGCATGGTGCATTAAATCATGTTACATATTCCACACAAGGATTGCTTTGATAGAAGGCTGAGGGTATTGGTACTTGGACACATGGAAATCGCTGTGTTTGCATTGGAGCACCACTGGCCCACTAGGCCACAGCCCAAAAAAAAGCTCACTCTGATTTTTTTCTTGCTCACATGTATTTTTTTTTTAAATCCATCTTTACTCATAGCTGAACACTCTGACTGGAACTCTTATTAAACAATGAGCAGCCGTACGACTCCTCAATGGCATCATAAATTGACCGAAATTCACACGCTAAATCCCTCCACGTCATTAACAGAGTTTGAACAATTTCCACGCAAATAGCTCTGAGGATATGAAACCCTTTTTTCAAACACAAATTTGCATAATGATACCAGCTTCGTGGATCGCCTTTTGAATCATATCTGTGATTTACCTCAATAGTCTGGCTGTCCTCCAGTTCTTCTCTCTAATGAAGATATCCATTGTCTGTTCTTATATGTGTAATATCAATAACTGGGCACTTCCTGCCAGCCTGAGTTACAGTTAGCAGAGACTGACAGATGACTGTGGTAAAGGCCAAACCCAAAGTGTCACACACGGGGAACAATCTTTGTGATCCTCCAATAAAGGCGCTGGAGTTGTGGCGCACATTCACAGGACCCAATAAAACAGTTGATTGCTGTCTGCAGCGAATTTCGATTTATTGTATTTATTGTTTGTTTATGCAAATCTTATGCTCAGCGCAATAACCAGCAGTAAATGAATTTAAAACATATTATTCCTCTCTCACTAAAAGTGAGAATAATACCCAGTGAATCGTTAATGTCCTGCTGGAACTGGACATTACACATAATAATAATAAGTAATTACATGGATCGTAAACCTATTTAAAGGAATTACAAATGACTAAAAGTAAATATTTTATGATTTTAATTTTCTAAACGTGTCTTCTGTGTTTGATTTGTGAGACTGCTCTCCTCTTCCTTTCACCCTGGACCCTGTCTGATGCTCATGCCCTGCGTCTAACATTCAATGGGGGACAGTGCCACTCCAGCCCGCTGACAGTTGTCAATCACTTTTCCCTGTGGAGCCTTAAGTTCCTGCAGCCCAGCTTAGAGGATTTCGAAGCCATGACAATGTCTTGCTCTTGTGTGGTAGCAGCAATATGTTTTAGGAACTTCAGTAGAGTCAATCAACAGCTGCTAATCCTTGCTGAGCTGGGACGTCTGCAGATGTTTTAGTCTGCTTGTGATGGCCTTCTTGTTTCACCAGTCAAATGCCTGTGCTGATGGCCTCAGTGATGGTCTTCTGCACCTCTCTGGGTTTCTTCCTAGATCTGATTGGCACATTTAATATGAACTGGCTCGACTTTCAAAATGTTCAGAGCAGTTCGCATCTTGTCCAAACAGCCCATTGCTTCATTCCCACCAGCTTGCAGGTTCTTGTTTCTTCCACTTCTGCTCTCACCCCCGCCTTAACTAGGTGTTGCCTATCCTTCCCTCTGGTGGTGTTAATTCTGTAAGTGGAAAAGGATCCTTGCCTAGTTTGGTAGCAGGAACCACCTCTCTGTCTCCTGTGACACAGTCATGCCTCTCTGTCTCTGCTCTTGTGTCATTTCAGCCACATCCACTTGGCACCATGACTCCGGTCCTGGACCCTCTCACCAGAATGGTGCTCCTGCTCCGTACGAAAATAAATGCAAATATAATACTGAGATGCTCCCTATTTAGATTTAACATTATTCATCCATGTATATTAATTGTTTTGTGTTTTTCTTGCTAATTCAATGCACCAAATGTGATAATGTCTTTTGTGCATGAAACAGAATGCAAATAATTGCTAATAATTGCTCGCCATGTACAGCAAAAACAAAATATACCACATTAAATCAAGAATGTAACGTGACTCATCCCTGAGAAAACTGGCACGCTTGCAGCCTTGAACGCATCCTAATTTACCATCCCATTCCTCAAGAGTTCTCCCTGACATACTGAATTATAAGGCGGCATATTCGTATGCCTGATTGGCCTTAAGCCGTGTTTTGGGGGCGTTCTGAGTACACCACAGACAGTGGATCGGCGTGGTAGCGTAGTAGCATATGTAAATGCACTCTCCTATGACTCTAGCCCACCACAAGGCATGTAGCCGAGAGTGGGAGTTAAGGCTGATTGTGTCGAGGGTACTTCTAGATAGAGATAGAACACCCACTACTGTTGCGTTCTCTGGCGGAGGAAGAACTTATGAGGGCTGCTTGTTAGGACATGCAAGCTTTGGAATGCAGGGACCAACAGCCTCTCATATGAAGAGAGAGAGAGAGAGAGGGAAGAGAGAGTGAGAGTGAGAGAGGTTAGATCAGGAACACATCTACTGTCAACAAATTTGAGGCTAATGAAGAATGAAGCTTCACCTCTTTCTTTGGCAGGGGCTTGCAGCTCCATTTTTTTTGGGTGAGCTGCAAGGGTGCTATCCGGCCTGTCACCTCGAATTTCTCTTCCCAACCAAACCAGAGGAACAGAAAGCTTGGCACTTCCTCCTCCGTTAAAAGCTGGGTTTTCTATGCCTACCACTGCATCCCTCTCTTCTTTCCCTGATCACATGAGTAGAAACATATCTAAAAAATATAAATTGTGACATAAGAGCACAATACAATAGTTGAGGCAAAGTGACTTATTAAAAAAGCATTTTCATTGCGGCAATATTTTTCTGTCGGTGATTTCTGTCTTAAAATGTTCAAGTTCATCCCACTCAAAATGACACTAAAAGACATTTGGGTTAAAATTAAATCAGAATCTTGCAGGAGGAGGAGAAAAAAGAGGAGAAGAAGAAATGATTAAAATAATTACAAATTGCGCCCTGACAAGCAAGAGCAAAATTTAGCCCAAAGCCATTTGTCTGTAATTAGTTAATTAATCCTTACACAAATTATGAGCAATAACTCATCAAGCAGGACTCACCCATCAGAAATTCAGCCGACTTGGATTTCTTCTGCTTAGGTTGCTTCAGAGCCTTCTGCTTTAACTTCTGGAGGGAAATTGTTAAATGAATAAATTAGCTGCAGAGTGAAGATCATCATTTATGATCCGCAACTAACACAGTATTTTAAATATGGGATGACACTGAAATGTCATTTAATTTACATCGCCGCTAAAGGGGTCAAGCACTAATTGAACAACAGGAGTGGAAAAAATTTTAATCATAAATAGATAAGAAAAGTTGACATGAATGTGTAATGAAGGTCACATTAAAATACTTCTTCCTTGTTTCTAAAATGAATGGGCACCAACACTCCTGGAAAATTATGCGTTATTGCAACGACAGCATGAGTCCACATAGACTTGTACATGTAAATACACCCTTCTCATTATTTTCATTCATGTGAGCCCAGACAACAGACATGAAGGAGAGAGGAAAAAAAGACTCAATTGGACCTATATATACATATATTTACCACAAAACTCCTGTAGATAATGCTGTGTAGGGTTGTAGGTGGTCTACACCAGACACAAAGTAAAAAGCGATATATGAAAGCAAGTGTGGGTTTCTTTGAAATCAACAGTATGTGGAACAAACTCTGCAGTCCCACATTTCTCTCATTTCTGTGGACAAGCACAACAATAAGAAAGCTGAGGAAAAAAGCCATAAGTAGTTGTTTTCGTTATGGATATGTTTACATAAGAATGCACCATATAAAAGGGCTCCATTGCTCAGAGCGTATGGAGCTTTTTAAGCATCATTTTATGCAGATTTCAATGATGAACTGTGCTCATGCCCATGAACAGCATGTATTTGTATACAATATTTAATTTCAAAGACAAAATCAAGGGACAGAGAGGGTGGGGGGGCTTATTTCGACTCTAAATGACAGAGCAATTAAAATCGAGGGGGACTACTTCCAGACCAATCTGGTAAGAGGAGTTTTTGTAAATCTGTTTTTACATTCAACAAGCCCTACAGCAAGACATTCATTTATACCACTGAGATTAATGCTTATCTAATTGTAACTTATTTAAAAACCATTTTCTTTTCAACTGGGTACCAATCAGTTTTTTTTTTTCTGAATTTCACATACTGCGGCGTATGAGCCTGGCAAATGCTGCATCAGTGGAGGCTGCTGCTGTGTGCTGTGTTTTTTCTTTTATGTTAATGTCTGTCTAACGATTCATACACCTTTCTGCAAGGATAAAATATTGCGTGGATGTGTACAGTGGGCAAACTGGGAATCTCCCTAACACAATTACATGGAAATTAATCAGGTCATTTTTACCAACATTGAAAACAATCACCATTAGTTTTGCGCTGTAGCAGGACACTGAAGCGATGCTGTGTTGTAAAGTAAAGCAGTCATCTAAATGAGCCTCATGATATTTACATCCATTATATGGTATTGAGTTTTTGATTGCTATTGGATCCTCAAAGTCATTTCTGAAATCCCATTTGAAATAATGTCCCCTGACAGTAAATCCTATTTTTACTTGACACTTGAAAATTGTTCTCCAGACATCATGGAAGTTATTGTTGGGGTTGATCGTTTGTTTGCTATTGTAATTAATCATCAAATTAGAACGATGGAAAATAACACTCCTTTATTTCTCAGATCACTGTGTTTGCCTTGAGGGCTAAAGACATTTTCAAACGACCGATGAAGAAATTCCATTAACTTTTATCTTAGGCTAAACAAATGTATTTTGTTTATCACCCACATTGCTGCAGCGAATAATCCAGAATATCATCTTCTTTGTATATAACTGCCTTTAATGCACACCCATAATACAGACACTACCATATAACATCCGTCATAACATTGTAAGACCATTATTTCATATTTTTGTTTACTTAAAAATACTGTCATGCATTTGTTTTGCATTTTTTCACAGTGATGCTTTTTGGCACGATGTAAAGTGCATTAGCTCCATGTCCTGTAAATGTCAATAACTCCTCTGATTACTGTGAATGTATGATTGCCTTCAGTTCCGTGGAAAAAAAAAAAAAAACACTTAGTCAACACACCAGTAAAAGTACACAGAGGGAGTACAGTGCATACTCCCCAGGCCTAATGCTTGAGGTCATTGTCACAAAAAATCTACTCCACACACGGCCCCATGTAAGCGTCTCTGTCTAGAGAAAGCTAAGAAAAATGCCTGGTTCTCATCTCGCTCCCTGGGCCCCACTGACATTGACAGCATGCTCTTTGTAATAAAAGGACTGCTGTTTAATGTGCCATAACTGGATGGAACAGCAGATGTTGCATTTCTGAAACGATAAACAACAATTCAATCCTGGGGGGAAAAGGTATCATAGAGGTTTCTGAAATAAAGTGGATCTTCTGATGTAGAAATTGCAATTTAATACCTAAGAAGTATGATATGGCAGAAATGTAAATGGACTCAGTGCAGGCTTAGATTTTTTACACTGTGCCTGTCCCATTGCACGCGTGCATATTAAATAAAAGGCGCTGCATCCTTGTCACATGCTTAGACATGTGGCCACATTATTACATGTAAAAGTAACGCGATGTAATAGCCTCTGTTTATTCTCCTGTCATCTATCAGCGCAAACCTTCGCACTGCTTTCTTCATTTTGCTGTGTGGCACACAACATGCCTACTATGCACTCGACATGAGGGTAAAAAAAAAAAAATCATTTATGGCTGGTGACAAAAAAAAAAAAAATCCATGACATTTTTTTGACTGTTGTCAAAAAGAATTGAACACAACAAACCCTTGTTCACTTCTTGCTGCATTCACAGGCATAGCTAGAAGGGCTTGGGGAAGACCGCTCACTGCTAGGGGCTGGTGGGCACAGACAAGCTAGAAAGTGAATTTTGCATACTGTACGGATCATCGCCCAGTTCAGCCCAGTCACATTGAATCTGCCATCAACCAATTGTGCTTCATGAAACCGTCAACCCTCATTTACGTCTGCCTGTTTTCTTCCCCGCGCTGCTGTAAACAAGGCCCCAGCTTTGAGCTGTCGTCCTCTGTCCCTGTACACGCTGCTTGCCAGGGGAGTGCAGACGACCACGTCTTCACAGAGCTACTGGGAGCTACCATTTCTCGGAAAGCACCCGTGCGCGCAAGGCAAAGGATTCAAGTGCAAGAGTGTTTCTGGAAATGACAAGGGTCTTAAGAGCTTTACACAGACACTACTGCATATGCCTTGTGTCTTCCATAAAAAACACATGACATCATGTTATTCTGATCCTAACCATGGCGGTGGGCACCACTGATTTAATCGTTTCTAGATATTTCTTGATATAAATATGCTGTATGTGTGAATAGACTTTGTCTATTTGGGCTATGATCAAGTAATGATGAAATAAAGATCCCATTGAATTACTTGTGAAATCAAGAAAGGGTTAAACGTTGATTTTGTTTTTTAAGACTCACGTTATTTTCAATAAAAATAACGTGAGTCTATAGAGCAGCCTTACATATGCACAGTAATTCTGACCCACCAAACGGTTTCTTATTAAACAACAACGGCGTCAGTTGGTGTAGACAGAAAACATAATTAGTATTCAAGCTTAATTAATCTACGCTGGCCCCCTTTAAGTGAATTACTCAATTATGTATGCATGTGTGCTCCTTTGATGCTAACAGATTATGTATGTTACTGGGGAAAAAACCTTGGAAAATTACTTTGAAAACTTTCCACCATAAAATGTCACTACAAGCTCCTGCACCAGCTCAGAAATGTCCATGAAGAGCTTGCATTCTAAGTAATTATGAAGAAACAAAAGTTTCTGGACTATAGTGCCAAACTTCTACAAATTATCATTAGAGCCAAACCACCATGGCAAATATGTTAGGGCCTGTCGGGTAAACCATTGCAATCCACCCCCAAAAAATCCAGTGCGCAAGACAAAATAAATCAGCCAAATATGTACTTTCTGTGTGCCCTAATGCGCGGAATGGAAATCCAACACAGGTCGGATCAAGGTCTTTCCTGGGATCATGGGAACTCTTTGGGATTTTCAAGAGCCTTTTTGTTTTTACCCTTGAGAACCAGGCTCTGGCCTCTGCACCCCTCAATCCCCCATTGAGAACCCAGAGGCAGCGCTGAGGAATGCTAAATGTCAATGGTCAGACTGCACCAGCACCTTCAGAGAGAGAGAGAGAGAGATGGAGGTGTAGCCTCCATGGCCTGATCTCTTTGTGTTCCGCTATACGCTGCTTAGAGGGGCCAGGAGTGAAATTGTACTCACGCTGCCAAAGGTGTCCATGTCCATAAACTGCAAAAGATCATCCGATCTCCGATCAACGGCAAGGACTGAAGACCATGCCACGTGAAATATGATGAGAAAGCTGGCAAAACAGAATCCAAACAACAATATGTACATTAATTTTAAAAAATGCCAATATATTGAAGTTTTCTCTGAGACACTGAAACTCGAATTTGCAGGAGAGGTCTGAAGCTTACTGTGCAGCGCAAAATCCCTCATTCCACGCAGTGTTAGATTATCTCTCTCCTGCTTGTGTGTGTAAAAGTGTTATCTCGGTAATGCATCTCTGAGAATAAAGGACAATAAACACTGTTTATTATCACTGACAAATTATTTGCCCTGATTATTCAAATAGCTTATTCATTTATATCTGATACAATAGCGTTTGGTTTTTTATCATCTTTTCCTATGGTAATTCACATGGCTTGCACAAGTTTCTGCTGAAATAGCAAAACAAACCCCAGGCAAAATGTGAAAGATTATCCCATACCATGCGAGCTAGGATGAAATGCTATACTTTTTCACACTGAACACTGCTCCACTGGGTGTGATTGAAAAACATGTAAAGCTATTGAATCTGTGGTTTGTCTATGTGAGGGAAAATGAGTGTTGTAACAAGTGGGCCAATGTTTTTGTAATTGTTTCAAATTACACCCGGTGTAATAACTCAGTGAAAGTAGAGCCAGTGTGCGGTCCGTACACATTAACTAGGCAAAGACCACAGGATATCCATGCACCTTACCGTGGCCCACGAAAAAACAAACAAAACAAAAAAAAACACTTGATTGTGTCAGGGAGGGGAATAAAACTCTGTGGCTATAGCTCCAGCTGTGTCTATTTGTGTCTAATGGCACTTATCAGCAGCTACACAACGGAAGGATAATACGTTTGGATAAAGAGGTGCTCTGCTGCATTTCCTCTGCATTGGTATGTTATTGATTTAAAGACACCCCAGCATTGCTGTTTTTAATTTGCTGAACTGTTTGTGCGAACTACTAATATGGGTGCGTGTGCGTGTCTGCGTAAATGTTTTATACAGCCTGTAAAATTGTGATGTTGTGAGAAAAATACATCCATTAGTTGTTAAAACTGCAAGTCTCCTGCCAAATACTGGCTCCCTAACCAATGAGAGTGCCAACCCTGTTGTTAACCACATAAATTACTCATTCACTTTTCTTCTTTGGGTTCAGGCTCTCTGTCAAAAGCCATGTGTGAATGTTATGTGCAAGAAAGCCCCTGAAGTCCTCTCAGAGTAAAGTACTCACAGGAGTTAGCACATGTCCAAAAAAAGCTAGCCATGTTTGACTTCAGTGCTATATCAAATTATCTCGTCCTTATTGGACAACACACCCATCTGAGCAAGCACGTCCAGCTCCTGCCAGCAAATCATACATATATGGAGTTTTTGCATCCATTTGCCAAAACACTATTCCCTTGTTTAATCACAATAAGACAGGGATGAACGAGGGGCGGGGCTAGAGCCATGTTGGAATCTGATTGGCCCCTAAAGTGCCCCTGTCTTGTGAGTAGCCTTAAAAAATAAGAGCTACTTATTAGCAATACTTTCCTCTTGGCCTTCTCTCAATTCCAAAACACTCCTGATATTACACAATATTAATAATACCTACAGTATGTATGTACATCAACATCTACGACACCTATCTGACATGTGACCTGTTTTTTTTCCCCCTCTCCTGCCCTGAGAGTGACCATCTCCTCTGTCATCTACTCAGCTAAACTCAATCAACTCCTAATCCACTGTGACAGTGCAGTCTGTGTTGCACTGGGAAGGCCCCTCCCCTTTTCAATGGCATGCGACCTGAAATCTTCATTTGACATTCTTTTTTTTCCCCCATGAACACAGATAAGGCCGTAATTCAATAGCCACTGAGGGACAGGGTACCACGCACCAAAGAATATTTTATTTGCTCGTGGACAGAGGCCTTTTCTCAGAGCTTGACAACAACCATGTCTCCATGACCTATTCTTCATCGCAGGGAAATTAACATGCATATTCACTCTAAATCTAGTCTTTGCACTTTAAATTCAGTTTGCAATATCATCTACATCAGTAGTGCATTGAGAAGAACACATTGTTCCCCTGCTCTGTACATTTCAATCAGGTAATACCTCTGTAAGAACCTTTTCAACTAAAATATGTTATTTGATCTGACCGGATCATTCAGCAAATCTAATTCAAACAACCGCCACATTATAGGAGTTAAACCTGTTGTTATTATTGAGGATCTAGAGGTATGTTACCTTGTGCAGCCCGAATTCTTCCTCTGCATGGGTAGCTGCATTGCAGTCGTCAAGGTGATGACGACGCGGGACACACACGCACACACACACACACACACACACACAGATAATCTCAGGTAACCTACTCATGTTCACTTTCACTCGCAGAAACAATGGGTTCAACAGAGTCTGGATTACATTCTATTGGATGTATGCAATTTATTAATTAGAGACAGATTAAAGTGACAGGAACTGTTATTATTTAACACCGTAACGTCTGAGTCATACCAAGGCCCGAGCTGCCCATGGCTGTCAGGGTGTATTTTAATCTAAACGTTTAGTGGAAGCTGAGGTCTGTCAAAGTTTCATCTGAGGGGCATTATGTACTGTTTGGCCTGTTTTATTATTAATATTGACTGTGAGGTAAAACAGGCTGGTTTGTCACATTTCAGTGCCAATAAGAATGAAGCTACCTCAAACTAAAAGCAAAAGCTCATTGTGCTTTGGAAACATCTATTATGTAGCATATGACAATTCCTACAAAAGTTCCCCCATGCATAATTTAGAGGGAACTCCAGACGAACGTGTTCCTAAGCCAAAGACAACCCAGAGAGCTTTACTGGCTGCCGTGAAGAATAGGTACACAACGCCCTACGGATACTCCTGCTCACGTTTGGAATGAGGCATATTAGCACTAATGTCCCCCCTCAGAACAGATCATGAACTACAGCTAATGATTCCCTCGGAACCAACAGTCACACTGTGCTTTACTTATGACTGCAAATCCATCGAGCCATTGGTGGCCTTTTCAGCTGAGGAAGAGAGATTGCTCATATGTATCCGCAATGAATAGTCCTCATTTGTTTTGTCAACAAGGAGCGCTGAATGCTGTGTGTTATCTGAAGTGCAGCTTGGCTGCGAGAGGACTCTCTTCAGTTCATCCGTGTTGCAATCCCTCCATGATTATCCCGCAATGCAGCAAACAATCAGAAGTTAACACAATAACCCACCATTAATGCTCATCTTAATCAATGCAGCTCATGCAAACCGGATTTTTGCCGCACCTACGTTACAAATCACTGGGATCCTTTTTGCTCATTAGGCTGGTTAAATTTGATCCAAATAAGATGCCCACTGATGTGGACCTCCTATTTCTCGTCTAAGCTGTCGTTGATCATTTATGCGATTAAATTTAGACCTAAATCTCCATCTTATCCAATTAATTCTCTGTGCAGGCATGAGAGTGGCTAATGATGTTATCTTACCTAATTAACCTGTATAGGGATTCAACTCCAGGACAGGGGATTGTTCATCCCTCATCCGAGTGTTCATTATTATCATTACAATCATTATCATAAAGGGGCTAACTTATGATGTTGGCCATTCCACCACCATTAATCTAGATTGAGTCCTCTTTTTTTCTTCTTTTAGGGGAGGGGAATCCTTGGGGTCATTTTTAATTATCACTAAGGAGGGAATGGGAATCGTAGCAAAGCCCAATAAGTTCAGTTGTGGTCACAGCAATCACCGGAATCCTATGAGAGCATATTACACGGATGTGATCTGACTGCTTATGACTGAGGGGACATTTCTGATTTCGCCTTGCGTTCTGTAGCTGCTGTGAAGCTATTCTTTCTGTGTTCTGTCAGCTTTCCCATTGAGTGATGGCTTCAACCCATTAACACAGCAGACTTGCAGCAGATCAATAGCCCTCATTGGGCCATGTGTCATTAGTTAATCGGATATTGATGAGGCTATTGACAGGCACCTAATTAATCTCAGGCCCAGCGCCGGCTTTCATATGTATCCTTAATTATGCACTTCATCTTAGTTCCTACACATCAGCAGGCTGCCATTTCCTGTTTGACAGTGACTAAAAGTTAGCTGTCTTGTCTCACTCTGTTTTTTAATCCCCTTTCTTAGCTGCAGCGAGGCATGTTAAGCACCGTAAAGGCTCATTTATGCTCATCTCTACTGAGCCTTCTGTCCATACCTCATCCATATTTGTGCATGGCTTCAGAAAGCTTACGGTTAGGGACAAGACAGGCACGATGGAGCAGTACCACTGGAAATAGCTGGGGGGCAGTGTTGCCAATACCTCAAGCAAGATGACCACAGGAGACAAAGATTACGATTTTAGGCGCTAATGGTGATTTATTGGAAATGGACATCGCTGATTTCGTAAATAAAAGCTGCATAAAATCATCATTCATAAAACCAGTCTTAAATATTCCAGAATACCAGTGGCACAAACCATTCCATGTAGATTGGAGTAGCAAGAAAATCAGGCATCAACAATATGATTACATACTAACATTTATAAACCAATACTATCAAAGTCCTCTTCTAATCTATATGTACTTGAATGTAGATACATACATACACACTTTAGATTTAGATTTATATTGACATACCGACTATAAAATACCTTTGATGTCCTTGTTTACGATGCAGCATTGGCCAAAGCCTCTCGCTAACTGCATGAGTAGGTGGAAGGTGTAACCCCATGTCTATGCACATGCTTTGAAGTATTAAGCTCATATCTGTGTCTCTGCACACGCGTGTGCGATCAGTGTGTGTGTGGACGAGCACAGGCTGATCAATAAGGCTGTGCATAAGCACACAAGTGCTCAGATGAGAGAGCACCTGAAGGTGACCCTGACTCCTGGCATCACCACAGGGCTCCAATAAGCTGCTCCTCAACCGCTGCTCTGCAAACCACAAATCTCTAGCTTTTAGCCTTCTGCTGTTGGTTTGATTATTGTTTATAGATACAGCCGAGAATTAAAGTATGGCCCGCAGGCAGCATAATTATTTACAGCTGAAAACTCATATCATTACCAGCATGCTCCTAATTGCCAGAAGTAATATCAATGTTAGTTGATTAAGTGTATTTTTTTTTTTTTTTTTTTTGTCTTCAGTCTCCGTAATGTGCAGAGATTGTTTTCTCTCAGCATATGGGGTGACGGTTTATCTCAATACAGCTGTTCATCTGGCTTGACTTCTGTTTTTTTTTTTTCTTTTTTTTTCATTGTTAATTCCAAAACAGTGTTGTAACGTCTTAGGAGCGTTGCGATCAATTGCTCTCTTTTTTGTAGTTTGCTCACAAGGTCAAAGAAAACATAATTATCCTTCACTGCTCAAAAATAATTCATCTCTGTAAAGATTTTCCCTAAATAGATACAGATGTGACTTACAGGAGCAACAGTGGACCTTTTGACTTGAGATGATGTCGGGGCCACAGAGAGAGGCCAGTGTGGTGTAAATAAACCTATCTTTAATTCAAAATTATGATTAATTAAAACAAATGTTTGTTTGGCCTGGACCTGCCACCCTCCGTTATGAACACGTCACAATATTTCATCCTGTATTTAAAGCAACAAGAAAGATGAGGCTATAAATAACGCTGCCTGTGAAGGGAAAACACATACACCTTGAAGGCTGCTTTATTATTCACATATAGATTAGTCAAACAGGCGTAGCACAGCAGCACGAGAAAACTCTTTCTTAGATCTGAACTCTGAAATCTCCCATGACAGAGTTCAGTCTTTTTTAATTGCAATTTTTAAAAGGGCAAAGGTCAAACTGTTCCTACAGTGTAGTATTTTTGATTTATACAAATATGTTTTGTTTTTTTTTCTGAGACCACAATCATCAATGTACATGATTAAAACTTAAACTGTCTTGTGTCTTTTTATATAAGCAACATCCTGAAATGAGAATCATCAATAATGAGTGCGAGTGTTTTATTCCTATCTTCTAATGCTGGCTCATAAGATTAGGAATAAATATATATTTTACTATATGTCAAGCTTCAACTTTACTTGAATGATATTTGAAACACATTCTTTTGAAGGGAGCCTGCCTTGCACGATACAGCATCAGTAAAACAGTACAAAGAAGACAGTGCTTCTAAGTATTTCAACATTTCCTTTGAACGCATTCATGTCTAACGTGGCCCCAAAAGGCCGAGTCTATAAGGCGGTTAACAATGGCAGGGATCCATCTCATGCTTCCAGAGTTAAAATGGTGCAGAGGAGTGGAATAATTGTTTAAAGGGCAATGCAAATAGTGATTAAAAGTTGGCCTAGGGTCATCATTAGGGCATGATCTCAGAAATGAAGAGCAAAGGGGGGATTGTTTCAGGAACATCTTACTGACCAACAAGGGTATCTCGCATGCTACTTAGTGGCTATGACAAAGATGTTTAATGCGACTTCTGACAGGCACTGAGTCCGCCCTGCTGATGAGCACACTGAGTTCACGCACAGAAACACTTGAGGGAATTAGACGAGCGCCCGGATGAAACTTTGCGCTGCAAATAAATTGTTTCCTTTCTTCGTCACTCGTCGGGAGATGCGGTGATGTCGATGAGCAGCGGAGGTCTTGAGCTCTCTTTAAAGATCAAGAGGCCACAGGCGGCGGGGCCCCGTGCCAGAGAAGGGAAGGGAAGGGAAATACAGTCTGAGTTATGTCTCATGGAAGACTTAAGTTGATGACTCACAATAATGCTCACAAATATGTAAAAGTGGGTTATTGGCAGATCGAGTTAATGGTTAATAGTAAAAACGTTATTTGGATAAGCCAGAAGGAATATAGATGTAATCTAGATTTAACATATTTAGATGATTGGAAGCATACTCCTCTTAATGACCACAGATCCTTTATATTGATGGTCACCAACAGGGAATAGTACATTTTGCCATATGAAGAGAACTGTGGCCAGGCTTTACTTTAATTTACTGTTTTTAAGCATAAACCTTGGAAGTTGTCAAAAACTTCTCATTTGACATTTCTAGATATACAAGCGTGTGTTAAAGGACCAGATGTATCCTTTCAATCTGACAATCTCTGAATATATTTTTAAGTAATCATTAACCTGCGTTTGCTCGCCAGAAATAATGGTGTGTTTCTGCCAATGCACAGCCACTGGTAAACTAACTTCACTGCTCTTGTTCCTCTCAAAGTCTGAGCTGTCAACCAAGCAGCTGAGGTTGTGATTTCTTCCATTAAAATTAGCTTTGTGTCAACACATCTCACACTTGCACTCCCTTCGTTCTCTGGCTCCAAAACATTTGACACTGCCAGCAGCAAAGAACATGTCTTTGCACCAAATTGTTAGATTTTTAGTTTACTTTTGTGAAAAAACTTGTGCTCATTGCAGCAGGGGTGGAGCGTCAGCAGCAGTGTTCAGAGTTCCTGTTGTAAATTCTACTATTGGTTTGTTTCAGCTCACGGAGAATAAAGGAAAAATAACAATCTTTGCAAAGTTTATGAGCTCAAAATGTTGGTGGCTTCAAATTGTGAGTTTAAATGAAATACCAGGAACTAGTTGTTCTGCTTTAAACTCCAGCAGCAGCTGCTCACCTGAAACGAGTCGACCCTGAGCTCCCAGGTCACTAAGCTGAGCCGCGCATCTGTCTGAATATCTGTGAGAATGTTTGAAATGTAAATGGCTTCAATGACCAACTGCACTCAGCTTGTCTTCAATGGACATGCATCACTGACCCTTAGGGCATTAGCAAGCTCATTGGACTATTCATAGACTGTGTCCTCTGCCTCCTGCCTTTCAAGTTTTTTAAAGGGTATAATGTTCACTCTGTGAGTTTAACCTGGATCTCTTTTTAACTTTTAATGATCTATTTCCTACAGTTAATGATTCAACACAAAGTTTACTACTGTGTGTGTGCACTGACATATTAATGCACAGGCGAAGCAAGGACACCCGTAGATGGAAAGGTTCAATGACAGAAGACTTAATGTTCGTCCCATTCTTGAACCCACTGGCCTTTTTTATATTTGCATTTGTGTTGTGTGATTTAATTTTCAGTACACATTGCCACAGTGTATAGGGCCCGTGTGACTACCCAAGGCCTCAAGGGAGGAGACCCCATGAATAGCTTGAAACAAAACCTGTTTTTGTTATTTCTAAGGAATTTACTGGAACGCTAATCTTGACTCCTGATGTTGCTGCATCACCTGTTGTTAACAAGTTTTGCTAAATGTATTTAAAAAAGACAGATAAGCTCAGCTATCATCTATCATATGTTTATTTTCTTGGATGATCAGGTTGGTGCTGAAGGTTAACTCTGATTCATTGCTCATGATGCCATCTTATCTGAATCAAACCAGCTCATTCTCTGTAAATCCTGCTGTCATGTTTTTTCATCTGCCTACACAAAAATCCTGACACGTCACTTGGCTGTTTGGTATTATGATACTAACAATCTGCCACAAGAACAAGTTTGCGTTTCAGCCCACACCTGCAACTCTTACTTAACTCTGGGCCTCGTAAGGCCTGCTAATCCACGGACTATGTGTGTTTGCTGTGAGATGAACAGCATTAACCGTTCAGTGGAAAGTACACACAAGGGTGGAGTCAATGGAAATGTGGTTGATGCATGTGAGTCAGTGTAGCCCAGGATTTCTAATTCTTTAACTATTCATGTCTTGGTCCATGTTCCACCTGCAAATCCACTCGTTTATATCTATATCCAGGTAAATAAGTAAATTATAAATGTATAAAATCCACTGAGGTGCCCTGTATTCCCCTTTCATTTGTCAAATACAAGTTTTTTTAAGAATAGGAAACATGAGGTAATTTCAGTGATAGGTTGTCCAGTGTGTCTCTGACGACAAATAGTGAAAAACCTTCTAGTAGGTAGTATTGTCTTAGTATTGTCGTAACCCTTTATGTTTTTTTTTTGTCACATCTACCTCTCATTTCTCCATAGGACAAAAAAAAACTGCAGCCAAAGTGGATGTCGTCAAAGCCGAGGGCGATCACAGCTCCATTTTCACATGAGCGAGTGTTAGATGCGAGTCTGCGTGGGGCAAGTCTGAGAGCTCAATATCTCCGGCACATGAAGTTATAAAGAAGACAGAAGCAAAGCATCCTCTGTTGAATAAAAGTCATACATCGCTCGCAGGCACCAAAACACGAAAGAAGTTGAGTCGTGAACGTATTATCAAACAAGATTGGAGAGTGGCAAATTGGTAATTAGCCCCTATGTTGCAAATGAGCATTACAGTCTTGCTTATGACTTTCCTCTCTGGTCCCCAAAGCCTCTTCTATTAATTTAGCTCTGAGCGGCCATCTATAAACAGGCTAAATAAGCTGTTAGCCTAAACGACGAGTGCAAATGAAGGGCTGGCTAAATATGCTGAAGGTAAGAGAGATAGCGGCACAGCCAGCACTCAAATTACAGCAAGCAGACAGGGGGAGGTACTAAAAATGATTTCCAATTCAATGAAATGAAAAATGGATTTCAAATTTGATTCTTGCTATATTAGAAATGTTTATGCTTTATTTATCCTGTTCCATCTTACTGCTAGATGACAGTATCACAATATACTATAGAGTATGGTAAATAAAAGAGAGTTAGTATTAAGCTACAACATTTTAATCGACATAACAACAACGTGCATTATAACTGAAGATATAAATGCAGAACCAATGCCTAATCGAAATAATAAGATAACAAAAACTAATGTCAAAATTAAGTGGTCATAAATAGTAATTATACACAGGACTGAGAAGACACAATACTGCATAACATGATATTGGAAATATTTATACACATTTTTAGAAATAAACATGAGTCATTCCTTACATGTATTTTCTTGTTTGTGATACTCACATACTGTCACAGATCACGTCTTGTTTTTCAACTTTAATGGAATTGCTCTGAACTCTTGAAAATCCTGCCTCCCCTTCCAGTGAGGTCAGGTCCCTGCTCCAGAATCCACTCAGCCCTCTGGTTGTCTTGCATAAGAACAAGCATGGCCCATTACTGCAAAATGAAAAGGAAGCAAGGTGGAAAAAACCTCCAAATTAATATACAGTAGCACACACCTCACAGGTAACTGACTCAAGTTTGATGTAATTACTCCTGAAACCATAAATGGCTGTAATTGAGAAAAAGCCTACAGCACACAAGGATAACAAATGGCAAGATAATGGAAGCAGTGAACGTCTGAGGTGCTCAGATTGATGTGAGCGGGAGAAATATCCTGCTTCTTGCAATACTTGCAAATACACCTCACCAACACTGGCAGCACTGCTGCCCCGCGCTTGCCCTCCTCTTCAGTGTGCCGCTCATGTTCAGATGAGCCAGCCATTAGCTCTAAGTGGTCCTTACCACCAAATTTTGCCATTTCGTAAATGAGTCAATTTTCGGCATGAGACATTAGCCTGTGGCGGGGGTCAAAAGGTCAGCTGCAGTAAATATGAGGTGCAAACCCCCAATTAAGGGGATTAATATGGGCTTGTTCCGGAGCTCTTGCTTTACTGGCTATTCAGGACGAGTGACATGTCGGCTTCTAAAATGTTTGGAATGTTATGCACTCCTCTGACCTCAGCTATGGATGTCACGTTTGAAAGCCATCTCTCTCTCTCTCCCTCTCTTTCTGCTATTCTGCCCACATTGTGTCCTAAATGGCCACTGCATGGTTTAATGCAATAGACAAAATGGCATTAAGCTTTTTCCTCTATGCCATAGTGGGAAGAAAGGCTTGTCAGCATAATAGACTGGAAACACAGAGAGAGAGAGAGAGAGATAGAGAGAGAAAGAGAGCACTCTCGCATCCCTGCCCTTCCACTCCATCAAGTATGCACCGGGGCAGACAGGCATATGGGTGACGCTACATTCTTTAAAGAGAGGAAGCATGTTCCTGACGACCCCTCCCACTCACGTCCCCTCTCTCTTGCCCCGTCACTCACAAATTGCCCAATCCGAATGTCAGCCCTTCTCTTTATCAAACAGGCCCATTGTCTGCCAATTCATGGGCACTGACGAGAAGCGGCCCGCAAACACTGGAGCATCTCGTCTGCGCACTAGCGTGTGTGTGTGTGTGTGTGTTCCGATACGCTGCCTGTTATTAGTAGTCAGCTTTGTTAAAATGGGGGCACACAATCAGACACACGGCCAAAAAATCAATACAGCTTTGCCCGCGCCTGACCCACATAAAGGGAGGCCGGTCGAGGCGGTTACATGATTTTGAAAAGCGAGCGTGTTTACATCAACACATTCGTTCAAGTGTGTGCGGTGAGTGGTTTTGTTTTACCCTACTCATGAGGGTTTAACAGCTTTGTGCGAACCAAAACTCTGGATGCCACGAGTTTAAATGGACTGTTTGTGGGTTAAGACTTGGTTTTAGGGTTATAAGAACGATAAGTTTTAGGCGGGGGTTGAGGTTATGCTTTTAGCTGTGGAGGTTAAGGTTGGGGTAAAGGGCCAGGGAAGGAATTCTGTCAATGACGGGTCCCCGTACTGATAGGTGTCCAAGCATGTTTGTGTGTGTGTGTGTGTGTGTTGGGGCTGAGTGGGTGTTGAGTTCACACAAGCCCTTCCTGCTGCCTGACTTCACTGTCACTGATTGCAAGCGACGCAGAGCTAATAAAAGAGCAAAGCTGACTGTCAGCAGCGATTAGGCTGCTGACACAGACAAGACAAAGAGAGGGGAGAGCACCGCGGCATTAGCTATGGTCATTAAACAACTTGAGTCAAGGAGATTTTCAGACTAACCTGCTTTATTAAAGGGGAGAAGGAGGGCAGTACGGGTTTGACCGTGTGATAACTTCGGCCATTTTTCAGCTCAGTCCTGCTCGTGGGGTCGTGTTCTTGGTCCAGTCCAGTGGCACGGTCAGAAACTATGAACGCAAACATTCAAACAAGTAGAATCAGTTCTGGATTTCCTCCACCGAAGGAGCTACCTGCAGCTCTCCTGACAGACACAGGGAATTAGTCAATGGCCTCTCTTCGCCTTTCAGCAGTGTTCGCTCTGTGGCTGGCTGCTTCACTGGCTCACTGGCTGGCAGCAAGGTTACCTCCCCGACTCTGGCTTTTTTTTTTATCCCCTATTCACTTTAACAGCATGCATAATAATAAAATCCATAGATATATCAAACCTGATCCCTCTTGTTTAAAGTCGTGTATGGACTGTGTGCAAATGTGAAGAAGAAGGGAGAAAAAAAATGGACAGGGGCAAAAACATTCATGCAATTGCAATTGTGACTCCTGCAAAGGCCTTGCCTTTCTGACTATGGTAGTTGAAAAGGCATGAGGCATGGACGGATGGAGGGAAGGATGGACTGAAGTAATTAAAGAGAGAGGTGACCTGAAAGCCCAGACAGGAGGCAGTAAAAGCTGCAGTCAGGACAGCGTGCGGGAGGTCTTAGGGCAGTGACATGTAAACGGATATCTTGCTTTAGAGCTCCTTGTAAACTTTTCCTCAGAAACTACATCCCGACCCTGATAAATTCAAAATGTGTTACCGGGGACACAGGTTGACTTATGCAGTACTTTGTTATTTTGATATGCACCCACTCAAATTCACAATACCTAAAAGCTCCTCGTGTTCAAGGAAGAAGCAGAATCGCTGCGATATGTAAATTTTCTGTACAATCCAAACGCAGTGACAGATGAATTGTTACAGATTTTCCCCTTCTTTTTTTGCCCCTGAGGCAATTTAGCCCAAATAAAATGAAAGGAACGAGCACTCTTAAAGTTTTGGTTCTGTCATTTATACATTCACATATAAATCTAAAATTTCTCTCACTTTGATTAAAAATGAAGTGGCAACAAAAAAGAACTGCATCAGAACATTGTGAAATCCTTTTGCTGCATGTTGGAGAAGTCAAGGGAGGGTTGATTAATTTTTCAGAAATCCGGCATATCAAGTTGTTTTTGGATCTTTTCCTTTTCTCTATTTCCTCACATATGTTTTTTTTTTTTTGTCATCGTCTCTATTTCTGTCTATTTGGAGATTTATTTTTGCTTCCGTCAACACTAACATATGAAGAAGATGGGCATCCACACAGACACACACACACAAGTTACTGTAGTGTGTCTCATAATGTCTGAGATTCACTAAAATACACGTGCACTAGTATAAGAACAAAAAAAAACTCACTCATATGCAGGATGGGTTACACACACGCACGCGCACGCATGCACAAACTCAAAGCGTGTTTTTCCAGCTTGTGTTAGAAATGACTGCCAAGAAGCAGGGGTATCCCACAAGCCCTGTAGCCAAGAGACCAAGGCTGATAACCAGATTGAAACTTTTTCTGTGTTTGTGTGTGTGTGTGTAGGGAAAGGAAGAGGACTTTTTATTTTCATATTGTTTTATTTATTTTTTGCCCTGTGAATGAAAGTGAGAATCCCACGTGTATCTGTGCTCAGGTGCACACTGTGGAACGTGTTCTGATTTGTAAAGCTTGTTTGTTTCCCACATCTGGTTGTGCACTACAAGTGTGTTTGAGCTCAAAACGCAGGGAGTGCTCTGTTTGTTTTCATAAGCATGTGGGTTTGGCATTATATACTGTAGACTCGGGTCGTCTTTCCTCCCTGGATCCCTCTGACTAACCTGCCTTTGAAGGTCTTATAGCTCCCCTCGCCCTCCACAGGTCACCCTTGCTGCTTAGGGGCGGACCGGCTGCCCCCTGAAGCCGGCCTCCCTCGGGGTCTCTCGCAACTGCACCCCAGGAAGTGTTCTGGACGACTCTCTGACAATTACTCTGTTACCATCTGTGCGCTTTCGCTGCTGCACGTTGATGTTTGCAGAAATGTGGCAGTGGTTGGATGAAGCTGAATGGGCAATATTTTATGGAGGCTTTCATCAGCCGCTTTAATGAAATATGGAATTTATTACAGATGGCGAGGTGGGGAAGTAGCAGCGATCACTCATTGCTATGAATCAGAAATTAGAAACGTTTTCTGGATTTATTTTATTGTCTGAGTACACTCCATCACTGCCACCTCGCACAAACGCAACACACACACACGCACACACGCACACACAACATAAGTTTGCCATCCCTGCTACAGTAAACAGTGCCTCCCAGGCAAAAGACAGACCGGGAGGGCAGACAAGTTTTTTTTTCTCCCAATGTTCACTTATGCTTTGTAAAAGTTG
Organism: Pseudorhombus dupliciocellatus; assembly: GCA_016785235.1. Taxonomy (NCBI): domain Eukaryota; kingdom Metazoa; phylum Chordata; class Actinopteri; order Pleuronectiformes; family Paralichthyidae; genus Pseudorhombus; species Pseudorhombus dupliciocellatus. The sequence continues at coordinate 694,756 of JAFBJW010000068.1, forward strand.
TCTCTTTCAAAAAGATAGGAAAATGTAAAACAGCGAGATTTCTGTTCCGAGATACCAAGTTACTGACTTTTACACAGTGGAAAGAAGTAAAGGAGTAATTCTACGCAGGATCTCAATGGAAGGTCAACCAACACTAATGTGCATATTGAACTCTCGTCACTGAGTCACATGAATGTTATCTACGTTTATATTTAGAATGTTTAAGATCACGGCTGCGGATAAACCAGCAATGACAATAAAGACCTTTCTACTGTAGGGGAAACCCTGAGGCCCAGTTTGAAAGACACTGATGATGCATTCAACTGTCACTTCCTGTCACATTCACTGATATTATGCAGTTACACTCTGCAGGTACAATAAAGACCCACCTTTAGAATAAGTCCACAACCCAAAAGTGCATCCCCTGCTCTTTCACCTCCGTATTTAAACTTTAAAGCTTCCTCTAAAACTCAACTTTAAAAACCCAATGATCCATTTTGTGAGTGCGGCCCAGCGCTGATGAGAACTTGGTCCATACTGTGAGTGTACACAAACTGTCACCATCCAGTACTCAAGTACTGCCTGCCTCAAAATACATATTCCCAGTAACACAGCGATGTATTATTAGTAATACATCACTTTTTTTTCAACTGCTCCACCTGCTCAACAAATCAATACAATTATCTTTTGTTCTTGAGACGTCTCTTCTTTCCCAATAAAAATCGAAATGTATTTTTATATTCCAAACGCACAGCGGTAAAATGTTCAATGACAACATAGCATCTGGGGAATGAGGTAAGTCTTTGTCCCGGCAAACAAATATGCGCATGCTATTTTCTGCTCCGCCAAGATCAGATATTTGGGGCAAGGTGTTCGCAGTTTCCTCGTGGGTCTCTCCTGGGAGTCGCGTTTTGTGCTTCGTCTTCGGTCTGAGATAAATCAAAAGCCTTTTGACTTTCCCTCCAAGGAGAGAGCGGGGAGGAACTGTGAGCTACGCTGAGGAGAATGCATGATGCCTCCAACGTGGAGAAGAGGGGAAAACATAAATAAAGTGATTTCTTCTCATTACTATGCTGTTCAGCTTTCTGTTTTTTTGCAATGAAGAACCTGCATGTCACTTAAACTGCAAATGATTTGACACAGCAGCCCTCTTCAAAGTGGAATATAGCATGTTTTTGTTATTACTCAATGTGACTTTATTGTGACGTTCCAAAATGTCTGTTTGCCTGGTGAAATAATCAACAATTTCATCGCTGTTTATTTTTTCAGTTTCAGACTTTAAAATCCTTTTTTTTTTTTTAGCCACGTTATTTACTGCGCACCTGTCAGGAAGCCTGGAAATGTTCCCTGCATTGATACTGAACGGGGATTGGGTAACAGGGACGCGCCTCTTACATCTTTGCTATCTTGTCTTTTGTTCGATTTACCCTGAATGCCCATTAATCTAGGTGACATGCCATTAACTTGGCTGTGTTACGAAAAAGAATCAACTTCCTTTCCTCCATCGGTCTTGATGGCGGTGCCACATCACTCTAATGGTCCCTTTTGTGAGTGAGGAAAGATATAAGTGAGGTTTGGGTACGCTGACAAGACGCTGGTGATGCAGTGTACTTACGACCAGTCACTTAAAACCAGGGTCCATTTAGATAAATAAAATACATCCGCTGCGAAATCAGCGGATGTATTTTATTGTTAGCTAAAAAGAATTGAATCAAATTTAAGAAAGAAGATGAATCAATCCCTTTCTACACCTCCAGAGTGTATGTGTGTGTGTGTGTGTGTGTGTGTGTGTGTGGAGGGAAGAAAAAGGTGTGGCATTGTGAACCAGCTTGTTTCCACCTGCCAGAATCACACAGACGGGTGGCGCTGGGCCAGACCTGTTTTGTATCCTGACACTGAGGATCAAGTGCATGACTGACAGTTGACCTATAAATCAAATAAACTTAGGTGCAATCTTCCCACGGAGGAGGATGCATGTAGTCTCCCAAGCACACATGTACAAAAAAACTTAAGCAAACTTGTCTTAACCTTTGATTTCATTTGCTCTCTCTCTCTCTCTCTCTCTCTCTCTCTCTCTCGCTCTCTCTGGGTTCCTCTAATTCCTCAATAGGTATTGTAATATCATCCTCATCCTTTTTTGGCACTAGGTGAGCAGTTGCTGTTGCAGTGCACCTGTACCACTAGTATGGACATCGTGAAGAAAATCTTGTCTATTTATTATGATGTTCATTTTTCTATCAGGCGCCCATACAAAGCTCCTCCCCTGATTAGGATGAACACACATCGCTCACCAGTGTGAAAGGCTAAAGACTGCCCATCTATTCTCTCTATTTCATAAAGACTGGCAAGAGAGAGAGCCGAGCAGACCCCACCTCCATCATCTTCATCAAAATGTCCTTCGCCACATGTCGAGAGGAGAGAAATCCTTTAAATTTGCTCAAGTGGAGGTGTACGTTCAACTTAAGGCCGGGCAAAAACAGCATTAAAAAAGCTCAATGTTCCCCCGTAATCCAATCGCATCACACCAGTCCCTAAATCTTTGTCAACAAAATGCAATTGTTTTAATGTGTTTATTGAAACTTGGGCAAGGTTTTATTTAATCACGCCGTGCTCTAACAGCACTGGTGGTAGATGAGAAAAACACCCAATCTTTCATCACACCATCATCATTGGGAAATCCAATTTGTTGCTGTTGCTCTCGCCCGGTGCACGCCACACGTGTGATTGCTACGTGGTGCAGCTTGGAACATGGAGTGAACTCAGCGTGTGTTCCATGTTTCTTCACTCCACAGTTTTGTTGCTTTATGTATCGTGGCATTTGTATTTTTCTGGTGATCATCGGAGTAATTGTTTTAAAGTGAGGCTGCTGCTAAAGAGGTGGCCATGGCTGTGTGGAGACTAAAACATGTTCTGATAATCTTCATGAAACGACAGGAACTCAGATCCTCCCACGCTGTCATGTTGCACATTTTATTCTGTAGTGCCTGCTCCCCAGTGTGTTTGTATCCATTGACTTCCTGTCCTCGTTACGTTCACCTGCTCCTTGATGCCCACCTGTATTTCGTTGGCCGTTTGGCTGTTTAGTATTTAGTCTCTGTGCTTCCTTTGTTCCTGGTCAGTTTGTTGTTTGTCTGCTGTCGTTCCATGATGTCCATGTGCTGCAGTCGGTGTTTCTTGTGCCATGTCATGCCAAGTTTTTCCAAGTGTGTTGTTTGCCCTCCTGGTGTTTTTCTTGCAGATCTTCTGTTTTGTGCTTTTGTATTTTTGTTCAACCCAGTTGCTTTATTATTAAAAGACTATTTATACCTTAGTTCTGCATTCGACTGCATTGTCCTGGTAAGCTACAACTATCTTATTAAATTATATTTAAAATCTGTTGGGGGGGCAGCAGCTGACACTGATGCTAACTACTTGAGCCTGCCAGGTGTTGAAATGTACATAGTATAAGTATTTTGAAAAGGTTCCAAATTCTCTGTCATCACAGGCCCACTATGGGTCCAAAAGTCTAAGACCACTTAGTCTGTGTGTCCACACTGAGGACAGAGCCACACCAAAGCAAAGCATTGATGTTTTACAGTTGTGTGTGAGAACGAATTTTAATCAGTGTGAGGTTTAGTGTGTAAGTTTGCTCAACTGCAAAAATACTGCATGTGCACTCTTGTATGTGTGTGAGTGTGTGTGTGTGTGCGACATTAAGGTGCTTCAGATGTTCTGGAAGCTCAGCCCCTCTGGCTCCAGCCAGCTGGAGTTCTCCAAATTAGCCCAGCACTTCATTATGCATCTCCTCCGTCTCCTCCACCTCCCTGCTCTTCCTCGCCCCCACCCCGACATCTATCCTTATCCTAACCTCTTCCCACTGGGCTCCCACCCCACTGTCCTCTCTCTCGTCACCCCCCCATTTATCATGTGATTAACCCAGCACCCCTACATTTCATCGATGACCTCCCTTGTCTGCATTCTTAAATTCCTCCTAAGCAAAGTTTAAACTCAAAGCTTGGAAATGACAAGGAGAATATAGTCTATGGAACTTAAACATTTCCTATCCAGCCACACAATGGTTGCCATTAACCACCTGCTTTCCCCTCTCCTCACCCTGCTCCTCCCCTCTTGTCCTGCAGTCCCCCTATCCATCCCTCGCCCCCGTGCCTCCTTCCTTTTCCACACCTCCCTCGCCTCTCTTCCCTCCCTTTTGCTTTAGATATTTAGCTCCAGGTGAAACAGCGAGCCCGCCCTAATGTAGCCTCTGTCTGTGAAGCTTTTGTCCTCCTCCTCTTAATTGCACTGAGGCTCAATGCAGAGAGAGAGCGAGAGAGAGAGAGAGAGTACTGTATGTGCATGTGTTTCGTGGTTGTTTGGGGATGCGCTGGCGAGTCTGCAACCTCACTCTTTCCCCAGAAAACACATGCACTCACACACGTGCACTCACGGCCCTCCAATGGCATTCTTGGCAGGTGCGTTAAGTTTATGTTAGCATTAGCAGCATTAGCTCAGCCACTGTGCACCCACCCTCCCATCGCCCCCTCCCATCCCAGTGAGTCTCAATGGAAGCTAGGGATTTCTGGTGGTTTCAGGGCTGAGGGGAGGGCCTCGGCCGTGCGTGCACACACGCACACACACAGGCATGTTCGGGGGCCTGAGGGAGGGCCAGTAACTGAGCCACCAGCCAAGGGAGCTGGACCAATTACATTGTTAGGATAAATGTAGCGCCGGCTATGCATGGATTGTGGTACTTAACAGCTGGCGCGAAAAAGAAAAACCCTCCCTTCCTCCCTTCCCGTGCCTTCTGCCGTTCGCCTGGGCATTTTTTAAATGGAGGGGAATTTAAAAACAGATTTATGGGTCAGTTAAATATAGTAGGCATAACTGATTCCCTTACCAACCGCCCCTCCTCCATAACTCCCTCCATCCATCCCTCCCTTGTTTCACCGCCACCCTTCCATCCCCCAGTTTTTGTCTCCTTTTTCCCTCCCTTTGGTCTTTTATAAAATGATATATCTCTTAAAAAGAAGAGAACAGTTGTCCCAGTGGAACGCTCAAACACAAATTGACAATCCCGGCCTTGTGGTTTAATAGGCACCCTGTATCGGTCTCTTCCGCACTTCCCCTCCTCTTTCTTTCTATCTTCGTCTCCCTCCCGCCTCCCTCTCTCCCTCGCTCCTATTCTCCTGACCAACAAGGACTTATTAAATGAAGCCTTAACTAAATTTGAGTTAATGAATTATTCTAACACCTACAATGTGATTATTGTAATTAATGGGCCACCGACGTACTTACCTTCTCACCAGGTTTTCCTAAATGAACATCTTGCACGGGTCTAATGTCTTTCTTTTTGACACAGATTTAAAGCTTCCTGCATGACCCCCCCCCTCCTTAACTGGCATTAACATCCCCCCAATGCATTGTGGGATTGAAATCTGGGTCTTATATTCATTTTTTAATACGCATGAGTATTTTTTAATATATTTTCATTCTTAATAAAATCTAAAGCACTTAAATTTGTGTTCAGAGGATTACCGTGATCTCAGTGAGGGCGTTTTTATGTCAGTGCTACTTTCTGTAAGAGAGTGTGACCTCACAAAATGTGTTTTCCTTTTTGTCAGCAGGCTTAAGTCCGTGTGAATCAGGGAATGTTTGCATGTGGATGACAAGCATCATTTGACAATTTGGCAACGTTCTAGGGCCAAAGAGAATCCCTCCTCATTTGTTTGTTTTTTGTTTTTGTTTTTTTGCATTTCCTTTAAAAAAAAATCTCAGGGAGGAGTTGGGGGGGGGGGGCATTTCACTAAAAATGTGTTTGCCTCACTATTCTGAGACTTGTAAATGCAATGGTTAGCAGGTTTTCAGCAGTGTGCATGGAGGTGCGAATCTCCCTCCTCACCACACGCTAGCCTCCAGCACCAACACACAGACATGCACAAATACTTTTTTTTTCACACACACACACACACACACACATTGGCGGGTGCTGCCTTCTGCTAATCCACAGCACCAGCACAATCCACTTTCAGGGCTTTGCTGCTGCAACCCCGCCAAACAGGCCACAAGTTTGGTTCCCTCTCCAAGACACACAGTTCCGGGCCATGTTTGAGATTCTGTTTCAGCGGCAAACACACAGACCGACACTGTTCAAAGTTCCAGTAGTATAAAAAGCAGATAATGTAGACAAAAAAAAAAAACCTTCCTGGTGTCACTGCTAGTTCACAAACTCGGCCAAGCCTTTCATCCCAAAGCCAATGTGTATGGGGCAAACATTCAGCTGTGTGCTTTGATTTTCTAACCACTTAAGAAGATTCGGTCATGCTTAATCCAGTTTCTCAGCCGAATTTCCCTCCGAGCTCCCAGTTATGGTTGAATCAAGTGTGTACATGAGCTGTTGCTGTTGCTGCTGTTGTTAGAGACCCTGCACCGGGTGTTGTAACCTTCCAGTCAACCTATCCAACCTGGTCTTCTTCTAAGATTATTTCCTCACACAGGTACAGAGTGAGACCTATGGTCATATTGAAATCATTGAATTAAAACATCTGCTAAAGTGTTTATTTATGTCTCTGTGTCTCTGTGGTTGTTGAAGCATGGGTCAGGGAAGAGTCCATTCAGTGTTGGTGTGAAGTTAGATGAGGCTGTTGGGCCTCTACAGAGAACTTCTAGTTTCTAGGTTTTCCTAATCATGTGTTTATTACTGTAACCATGATGAGATTGTTTGTTGTTTATTGTTCAAACAACAAGCATCTCTACCACAAACGACACCAGCATGGAGATCATCATGTGAGAACAGAATATTTACTAATACCACTGCGTCAGTTCTATAATAAATATGTAGCCCTGGCCCCTGTCACTGTTTGAATGCTAATACATCACCTCCAACGTTAGAGGGTTGCTACATATTTTATATTGCAGCCTAGTGCATTTTCCATTTTTTTGTCTTTCATATATCAGATCTGCAAAACCAGCCGTACACGCTGCATCTCCCATCTCCCAGGTATGCTCATTGTGTAGAGATGTGAGGGGTACAGAGTTGACCTATGCGGACCCTCAGCTGGTCTGTGTGCTCTGCGCCTGCAGCAAGAAGGCAGCCCGGCACTGATGAGAATCCCTATAATTGGCCCAAACCTGCACACAGGGCCTCAAGGTCCAGCACTCCACATCACCAATGAGAGCGTGGAGCCAACAGATAGAAAAAGTATATAAGCAGAGAGGGAGGGGGGAGAGGGAGAGAGAGACAGGGAGAGCTGACCTGACTGAAGATGCAGCCACATACTCTGACTCAATCTGTGAAGAGATGAGCTTTCTGACTGGAAATGGAGCATCTCATCAGAGTAATATTTTTTACAGGAGTTAGGTAGCCACCAAACATGATCCTCCATGAGGAAAGGGAAAGATTTATCTCTTTCCATTTCCATGTCTTGTTTTTTTTTTTTGCTATACCTACACTGTATTCCTTTTTCTGAGCACATTTCTCTTCTCCGTTCCGATCCGTGCATGCTCCATCCCCTCATTTCCACCGTCTGTGCTTGTGTGCATGGTGTAGCGCTGCACGTGGGCCTGCTATCTCCTAGCCACACTTCTGGGGCTGGCAGTGGGACAGAACAACCGGAGGGCCCTAACTTTCCCCAGCTCCCCCAACCCCACTCCCTCCCTTCTCCCTCGCTCCCTGTCTGTTGGCCATCCAAGAATATGCCAGTCAGGTCCCGGGCAATCTGCATGCTGCCCTCCTGCCATCCTCCACCTCCTCTCCCTCCACTTTTTATTCCTCCGCTCTGTGTGCATCCGTCCCCAGTTTTTCTTTTCTATCTTTCCTCACCTTATCTTTGTATCTTTCCATCCAACGCTCTCTCTCCCTGCCTGTGTCCCCACTGGTCTTTGGCAGACATCGTAAACCCGCTACATGCAGCGGTGTTTGTTCATAGCTCAGCGCAGTGCGTGTGGTGACGCCCTCTGGACACGCTGGCACGCCGGCAGACAGCTCGATTTGGATCCGCGGCAGCAGAGAGGAGCAGGACTAGCATTAGAAAGCATATAAATGTAAATATACACATCAGAGCGATATGGAGAGGGTTTTATATGTTCATCTTTGATGAATTGGGCGCAAACCAAATGTGATTATGTTCAATGAGATCCAATAATTTTGTGAGCCGTGTTCTTCCATCTCGTGGGGGCCCACTCACTTGTCTCCTGAGCGTGCAGGTTGAGTTGTGGCCCCTAGAACCATCTCATTCGTGTCTATGAATGGGAGGAGATAATGTTAATGTCAATAATTAGGTAAAAGTTGATAATTAAAGTTAAAAAAGTGTTTTTGGCCGCTGTGAAATCCCTTTCATTTGTCATCTGTTATGCAAACTCCAGTGAATATGACCATCTGTGGGCGGGTTGAGAGAATGGACAGACCAATGCCCTGCTGCTATTGGAGGCTATTGACCGGCCGTGTAGCCACACACTGTATGAGGATTGATGTGACTTCGCGGTGCGGCCACATCTGCATGGTAACAAATGAGGGGAAACACAACAGCTCTACTGTAGCAAGACCTCCGTCGAAACGGGACTGATTAATGCAGACTCCTCCAGGGGTGAGGATGGAGGGACGGATGGATTGATGCTAAAGAGGAGAACCTGGCAGCTGGCTCCCAATGCTACGGGGAGAGCGACGAGAGGGAGGGAGGGAGAGTAGGAGAGAGAACGTCCGGGGGCAGGCATGCAGGAATGAATACACATAAACTACGCACACGTGGGGAGGATTTTGACTCTTTAATCTTGCCCTGTGTTGCTTTGATAAGAAGAGAAATCCCCCCCCCCCCCTTCCCTTGCCACGAAGATAGAGCCGTTCTCCTTTTGTCTTAAAGTTACGGGCATATTTATGCATGAGCTGTTTATTTGTGTCAGGCTTACAAATTAATTTTTCAGTCCTACAAACAAATAAAGTGTTTTCCTAAGTTGAATGTGACTTTGCAGAGTTTGTGAGAGACATATCTCTGCACTGATTGTATTGCATTCGCCGATGAAAGAATTGCCTCACCGAGTATTTACACAAACCCTCAAGCGCACACGTCATGTTTTGTCTTTCTATGAAGTGCATTCCCAACCTGCAGGAGGTCACTGGATGTCAAGTGCACTGCAGCTCTCGAACACCCTTGCTCTTAATTTTACCCTAAAATTAAGAGCAACGACTTTGACAAACTGCCTGCTCTCATGACGGAAAATGCTCACGGTTTGATATTAATCTCAACAGTCCACGTGTTCCTTTACATGCAAGTCTGCTCCACTCACCACCCACTTACCACAGCACGTGAGCGTCAAAGCGTTTCTACTGTTGACCCATCAACATGAGAGAACAGTTCTTTTTGGCAGCCTTTCATTTAAACCCATTATTCAAAATTCCCCCCTCCAATACCTCAAACACACACACACACATATTTCGTAGCTGTCAGAGGTGTAGAGCTCTGTGCCGAAGCCGCTTCCAGGCTTTGATGTCGCTGACCTTTCGGTTGAGCTCGTCACGAGGCCGACGCAGAACCAGACTGTCAAGTTGCCACCGCTTTCCGCCGCATTCCGCAGTGACTGCAACCAGGAAACCATTTTCAAAGAAAACGTGTCACTGGCGTTGACGCCGTAGAACAGTCAGAAGTTGTGCACTGATTTAATTCAGAGATTGTTGTTGTTGATTGTAAAAAAAAATACTCAGGTGCTATGAAATTGAAAGGGGCTTCTCTCCACATATGCAGAAGTATTAAGTGTAGCTACGAATGTAGCAGCAGCAGCAAACTGACATAGGTGTGACACATCTACACATCTTTCAACAAACATTTATAAAGCTATTCATTTTTGCTGTGTAGTCACACACATTTGATGCAACATGCAGACACAGTCTATTGTAATAGAGTTAATAGAAAGTAAGTAGGAATGCTTATGTGTGTGAAGGGTACCATCGTACATCTGTTTGTGAGTGTGTGTGCTGGCAATGTTTTTTTTTTTCTTCCCTCCTTATTCTAGACAGTTACTCATGCACCTAATTTATGGCACACCTGCATCGACTGTGTGTGTGTGTGTGGTTCCTCTCAGACTCACAGAGTTGATGAAGGAATGCTGCTCCCTCTGACTCACCTGATGATTTGTCTGTTACCTTGTGATCAGCGCAGCGGGTAAATCCCACACAATAGGACGGCGATGAGTAACGTTGTTGTTCTAGTCCCAGATTTAGATGAAAAAAATGCTCCCTGAGCAAACCCCAGATGAAGCCCATGAAGTTTCCAGATATTATAGCTCCTGTTTATTGGCAGAAGTTGGACTGAAAGCAAAACAGTACATTGCACGTTAACCTCTCGCAGTTTTGACGAGTTGCGAGGCATGTGAGGTGAACAGTGGCAGACAGCACTCCCACCCGTGCAAACCTATACATGCAAGCGCATCACAGTCCGGAGACGCGCCACAGAACGACGTTAGATACACACTCAGCCAGTGTAATCACATAATCAATGACTAAACAGTTCAGTCCGCTGCCCTTTGTGGAGACGGGCGCTGACAGGCAGGCAATGGGAAGGAGCTGGGTGGGTGGTATTTAAAGTTCACATGTGTAAAAGCTTTGAGCGCAGCCTTGGATGGATGGACGCGCTCATTTACATTTCTGCTTCTTTTCACTCATGTCTGTCTTCTGAAGTGTGGTCTGCAGAAGATCAGTGCAGCGTGCTGCCATCTCTCTCTCTCTCTCTCTCCCTCAACTGTCAGATGTGTAAATACAAGCCATGCTTCCAGTAAAGCCTCTAGGCTAGCGAGAGTACAGCCTAATTATGTGCAGTATTATTTAGAGGACGCAGTTGTTAGAACGGTTACTGTTACTTGGCTGAGATAAGGAAGACAGACCTCCACAGGGACGACAATATCTAAGTGCATGTATGTTAACTTCACAGGAGTGACATTCTCATTTTGAGTCTCTTTCAGTTTATCAGTCTAAATCAACAGATCACACATCAAGGGCCCGAAACAGATGTTAAAGCCAAAATGTACAAATAATACGATAACCAACACATTACAGAGTGCTCTTTAAGAGAGAATTCTCAATGAAGCTGTGGATAAAGAATCCAAATGTGGCCCAATGTCAAATATCAAACCTGCCTCAGTTTGTATCCAGTGAGCAACAGAGAGGGGGTTTAGACTATAGACTACGTGGCGATTTGTGGTATTCACTGTAATTATTCAACCTCAGCTGTGTCAAGGTGTAAAGTCGGCATTATGGAACACCCATAAAATTCCTTTGGGGGTAATAAAAATGCCTGATACCTTGAGTCATGATTTACTCCAGCCACACTGTTGACTGTTGTTCTGAGTTAAGATGATGTAGAGGATAACTTAATGTAAAACTAGTTATGTAGTTAGATATTAATGTATCACAATGACAGAAACACTCTTTGCTCAGTTTGCTTTGTGGGAACACCTCAGCACTCAGGAAGTACAGAGAGTGATGCAACAAGCGCGGCACACCTGGATCCTGGGGGATTTCAACCATTCTGTGGTCTCGGTGGCTCCACTCGTCCAAGTCAACACACATGAAATCCAAGCAGGCTTTCAGGTGCCCGCTCTGATGCGTCACTGCTGCTGACTGTCCCTCTGCAAGGCTGTCCCCTCTCTGAGGAAGCCTCTGGGTCACAGGCCAATGTGCTTTCAGTGACCTTCAGTGTAGAGGAAACTTTTTTTCCGCAGCCTTCACAGGAAGTGCTTTAGACCTCGCATATATATATATATATATACGTGTGTGTGGAAACAACTGAAATTGGAATGTTTAATGTTCTAATGTTCAGGAGAAAACTGTACAGTCCGTCGATGTTTGTGTTTGCTGTAGTGGCTGCTCGCCGTCTGCTGTCTGCAGAAATTAAACCATATGTTTGTGATAAGTAACAACACATGGCAGGAGTGTGGGATCCTGGGAAAAAACGAGCGAGATGAGGCCCATACATCCTGGGTCGGGAAGGAAACCGGAAAAAAAAATAGAGACGACAAAGCAGATCCCATCTTTATTAGCAGGGCTCGGACAGCTGGGTTCGGCGTCCTTTCGGGCTCAGGTCATGGCATAGTGAAGGAATAAATATTACCCAGAGTTCACTCCGCGCCATTGTTTAACCCCACCGTCTCCCGAGGAGACGAGAACATTAAAAGTACCTGAAAGGGATCAGCATTAAAAATGGCCGTCGGGTAGTGACAGTCAGGAGCAGCGGCGCTTGCGTTGCTGCTACTCCAGGCCCCTGCAGCCATGTGACAGTGATTTGGTCTAGTTCAAATAACAGCTGTTTGTGATTCCAGGGGAAATTAAGAGCAAGATTCCTCTGGAGATGACAGCCGCTCACTGCTGCAGCAATCTAAGCGAGGTGTCCTCACATCTCAGGCTCCATCATCTTGTGGAAACAAACAGAACTTCGTCTTAGTGGTTCCTGATGAGTGAGGCCGCTGACGTGACTTTATCTCTCAGGCTCTTCTTTGTCTCCGGTGAGCAAAACACAAACTGTGCGCGTTCAGGTCGCATGAGAATCACCTGTTGTCGTGCATGTGTGCATGTGGACTTCCTTATGTGCATGAAGCCATCCTCCTGCCTGCTTCGGAGCTGTACTGAAATGATTAGTGGGCCGTTTTTCATGATGCCTTCCTGCGTTCTGGGCACGTGAATACTTGCACGGGACTTACAGCGCGCTCTTCTCCATCCCCCAGCCTTGCCCTGCAGCTATCCCTGCCCTGTCCCATAAAAATGCTGCAGTAGAACTGAATTAAAGAGGCTGGGATCATCTATAAATGCAGCAGTCTTATGCCCCCTAATAAATTCCTTTAAATTACAAAATATGTTTAATCCAACTCTGCTGTTTTGTGTCACATTTAACTCCTCTGAGAGTATTTTTTTACAGCGCGAGGCTTTGTGGTGCTTCACCACTGAAATGTATCCATGAACGGAGGATATTGATTAAACATGCACATCTAAGGTGAATGTCATATCTGACGGACGTTTATCACCAGCAATTAAAGTAAAATCCATTCTGAAACTAATGTGGGCAATAGTTCAGTTTGGGGAACTTTGAAAACTCATAGCACAACTGCAATAAAATCCTGGCTGTGACTATGTGATGGATTAGCATGTCATGTTGAGCCTTGATTCAATCAAAAATACATCATCTGCGGTAATCGTCTATTAACGCGAGAGCAAAATCCTTCATCTCCAGTACTAGCCACCGACAAAAGCAGGATTTCCATGCTGTTTTTCTTTAAAGACTTTTAAGCACATGAGGGTCAAAAACCTGAATAAATGGCAACCCTTAATTCATTTAAACTTGCTTCAAATTGCTCCCGCATAGGAAAACATTGGTAATTGTAAAGTGGACCTGCATTAACCTTCAGGTCCTCTTACCACTCTAGCGTTCTTGGGAAACTCGATCTCAGCCTCCCTCTCCCTCGGCTCGACTTTACCAGGTCGTATTGTTGCTGTTCTGTGTTAAGTGCTTGTACCAGCTGACGAATGGGTGTGTTTAATTAAAGTTATATGGCCACCATAAATGGAGTTGCCATTATGGATAAGGAGCCTTTATGGGGACCTAGGCAGCTTCTTTGAAGTATGAACCGCATCGTGGCTACGAAACAGTAAAAGTCGCGGAGTAAAATGCATTGAAATGATATTTCCTTTTTTACATAAAACACCTGGGTTTGATGTCAAACTTTATTGTCCTTGTTGAAGTATTAATTGGTTATTTTAAAAAGATTATATTGGCCAAGTTAAAGAGTTTTATAAACTGAAAGGCACATTGGCAGCATATGTGTCCTGATGTATGGGAACGTGGGGACGTGGTGCAACACAAATGGAAACACAGCCTGAAACACTTTGGGCTAAGTCACCGGAGCTTGAGGGAAGATGCTATAAAAGCCAAACGTTGTGTCTGCCTACGTTTAAGTCCCTCTATAAGGGCTGTGTGAACCCAGATTTTGGAACCTATTAACGCATCGTCTTTATACCAGCGACGATGATGTGGTGTTCCATCAACATTTTGTTTTTGGTGCGATGTGCATGAATTGGATGAAATGTTACACGTCTCCTCGAGAGATTAATAATCAATAACATTGATTTGCATTTTCATGCATTTTACTATAATGGACATGAATTCAGTTGACATTTTTAATCACAAATGGACTGGTGTATAGTATATATATGTGGTATATCCCTTCCACAGAGAGAGTCGGTGTGGGGACACAACATCTCTGCTACCCACCCAGTGAACTGTGATTCTTGCAGCCTGCTCTCAAAGCTAAAGGCTTTGTTGTCAAGTTACGACCACAAAAATAACTTCTCGCACCAGACTGCACATTGGCCACCAGTACTCCCACAAATATGCACTCATTCATCAAATCAATGCATTCCCCTCCCATTCACAGGGATCTCCTCCAGCAGAGAACAGCACAGCCCGGCGCAGCAGCGAGCTAGACATGTCTGTTGGAGACTTCACAATGGTTCAGCAAGCAAACATACTTCCCTTAAGGCCCTTGGGACAAACACAGCATCAAGCAGAGGGACTCAAGGAGTGGTTGCTGCTGCTGTTTTTTTGTATGTGTGTGTGTGTGTGTGTGTTACTCACTGTGCATTGTGCATTATTGCATTGTTGCTTCTGTCCGTTTCCCTGTCAACAGATCTACCAGATTTCCTCTGCTCATCACTGTTATTACCTCTGTGATATATTTTTTGAGGGAATTCATTTCTTGTCCATGTTTTGGCGACCTTGCGAATGTCACTTATGCAACGCGCTAGGGCCAGAACACAGGGGAAGCGCGAGGAACATGCGCTACTTGTTTTGGAGAAAAGGCATCACCACAGGGTTGGCTGAATGACGAGATTTTACCCTCAGGCTGTCTTGCATGTATTAATGTGACTGTAGTGAAAAATGAAACAGATGAAATAGAACAGATGAGATTCTTTCTTTCTTTTTTTCGTTTCTTTCTTTTTTTTTTTTTTTTTTTACATTTTTGAAATTATTTTACTTTTTTATAGCCTTGGCTGATCTGTCTTCACTTGAACTACCAACTCCTGTGGGCGTCAATTATCTTTTCCTGTTGATAACTAATCATTAATTATGTCACACAGTGTAGCCACAGCCAGTGGAGGGGACGACAGGCAGACTTCACTTTGGGCACAGTGATAGTCAGACATTTTCTCCAATCAAAACTAAGTTCAGTTAATGGGATATCCTTTTGGCAGACCAACAATGTTTTTTGGTCCTCAAATAAAAGTGCGTTCGGGCGTGAATCTCTGCGCAGTGGGGTGAGATGTGGGGGGTCCACCCAGGTTGCCACTCCCCTACGCTGGATGTGTCAGGGAAAGCAGGAGGTGGGAGACGTTCTTTAACATCCCGCAGAATGGCACCTTCCAGAGCGGATCCCCTGTCTAACCGTTGCCCCAGCCCCAGATAAGAAGCTCATCCGTCATCTACTGGAGCCGCATTAAATTTTAACTCTGGTTACCAAGTGTGGCCATTCAAACTTTTATCTCAAACCTTCTTTATCTTCTTTTCATTAAGTTCTCAAGCACTAATAGCCCTGCGAGTCTCCGCCGGGGTAAGGATGATGTTCTGAATAATGAAAGCTCATTATTTCTCCACAGAATGCTTGTTAATTCAAATGATGATATTAAAACTATAGTAGCCCTCAGCAGTCGAGTGATTTCTAGCATACTTTATCATGTATCAATATATACTCTGTTTGTCAAAACTGCCCCGAGCCTGGGCTGACATTCTCCTCCCGTGGAGTGGAGTGCTTCAGCAGGGCCTGCAATACTCTAAGGTGACAACTGGCAGAGTTTGTGCCTTTAGGAAAGTGGGGAAGGGAGGAGGGATTAAGGCGGTGATGGAGAGAGGGATGAAACTCAAAGAGCCGTCATTGTGCTCCCATGTCTATTCAACATTTTTCCATCATGCCCCCCCCACCACAACACACACACACACACACACACACACACACACAGACACACACCCCCCGGACACACACTCACATCTGTCATCCTCATTTCTCTTGCAGACATTTGCATTTCATACTGTACATACACACATGCACATGAGCACCCATGGCCATTAACCTTATCCCTTATCTGTGAGATAACATAAGCCCAAAGATTTAGTAAAATGCTTCAGAATAAATTTGGTTTTCTGTCTTTGTTTCATATTTTGTTTATAATTCATCCATCCCATGCAGAGTCCGCACATCCTGCAGGTTATTTGTTGATCTGTTTCACTGTTAGAACAGATGTCCAGGTCATGAGAATGGGATGCTGGATGGGTTACAGGGACTCAGCGTTGGATCATGTGATGTCTCACATGCTCTGATGCTGCACTCTAGAGTTTTCTAAACAAATCTCACAGTCACAAGTGTGAGTTTGACCTTTAGCCTTTAAAAAAGAGCACATTTGCTTTGCTCCACTTTCCCCAACTTTGTTTACCACGCTTAAATTAGCCTGACACTTTCAAAATAGCCCGCTGTTTTCTGTGCAGGCGGCTTGTGTGTGTTTTTTTAAGGCCACCTAGAACCAAATACTCAGGAGGAGGGGGGGCGGGAATGGATGAGTCAAGTGTTGAAATCCCACTGAGGATCTCTCGGCTCTTAATATATCCCACTTATTTCATTACCTGGGAGTGAAGCATTTATTTAAGTTGTGTGGGTTTGCACTTGAAAGAACACATCATCAACATGCTGCATGTGTGCACAGACACATTGCATGGAGCATGTGTGCATGTTCCTTTGAGACTGATGGGTGGCTTATAAGAGGGACAATTATTAGCTGAGTAACCACGCGGCAAAATGTAACACGATCAAGCCACACAGGCCTGACCGGTTGGTTCACCCCTCTGTAGCCTACAATCCGGCCCCAGGCAAACCCAACACAACTATCTGTGAGCTTCAGCTGCAGGCGTCAGGTTTCAAAAGGGAGAGCCTCCGGCACAGTGTCACCCAGCCACTGGCCACGAACGGGATACACATGTGCATGACACACATGCCCACATATTGACATAAATGTGTAGCCAACACCTCCTGGCAACATGGGGCAAAGGGATAGGTGAGTGAATGAGGAAGGGGAAATCATTTTTGAAATGACTAGTGTGGTAGGATGGATGGTGTGTGTGTGTATGTGGGGGGGGGCAGGGGGTCCTACTGCTTTTTTATGGGGGGATAAGCTTTTCTTGCATTTTATGACAGAGGTGTTGAGCACAGGATTTACCCAGTAAGACCAAATAATGGGAGAGTAGTGGGGCCACATATGAGAGTAAAAATAAGTGGAAGCAGTTTTATTGTCCCTTTGCATTTTGAGACTGAAGTTAAAGGAGAGTCAAAATACTTCAGGGAAAGTTTATTTTTATTTCTATTTTATTCTTTAAAATGTCTTTAAAATCCCTCTGTCTGGTTGCCTCATACATGGTGCTGATAATCTTATTTCATATCTTTATTGAAGAGGACTGTTTCCTTGCATCTTCTTCTTTGCATTGCTTTGTCTTTGCTTTATACCCCTCCACCTTCAAAGTAGCGTCACGCAGTACTGAGAGAGTGGCAGGAAGCCAAGGAAAATGGACCTGGGGGGTAGATGGCATTATTTGGGAATTAGACACACTCGTGCTCAGACGAGACACTGGCCTTCACTATAGCTTCAGTGGCTCCTTAGTGAGTCCATGGTGTGAGAGCTGCTGCCATCAGCAGGGCTCTGGCTCATCTGCCTGACACACTCAGGACTGACTTTACAGCCTCTGAGTGAGGAAAAGACAGATGATTGAAGTAATTTGACCATGTTCACCTTTTGCCCTGACGTGACTTTTAATTGGCCTGAAAATAGTGAAAGATTGTTGAGGCCCAGATAGAGGAGAGAAGTAATGGACATTGCTTATTTGTGATTATTTCTGCAAAGTTTTCTCTATGCAGAATCACACTATTACACGCAGTATATGCTGTAATATGCTCCTTTTAAACTGCTGTTAGTTATGTTTAATTTATATTTCAATTGGCTCTTAATCTGGTTTAAAAACCTACTGCAGCTCTCCCCCATCCCCTCCCTTTCTTTCCCGCGTGTAGTATACAGTGCGAGGCAAACAGAGTGGAAACTGTTGTCCTACCTGATAATGGATTTGGTGGCCCCCCTGCAGGCATGCAGCATTGGCAGATACTGAATACCACTGTGAGATCAATAGGAGAACAGGAGAGGAAAGTAAGGAGTCGGAAAGGGAGGGAGAGAAAGGAAACGAAGGAGGGATGGGGTGGATAAAACCAGAAATCCCGAAGCCCCTCGTATTTGCGAGCGGGGTTGGGTTGAGCCGGCGTCGTAATCTGTTGTCAAGACACAAGGCCGCTGTAATGTCTTCCATCAGCAAGTGGATTATGTGCAGGGGAATTGTAATTTACACCAGCTTCACTTTTATGTGTCGCTCGGCTTAAAAGTTAATAGCATTTAGCTCAACAATGGCCCAGCCACATCAAACCCGGTCTGCGGCGTAGCAATCTACAAGTGAGGTGCCATTGAAGCGCGCTTGTACCGAATCCTGAACAATGGGGTGTTCGCACTGAGCTAATTAGCTGACGCCTGCCTATCTCCACACCACACATGTCCATTGTTGCTGTCGCTGCACGAATCTCTGTCCCACTGATCAGAACAGGCTATTGTCTGTTCAGGTTGTCTTCAATAATCCTATGTAACGCCTGCATCTTTTGTCTTTAGCTTGCTCCATCTAAGTCCTGACGTGACATGACCAGACATGCTTTTATAGACGACACTTGATTTACGTCTAAATTCCTCTGTTTTTGTGTTCTTTTGTCCTGATGGAATTATCAACCTTAAGAGGCAAAGCCTCATGTTCACAACTTCAACTTATTGAAAACAACCTTCAAGGAAAATGCAGATACGTGATTTAAAATAAGTCCCCGTCGTATCTTAAAGCCAAGCCCCAAAGATTATCTTAAAGCCACATTAGAAAACCCTGTTTAGAACAAACCAAAAATGTTTTCATTTAACCCAGACAACATGTCAGCCTTTTTAAAAGATTAAAAAAAAAAAAAAAAAAATGGGGGGCAGGTCTGTTATTTTGATCCATGACACCGAAGACTTCATGTCAGACTATTGCCTGGGAAGTTATGAGATCATTAAAATGCAGTAGTTTCCAGTGCAGGGTTGACCCCTTGCGAGTCACATTCCAAAAAACTTATACCGACGTCCAGTGGAGCACACCACGGCGAGGAAGAGTCAAAAGGGAGAGAAAGTCAAGCCCGCCTCAGATATTTTCCCAAGCTGCGTTGCCCTTGGGGAAGACAGGTGTGATGTTGCGAAGTATCTCATGTTCTCTGTGCGAGCAGGCGAGGTGTAGGGAATTAGGAATGGGGTGGGTGGCTGGGGGTTGTTGGGATGAGATAAACAGATAATCAGGTAACCTGAGTAATGCGTTTGAGGAGAGTGCGGAAACCTTTGTGTTCCTTCCCCATGAATCCGTATAAAGCTTTATTGTGGCCTGTGGGTTTATTGCCAGGGACACTTCATATTGTGCAGCAGGAGAAACCCGTCAACATGCAAGCCAGGTGTCTGTCAGTGGTGTGAGTGGGTCTTTTAAAATAGGGTCCTCCTACTGCACTATAATATAATGATAAAAACAAATATTCTCAAAGATGGCTTCTATCATTTTAGAGTTTTCTTCTCACGCTGGTGATTGTTTAAATGTTTAACATCAGGATAATTGACTCTGGCATCTTGCGTAAAATATGGCATGAGTTTGTATCCAGGATATTTTGATTTCATTTCTGGGCAGTGTGCAGAAATTGTATTAAAGACATGATTTGGACATTGTTTTTTAATAAATGTTTTATTTGGTTGTTTCTGGTCCTGTGTCCAACATCATCCCCCAATTCTAGAAATTTTATTTTATCTATTTTTTATCTATTTTTTTTATGAATTTCTCAATGTATAAATATATTTTCCTACCTCTAGAAGGACATTATCTTTGCATTTAATTTCAAATTCAGATCAGTAAAATAAGTGATTTAATTCTAAAGCTTTTTGAAGTCGCGAGCTCAGCAATAGCGTCCGCTGGACGTTGGTTCTGAACCTACATTTGTCCTCACAAACACAGAAGGACGCGTCCCGCCCATGCACACAGACAAACACACACTCCGCTGTGCTTCTATCTTTGTGAGGACTCTTGATGACACAATGCATTCCTTTAACCTTATGAAGCAGCTGGATTTCTCGAAACTGAGAATTCATCTTGCCAGACTCCAAGCTGTTCACTAGACGCCAAACCACAGAGGTTCTTGATGGTGAGAAAAGCAAGCAGCGACTGGTTATTAACAAAAAGTGGCAGCTGATGAAGAGGTTAACATACACGCTAGTGTAATAAGCATCAGTTACATCTGAACTGGAGCAGATTCTTCATGGAAAATGGAGTAAAGAGCGGCGCTTGTTTCAGTGGAAACCATGTTTCCGTTACTTTCCAACAAGGCCTTGCAGAATGTGAATGTGTCTGTGCACGAAACCAGCAACTTGCCCCTCACCCGGTCCAAATGCCTGGCCCATATTCATGCATTAAGCATTTACTCCTGGGTCAAATGTGTAAGGTGTGTAACACAACTGGCCCTCAGACAGATATAAGTGCAACAGCCCCCTCTCTCACACACACTCACACATTCAGTGCCTGATAAACTGTAAAGGTATATGAGGCAAATAAGTGTGGTCTTGAATAAGTAAAACTCCATTTCAGCAGTCTGCTCTATTATTAATACCGAGCAGGCTGATCTTTGATTAAGCTACTCAAGTGTTCTTCCTGTGTGGGATTTTGATTAAGACTGCGCTGTGTCTTGGAGGAGGAGAAAATGGCCACTCTTCCCTCTCTATCCCGCTTGCTCTGTCTTCCTGTCCGTCCTCCTTTGTCTGCGCTCGTCTCTGCGCGTTTGCAGTTCTCGTACCTGTGCTCAAGCAGCCGTCCCGCTGCAGCGCTCTCTGAAGGAAGACGGCCCCCTGCATGTTGCACCTACACCAGATACTGCCTCTCCAGCATTGTTATGGATTATTAACATTTTGGATGTGCCCGCGCGCTCACCGACAGGCCCTGTCATCGTGCAGTTTTACTGCCTTTGTTTCTGAAAATATTTCTCTCTGCTGTGCAGTTTAATTTTGAAGTGACAGGATAATGGACACCGTTACATAACCAAACTCGTGTGGCCTGTTACGCGTCTGTCAGATGCGAACAAAGAAATGACCAGCGATGGGCTTGCTGCACGCATTCCCTGAACCGAACTCACCTGTTCATCATCTCTGTGATGTTTGGCCTCTAAGTCGATCAGGGTTCATGTGACGATGAGACGGCAAACAAAGCTAGGCGGTTGTTTCACGGGACAACTGAAACACTGAAGGGCTGTTGAAAGCTGTCGATCTTGGTGGAGATAAGTCCAACTAAAACAACGTAAAATGTGCCTGGGGAGGAACCGCACGTTACAGCCACGTCTTATCAGTAGCCGTGAAGGAGGAAAGTTAAACTTCAAACACCAGGCTAGTTTACTTTGTGATGTTTGATGAGATACTTGTTTCAGTGGAGTGTAGAGTGTGAGGCACGAAGAGAAGGATGCTCATCCTTAAATTAATTCTCCACTAATCACGAGTAACATAAAATTCAATAAAAGCCACTTCCATAAAAAGAGCTTATATGTTTGGTAAATCTGCCCTGGATCATTTATATAGAAACCATTTTTATCGTAGCAAGCAGCCTGAAGAGGAGCAGCATGCCCATCTTTGGATGATGCTACAGAGAAAGTGGAATACATGCTGTTTCTTTGTGCATGCATTTCATATTTGTGCTTAGAAATCGAGCGTGGCATTTCCCCTACGAGCACAGTTTTTCCCTCTTCAGCCGGTTTGCCAAGGTCTCCTGACGTTCATCGTCACATCTGTCGTTAATATGAACGGCGTGTTTGTCGCATTGAGCCACCAGATCAATCCCCTCTCATGCATTACATGCGCTGCACACACACACATGACATGGAGCCACAACTGGGGAGCGATGTCAGTTGGCTTCCGAAGTCTTTATTCTTTTCCTCAAGGTGTTTTGAACAACATCGCAGTTGTGCTTTCTGCAGCTCTCCGCTTCTCTCCTCCTCATGCAAAGCTTGCCTCTCCACTTGGGGCTACTTCTGTTCCATTATGTATGGTGGTGGGATTAAAACTGTAGACGCAACGGCTTCCCCCCTGTTCGGTGTCACGTGCAGGCACCAGGCGGCAAATGGCGTGCGAGAGTGGCACACAACAGGGCACCCCGCTTGGCCACCCACACATCTAGAGGAGTGGGGAGTATGTGTGAGGAACACGGTATCAAACGGGGAACATCTGTGGCCACTGGGCTGTGGAGACCGGGGACAATGTTAGCCCCAGGGCAGCCGCAGAGCCCTGGCCCATGCCGCAAAGGCTAGACACAGGCTAGAGAGCCAACCGTACACACACACACACACACATATCCCATTTGAGAAGGAAACAAACCAGTCTGATACAAACTAAAGTCTAGAAAACATATAAAAGGCCAGAATTTTTTATATTTTTAAAAAAAAAATTAATAATCTGCTGTAAAAGGAAAGATAATAATGACGCTCTCTTTTTCTGAGCTAATTTTTTGTGCAGAGTGAAGCTAAAACCCATAGTTGTGAAAGATGATCGCTCTTCAAGACAATAGTTCAGTTCAGGTTTCTGCTGGTGTCGTGACGTGGATTGTTCACACAGACGCTGGAGAATAAGGAAATACACACTGACCTCATGGTTCAGGGTCAAAGGGAGATGACGGTGGCACAGACTTAAAGAACAGCCATCATCCACTATTCACATCTTCTCCCCTTAGTCTGCTCTTTGAGCCATAACTCCCGTGATTATTATTTTAAACAGCGATCTAAGTGTATTTATGGTTCCCTCTCCCACCCTGACACCGCCGCGCTACAGTAAACGCAGAGAGGTAAGTGATTCCCTATAAGCTCCCCGCAGAGACACATCAGCGCTGTTTATCCCTACAAGCGGAGATGATAACACACACACACACACACACAAACAGTCATGTGCCATTTGAATAACATATTCCGCAGCTGCCGACGCTCTGTGACCTCCCATGTGGTTTTTGTGCGCGCGTTGACATGTGTGAAAAGTGCGGGCACGGAAACAGACACAGATGCGCGCGGACACGGGGGCACGCTCGCACATGCATAACGGCTTATGCGCTGCTATGTCACCTTGTAGGGAAAAGCCCGCTCCACCTTGTCATGTTGTGATATCCCATGTCTGCAGTCAAATGCCCATTGACATGAAATGATGTGTGAGCTGTGTGTGTGTGCGTGTGTGCCCAGGTGCATAGACCTCCCATTAGGGATCTGTGGACGGGTGGTGCTCCATCTTACTCCACCAGGTCCCCAGAGTGTGTATGCACATGCACCTGCGTTGCACTTCCATGCGCTGGAGTTGTGCTATGAGTGACAGTGCGGTATACCAGCTTTTTTGTTATATGGGAATGTTGCAGCTTTATAGTTTTGGCAAAGGTTTGACTTTTTGCTTTTAACTCTGCATGTTTGATTCTTCAGAATTCACTGTCAGTGGTTTACCCAGGTTATTTTAGAAATATTTCAGAAATCCAGACGCATGAAGTGGATCAAATCCAAGTCTGTGATTCCATAGGAGATCCAGGATATGCAGAGTGTAAAATGATTATCTCTGTGCTATCAATCTTTTTTCTTTTTCTTTTTTTTTTGCGAGAGTCGAAGCTTTATCAGATGCTGAAGCTTTTCCTGTGGAATCCACCGCTCCCACCTTAGTCTTCTCCTTTCCCTCACAATTAAAGGAGCAACTCCCCTCATTGCTCAGTTATTCTGAGAAACGCACCAAGCAGTCTGACACAGTGATTCGTTTCAAGTGGAGACAACAACACCGCCATTTATTTGAGCATCCCGTTTGAGTTTTGGATTTCACACCATCCTTTAATTACACAGACACAATCAAACACACCAGTAACCAGAGGTGCACACACACATTTTTATACACACACACACAACAGAGTCATTCAGGGTTTCTGACAACTGATTTCTTCTTGTATCGACCTGCACCCAGATAAGACTAATCAGCAAGATAACTGTGGGAAGGAAACCTCAATGACAGATATGATGAAGCTTTCATCATGGGTACAAACAATATGGAGAGGTTAACCGTCATGTTCTAGTTTTTTTTTTTTTTTTTTTTTTTATTGAAAAGCTTCTTTTTTGGTTGTTCACGGGATTATGTGAAAAGGTCAGGCAGTAAGTAAGTAAGTAACATTTCTATGCAAGGTCAAATAACTTTAATAAGGATGTACAGTTTTTAGTAACAGTGTAAAAGCTATGTAAATATGATTGTGAAATCAACTGTTTTAGTTAGTCCTAAGAGCACACTTGGAAAGTTTTTTTTTACAACCTGTTAAAAGGTACATGATGGAATTAATGAAAGGTTGCTCTGCCTATAATTTATCCAGTCGCTCACATCAGAGAGGGAAACACGGGGCCCCGGAGGAAAAGCTCGCTGCTGCTGTAAAGTAAATAACACAGTGTGAACGAGAAGTGCCATTTCATTTAACCAAGGCCTGCGACTGATTGACGTTTGACCAATGCCATGTCTCTTGCCTTCTCCCCACATTAATCCCACTTCCTTGAACAAAATGCAATTTTGATCTGTTGATTTATGCTGTCATACAGCATGCAGCGCCGATAGTTCATGGGTTTGAAAAATAACAACAACAAAATGCCATTTTGCCTTTCTCTCTCTTGACATCTTATAATGCGTGCCTCACCTGGAGAGTGACAGAGCGTGATGGATTGACTTACGCACGCGCGCGCATACAAACACGCAGAGAGGGAGAACTTGGACAGGGAGAGAGGGCAGGGGGTGTAAATGGAAAGAGAAAGAGGGAGAATGGAGGAGGGGAAAAGACGAGAGAGGTTTGAGTGAGAGGGGTTTGATATTTCTGTGGCCATACACTTGTAAGCTCAAGCAGTTTCTTCCCTCCGAGGGACAGGGTCCGTTAAGTAGCTCTCCAGTGCCTACAGTTTAGAAAAGGACCCAGGCAATACTGGACTAATTTAATCAAAGGTTACAGGCCCAGGATAGAAACACAATATTATGGCGATTGTACAGCAGGAGGAAGGTGGGGGGGTGTCATTTCACCAGGCGAGGCTTAGGCCTGCTACTTTATCTCAGTGTAATGGCAAAGTACCTCAACAGTGTCCAACAGCTGGCACTAACACACATTTCCATTTTAGCTGGGGGGGCAGCTAAAGAGGCTGATATCTTATGACTGGCTGGCGAGCAAGATGACTGACTGACTGACTGACTCCCATGGCTGTAAGAAAGAAGTCTGAAAGATTGTTTCTCTTAACAAACTGTGTAGAAGCTTCTCTTAGAAGTTTTGGAAAAGTGCTGCTTTAGGAAATAGCTCACTCCACGCCATTGTTTGAATCCAGTTTGATTGCCAGTGATAACCTCCATACTAATCTTAAAGCCTGACCCCAAAATGTATTTATATTGTGTTCCTAATATAATGATCCTAATAAAATCAGTCTTAGCTCAGCAGTATGTTTTCAGTGTATATTGTGGTTTATTGTTTACTCCAGCAGTTGTATGACCTATTGTAATCTGTTTGCTCACTGGCTGTGTCACTGTATAATAAACAGCTCTCTTCACCCTTCAGGGACAAATGGAACAACACACTGGAACCAATGCTCAATACACGATAGATACTGACAACAGGGGTGAAGGAACTGATCACTGCTAATAAGTTAAATACCTATGGTTCCTGCATTGAAATACAATATCAACGGAATAAGAGTAACAATTTACCCAAACCTCTGTTTCCGTCTCATCCCAGGAGATAACAACAACATGTTGTGTTCCATTTATATGCTCAGGGACAGCTGCCCTCGGTTCACTGGAGTTACCGGAGCCCTGTGTTCCAGGCAGTGCTGCGTCCATAGGCGGAATTGATAGGTTGCTCTATTACGAGATTATACGCCTAATGCACGCTCCATCCTAGCACACACAACAAGCCATAAATACCCCTCAATTAAAACACAAAATGATGTGCTCCTAATCATTCTGCATGCAGGGACGTATAACTGAATGGTAAACAAATGGGGTATATTTAGACTGTGTTTCATCATTTGAGCCATGCACCGTGCAGCTTGGCTGCAGCCGCGAGAGACGAGGGTAGTGAAGGAGATTACCGCTTGTGTGTGTGTGTGTGTGTGCTGAAGAGAGTCCACACTAGACAATAAATGGTGTCTTCCATTTATGGATGTGAACGACATCGATGCACTGTGGAAATATTACAACTCACTAATGAATAGACGGCTGAGATGTGAACAACCAGTGCCGTGACTTTGCCTTGACGGTGATGTGGGGTTGAGTGGAGGTGGGGTGATGGGAGGTGGGGGGTGGGGGGGGTGTCGGTGTCAGGGCTTGAGCCTATCAAAAAGAAATCAGCTCGCCAGCTCTCCGGGTGCAGAAAGGCGCATCTCGTCGGCTTTCATGGCCCAAGATTGCTTTCACCTGCATTCCCCGAGGCGACGTGCAAAACACAGGCCTCAGCCGGCCTGCCAGTCACACACTCGCGCACGGACACACACACACACAAGCATGCAGACACACACACACACGTGCACGTTCTCTCTATCTTTCATGCCTGACTACAATAGAATCATATTAACTCACTCCATGCATTCCCAAACATGCAGCATTACGTGGGAACGTTGGTTGGTGCAGAAAATCACAATTATAAGCGCATACATTTAGAGCGCCTTTGTTCCTGTTCGCACTTGTGAACGCGTGTGCACGAGTGTTTTCCAGCGTATGCATAGCCGTGCATGCTTGTGTGTGTGTTGTGTGAGTGAACGTGTCTGATAGCTGGTCTGAAATAGTCTGAAAGCTGTGTTCAGTTGATTTTCCAGGTGGAGGTGGAAAAATTATGTCAAAAAGGCAAATCTGTATTTACCGGCAGACAGGTATCCTTGACTCGACAGCTATACAGTCATTATCTGCCTGTCATGTGTCGCCCGGGGCCACCCTGCCTTCTCCCAAAGCCCTCGTTCCCATGCATCAGACACAGCCCTATTAGCTTACCTGTTTCCAATTCAAAGGCCATCGCCAACCAAAAAGACGCCAGAAGGACAAAACAAGGTGTCATATTTATGAATGTGTCAGCACGGGCTCTCCTGAAAACCCAGCGCGCACCTTGAGCGATGAGCCTGACAACTCAACAGGGGCCTTTTCCAGTCAAGAGAAATGATACGCACAAAAACCACTGGCGGGATGAAACCGGAATCTGTGCGGCAGCGGTGGCAGCATGGGGGGAAAGGAGCACTCGTAAATCGCCTCGGTATTATTCAGCCCCAATTAGGAGAAACTCAACCTATTACGTCGAAGGAGAGTGAATATCAAATGCTGGATAATGACAGGGTGAGGTTTAGAAGTTGAACTGAAGACGAGAGGTGATGTTGGAGGGGGTGGTGGTGATGATTACCTCAGCAGTGAGCGCTCAGGTGTGTTTTCAGGTGTGTGTGTGTGTGCGTGTGCGTGTGTGTGTTGAGAAGATGACATGCTCAGCTCTTGAGTGTATCCAGGTGCAGGGCCTGTTCTCCAATCCTGCGTCTGCATTGTCAGTGAATGTTGGGTAATTGCTTCCAATTAACTTATCCGATTGCAGATAAAAGCCCCGTGTTCTGCCAAGGAGTCATAATTAGACACTGGTATAGTGCGCCGCTTTAGCCGGTGATAGGTTCTCATTACCTGCTAATCCAAAAGTGCAACTATACCAATACTGGCACATTGATGGGGGCGGAACACAAGTGTTGGCTTGTATTTCGGTTTCTAAAGGGAGTGTGTGGTTCACAGATCACTCAAATATAAACCGGACTAAATAGTCAAGGAATTTTAGCCTGCGGGAAACCCAATGTGATTTGGACAATGTGGACAATGAAACCAGATGTCTTGTTTGTCGTTCACAGATTCTTCGTATTCACATGCAGACTCTATTTATAGAGATGACCGACTGCTTGACGATACATGATCTGGGTTCAAGTGTAAACAAGTCGCGGGACGTCATTTTAATCTGAGTCATAATCAGACCATGCTCTGTAACCTGAGTATGAATGGAATATTCCAATGGGAACTTCATAGTAAATAATCTTATTCAGAATTACATGCACACCTTTATATGGGGTGTAGTAAATGGTTGTAACCGTAAGAAATGGCACAACTAATGACCATTCCCATCTTCCTTTTATTGAGTTACAAGGGACCATCTGGTTTGAGACTAGTTTTAACATTTCTCTAATATGTAAGTCTGCAAGAAGTCACAAACTATGGTATCATATCTGTCTTGAGAAGGGGTTAGACACCTCTTCAGTCTGTTACCTGCGGCCATGTATATTTGGCTTGAAGAATTCTTTATCAAAACTATTGATGAGCAGGCCAACAACATTAATCTTTATATTTTTGCCTCCTGTGCAAAGGGTCTTTGCTCCATCTGCCATCCTGAGAGCCAAAAACATTACGGCCCGATCAATACAAACTAGCAGCTAAGAATTTATATCATCAGCAGCGCCATTGATCTTTATCAGCAGTTAAAAGTTTCTGGGGCAAAAAATAGCACACAGCTATTTCTCGTTGCTTCTTCCGTTTCTTTGAGTGAGGCAAGCGACGCACATACATTTAGTGACCATGCAGAATGAGACGCCCCACACCACAGCGTTTTATTTTTAAACAAGACAGTATTTCATCTGCCCACATGCTGCGTTGGGTAAAAGAAACTTTATTTATGGAAGCAGACGATTAATATTTACATTTCATTGTTAAATATCTGTGAGCTATTGCTGCCTGAGAAAACAATCCAGAACAGAAAGTCTTTTACACACCACATGACACTGCCTCATTAAAGACCACCGGCCCGTGAGTACACGCACTCACGTTTGTTCATAATTACACACAATGTCTCGCACAAGTTTTCACTGCATATGTCCAAATGTACTTTTCACGGCACTTCTGTTCTTTATTGGCCTGACATTAAACACAGTGGCTCGCTCTCTCTCTCCCTCTTTATGGCTCCCTCTCTCAGTCGTGGGAGAATGACAGGTGTCCCCATCCAGTACTGTGGCCTCTCTGGAAGACAAAGCAGCTGGTTAGGACCTCGGGCAGTATGTGTGTGTGTGTGTGTGTGTGTGTGTGTGTGTGTGTGTGTGCGTGTGTTGGTGTGTGTGTGAGAGAGAGAGAGAGAGAAACAGACAAAGACGCAGAGAGACACAGAGAGAGAGTTGACGCCTGCCACTCAGTCATGACTTTGTGACAGTGACAATAGCAGAACAGAAGTCTGGTGGTGAGGGTGGGGGCGGTCTGTTGATGGGGGTTCCATTTATCCATCAGCGTATGGATCAGTGACCGGGTTGGATGGACATGGGTCTGTGACCGGGACTTAGATCAGATCATTGCCTTGGATTTGCCATTCCAAATACTAAGCTTGTGTAAGTGGAGTAATATTTGGATACTTGAAACACAAGCGAACACATATTGGTGCAACACATCTGAACCTCTCTTGTGCTTGTTCGTCTTCATTATTCATGGGCCTTCATGGGAGAACATACATGTTGAGGGGCCTAATGTTCATGTGCACGCAATTTGGCCCTGATCCAAATTACAGCGATTTGAATATGATGTCATAAGGGGACTGTTCGCACCGTTTTTGTTTCATCATGTATGTGCATGCATTAAAGGGGGCAAAGGTTCTCCACAGTGCTGTTGCTCATTAAAAAACAAAGAGCATTTCCACTATTTATTCTAACACTACCAGAACTGATATGCACATGGCAACAGAATAATTTGCTGTGACAGAGCATGTGACATTTATATAAGATAATGTCTAATAACGTGAAGTGGGAAGATCTCCTCACACTGGGGTAACACAGTTGGTCCCGCACTTCATAATGCTCTGACTTTTTTATTGATTCCCCGATATAATGTTTCACATTTAGTAATTAGGACTGTTAAGTAATATATTTAACACAAACATGTATTTATTTATTTTATATATTGTATTAAACGCCTGCCTAATGTATCGGTTTATGCCACAATCGATATTCATACCGATGGTAATCACACCACATCAGCGGCGCAGACTTTCTGCTGAGATTTCCTGACATTGTTGAACTCTAATGGTTGAGTTATGGAGGACGCTGCATACAGTGATATATGATGACTCAAACAAAGCGCCTCTGAAGTTTGCAGATTCATGCCTCCTGGTGAGTTTCCTGTGTGAGTAACTCCTCTGTCACCAGTGATGAAGGTTTATGCTTTGGGGCCAAGTCCTTTAGAACAAACAAATGTCAGAAAGCACCTCACGGCTTCTCCGTCCACGTACTCATTGTCATTCTGCTGCTTTTATTCTCTTTAACTAATGCATAGATGGATGGATGGATAGATGGATAGATAGATAGATAGATAGATAGATAGATAGATAGATAGATAGATAGATAGATAGATAGATAGATAGATAGATAGATATCTGGCACCACTGGGAGACACTGGCCTGTCACTCTGACAGCTGAGATCTCCCCACAATCCCACTCACGAAGCAGATGCAGACTTTCCCAGGCCCTGTGTCAATATAGGCAAACACACACACACACACACACACACACACACACACAGACACACACACCTGCCACAATGGGGATGGTGCTCAAGTGTTCTGGAACAGAGAACATCACACACTCGCTGCTGTCATGGTACGGTCCCAACTGCAGTTCCTCTCCAGACTTGTCAACCAGCCAGTCGGCTACTGGCCTGTCGACTCCTTCCTGCTACCAGCGGTGGTGAGAGAGTGAAGAAGATCCCAGGTTCCTGACCCACAGCTCAGCAACAATTAAGAATTGTTTGTGAGGTTTGATGTATATATTTGCATATTGTGGGATGAACGTGCAACATGCAGAACATAATGTGAGCCCATAGTAATACTTAACAGTTGCATCAGGGCAAATTTCCCAAAAGGGTTACAGAGGACAGTATGTCCTCCAGCTTCACGGTGATGGGGGATTAGTGAATGTGGATTAAATCAATATGTTTAGTGCCTTTGTTTTTTGGGGGGAAACAAAAACAGGAAAAAAAATCCATATTATTGGTCACAACTGTTGGTGATGCCGCCAAGCAAGAGAGCGTGTGCAAGATTCCCTGCACACACTCACTGCATTTCAATCCAACTTAAAATTCTATTTTTTTCTGTGATCATTTTGTCCAACTCTCTACAAATTGAAGAAATAAAACGTATTATTCAGCTTTTTAGAGGAATAAAGAGCCAGAGCTCATAACGGCTGCTGAAGGAATCATTTTAATTGAGTGTTTGTGTATGCATGTGACTTTGTTAGTGTGTGACTGTGTGTTTCCGTGGCCGTGTTGTATGCAGAGCTTGGCACCTGTTAACAGTGCCAAATAATGTGCTCTGTTGAAATTTTAATCACCTGCAAGTGCAAAACAAGAGCAATGCAATCAGGACCTAATTAGCACAGCAATTAACACCTCCCTCTCTCTCTCTCTCTCCCTCTCTCTTTATGTGTGCCATGGCTCACACATCCAGCTCGTGCGATTGCAGGTTCTCTTTTCATTAGCATTTATGCTTTGATTGAATATGTTTTATTTATCAGCAAACATGTATTTGTTGTTGTTGTCGTGGTGGCAGTTCTGGCTCCCCAGGTCCCTGCTGCCTGGTGTTAAATGAACTATTTGAGATTAATTTTTTATTATTTTCAAACACTTGATACATGCCAGGTTTTTTTGGAGCTGTTTCTTTTAATGTCTTTTATTTTGTTGGACCGCATGCAGAATCAGTAAAACAAATGTTTTGTTAATAGTTTGTCATTTTCCACAAGTCCAGGAACAACATCACATGTGTCTTTTTTATTTATTCAACAACACAGTCAAAACAGGAAATATTTTATTTTAATAATAAAATATGTTTTAATTTACTCCAAAATGTGAAAACAATCTGAATCAACAATTCACAAATCAGGTGTATCTGCCTGTTTGTCTGCATGTGCATCCATCTTGCTCCCTGTCTATTCTCAAACCCCCCTATGATATTGCAGTACATGGTTCAGCCCAGTCAGCCCTCCTGTATTTCAGTGTCCTCCACCCCTGGCCACACCTTTTGCCAAACCAGGAAGAGACCTGCCCATGTGACCACAGGTACTGAGACACAGACACCAATGTTTAACAAGGCAGGTTAACACAAATAAAAATGAGTAAACACATAAATTGTACAGTTAAATATTTGACTGTATGACATGACTTGTGTGACAAACTGAGGGGAGATGAGAAATTAAAGACAGGTGAAGGATAGTGAGGAGATCTGGGTCAGAGGCCTCTGAGGCCTTCACTGAGGCCTCAGTTCAAATCACTGTTAACTTCCCACAGTTGTTGAATGTTGATGTTCATATTTCATTTACTTGCATTTGTCCTCCTGTTTCACCTCTTTTTTCAGGTTCATCTGTCATTTTCTCTGTGATGACTGAAATGTAGTAAATTAAGAACCAACTTTATATTTGTGTTTATCTGAAACTCTGCCTGTACATGCATCTGTCCACATGTAATTCTTTAAAGCAGCGGCAGTGGATGGGAAGCAAACACTCTAGTGGCCAGTGGACCAATGCTGTAACTATCATCACTCGTTTCGCAACGCACAGTTTCTCAAAGCTAATTCTGCTGATGTGGTCCAGCCTAGAATATCGTGTGCATACTGTGTTGACTGCATATGTGACCTGGTGCTGTACCTACGCAACGACCGGTGCAAACATTTTGAAATAGGTATAATTAGATTTTGATCGGCATGTGTGACAATTGATCAGCGACCCAGGAAAACAATTGATTCCTCTAATTTGACGCCTTCATAGTTTTTTTTTTGTTTTTTTGTTCTGAAAAACAATTCTTATTCAGCAATAATCTTGATGTGCAGCCGTAAGCAAACCCTTTTTCATTAAGATGTATGAATGAGGCACACGCTTGTGTTTAGATAACCCAACTGATCTATGTATATAAAAAAATAAAATCAGAAGGCCACAGCGAGCAGACAGAGAGAGAAGTGCAGCAATGTGCAGTTTGTTGCATTTGTGTCTTACACTTGTGGTTTCAGTGATGGCCAAGTGGACAAGGTCAGTGATGACTATTGATCGGGCAGCTGCTCAGCCAGCCGGCCCCGTCTCTCATGTTGGGAATGGGGATAGATTTGTGTGTCACTGTCTGTCTGACTGTTGGCCTCCCGGGGAGCGGACGTGAGTGTGTGTGTGTTTTAATTTGTGCGCCACTGCTTGTTTGTTTGTGTGTGTGATACACACTGGCCTCATTGGGTGATCCATTACAGCCTGTCCAGGAAACCAATAAGCTTCACTTCAGCTTGAGAAATATTAACTTTTCCCTGGATGGCAAGCTAATTACGGCTGTGCAGGCGAGGTTGCACCTCCCTCGTCCAAGATGCACAGTGTCACTCCGATGAAATCGAGTCCCAGTGACGACAAGTGTTCGATACCTCAGCATATAAAGATGAAGGAGGGAGGGGTTTGAGTCACTGGCTCTTTGTGGATTTGATAAGTAGAACAAGACGAATGGCACTTTGTAGAGCACCTCCATCAAGGCCTGGCTTGGTTTACTAAAAATGCCAGATTTTATTTTTATTAAGATACATGAAGTATTTCTCTTGGAATTCTGTAATCGTGTCAGAGATAATCCTGGCGTCCTCCTTTTTCCAGATCTGCACTGAAAGTTTTTCTTTTTTGTCCCACGTCATGTCCCACCTCCACCGCAGCTCCTCAGACATCCGCTGAACTTCACACATTCTCCTTTTATTGCCCGATGAGGCTTTATGTGTGATTCTTTCTATTAAAAAAGGCAAAGTCCAGAGGAAGCGCAGAACAGAAGCAGATATGAAACAGAGCAGACGTGACTAATTGTGCCGTGGATTCCCTTCGTTCTTATTCAACGCCACTTTCCCTTTCATGAACAGACAAGGAAACATGGGGAGCAATTTCCCCGAGAACTTTTTTTTTTTTTCATTCATCTGTTGAGTGATGTGTTCATATCAATGGCATGTGGAGAGTGTCAGACCCAGACAATGGTGAGGAGAAACGTCTGCCGCTCCATTCAGACAGCACGTCTACTTGCTACAGCTCGCGCTCAATGTAAGAGACTGTGTAAGCGCTCCATTTGTCCACGCAGATGTCAAATGACGGCTGCGTCTTTGGTGGTATTTCCGGTGTGGGGTATTTCGGGTAATTGAATGTGCCAGGGCGCCATAGATCTAATTCGATTTGAACAGATACAGTTTGAGTTAGAAGCAGTGACATCACTTCCTTCTCAGAGTGCATACTTTGGTAACTGTATCATCACCCTCCTTTTGGGACATCAACAGATGACTTATTGTAGTGGGACTGTGTGCTTTAATCATAACTTCTGTAAATGTGCACTCCGACAGAGAGGGTAGTCATGAATGTTGGACGTATAAAATTGAGACCTCTTCTTCAGGGGGACACGGACACGCACATAAATGTGAAAACGCGATTAAAAGCAAATAACCACAGGATGAGACGCAGTGCACTTTTGGTTTGAAAAAGAAATCACATGTTAGAGCTTGAGAAAGGGGCCAACACACAAAGTACAAGAGCCAGTGAGATGTTTACTTCACCAGCAGTCATCTGATCTGA
Source organism: Pseudorhombus dupliciocellatus (assembly GCA_016785235.1). Lineage (NCBI taxonomy): Eukaryota > Metazoa > Chordata > Actinopteri > Pleuronectiformes > Paralichthyidae > Pseudorhombus > Pseudorhombus dupliciocellatus. The sequence continues at coordinate 729,481 of JAFBJW010000068.1, forward strand.
TGCCATTATGCAAGAGCCACACTTATTTTTAAAAAAGGAAAGGGGGGGGGGACAGAAAGACAGAGGCTTGCGTATGCCACCAAACACCCTTGGGGCATCAGTGTTTTTCTGGTGTTCCAGTGCGACGCAGAGATCAGGCTGCGTGCACGACCATGACTCCTCAACTCTGCCGCCCCTTGACAGCCACAGTTCAAGACCAGAGGTTGGGAAGCTCCCCGCGCCTTTTGACATGATTTTCTCAATGTTCTGGGGTTGGAAAGTATGAAAGCAGGCTCTGTGCATCTTCAAGGGTTTGGTCCATGGCTGAATGTGTGACAACTGCAGCCCCGACTCCCACGGACGGAGGATGCAACAGACAAAATGGCAGCGACGTTTGAACCGACAGTCCTTCAGGCTACACCCAAAGTGATATGTTGTCATTTAAATACTTGTTTTTTTCTTTTTTTTTTAGCTCCTCGTCCATAGTGACACATTTGAATATCATGTGACGTCCACTGAGCATGTGCATGCTAGAGTAGACAGGAAGCAGAAAGTCCAGGGATTTCTTTTTTTGGACTGAGGTGGAGGTGCATCTGTTCCTGACAGCTTCATTATCAGAAGTGTTTTGTGATAAAATAAAAGGAATGTGATTAAGTCCTACCTGTAATATGTACATCATATTTTAACAAGGCTTTTTACGGCCTTGTGTTCATATTATTGCATTTCGTATCTCTATTAGATTAAAGATAACAAGCCTGTTTTCCTGAGTGTGTTGTGCCAGGTTTAATGTGCATATCGCATCCAGCACTGTGCAGTTTTAAAATTGAAAAGCAAAAATGATCTTTCTATTTTGGCGTGACTGATGCTTTGCTGCCTTGAAGGTAAATTCCATCCTTAGATACAGTAACATTCATGAATGAGCAACATTCACCATCAGGCTTTTTTTTTTTTTTTTTTTTTTTAACTCCTTTGATTTACCTCTTCATGCGAAACTCTTCCACAGTGCGTGATTTCCAATCAGACAACCAGTTACACGTCAAACTTGAAAGATTTCTTATCAGATTTGAAATGTGCTGAATAAAGGCCTTGATATTGGCGCGCTGCTGCGTTCAAGCCCGTGTACTTCATCTAAAACCAAGACCTCTAGTATTTTTATAACCATTTAAAGGTCAATAGCCCTCATATCTTTTGTCAAGTACCAGGAGTAGACTGCTGAGTGTGAAAGGCACACGCTAATGGGCTGTGGCGCTGGAGTTTCACTACCACACACCAGCTGTAATGTTACATTTACATGCTATTATTCTGACTTTCTATTACCTCACCCCTCTCATTATTCTTCCTCAGTGTATAATAACACTGAGCGGAAATGATGCAAAGAAATAGATAATTACAAGAGCGCTGTGCAAGACCTTATTACAAGCCAAAAGTCTCTTAACTGAAATCAAAACAGTTTTAATCTTTCTCAATGACAAATTCATTCATCCGCCTTGCTTTCAGATTTAGAGCAAAGACACAGGGGAGCTCTTTTTAGTTGTTAATTTGGAGCATATTTGCACTGGGGAAATCATACTTCTTTATCTCGGCCTCACCAGAGACCTCAGTGCTCGTGTTCGTGAGTTTACTAACAGCTCGCTGTGATGAGGGCCTTCAGAGCCGCTCGCCTTATTGAGGAGGAAAACACACAAAAAAAGAACTAACTGATGTGAAGCGGAGCAGATTATTTCATCATCATACATACATATTTGTCCATCTGTGCATTGGATGAGATGGCTGTAGTGTTCTGGTGCACGAGAAACATCTGCAATTTGCACATCAAAGCGTGCAGGAAGTGTTTTTGCAGTAGGGAAAGTTTAGATTCCTGCAAATGTTTTGTTTTTAATTGCTCCCTCTTTTTCTCATCCTGCTTCCCCTTTACTTTCACTCCCCACAGGCTTGAGTTTGGGGAAAGATTTTGAAATGATCGGGCCTATAGTGGCCACGCTGCTCATTTCTAACCACAGTTTACTAGTTGAATATGTCCCAAACATGCACTCGTTTTCTTTAGTGTTTCCACTGACTTAATCTTTTTACACTGACATGTTTGCTGGACTGTAAATTGCATGTGTCATATATTGTGTTGACATGGGGTTGAGTGCATACACAATTCTCTCTCTTTCTGTCTATTTTTAAAGGTGACGCAGGACATCACTGAAGGAGCCGTCGCACGCTGGAGCAACTCCAACTCAATGCAGCTCACGGTAAACACATCGCACAGAAAAAGCCCGATCTGCTGTTTATTCTCCAGGTCCTCCAGCTTCTCTCGCGTTAATTAATTCACTCATCTCGCAGCTTCTTTCCTGACCACATGATTTCATATCCTCTTTCACTGCTTCCCTTGACCTGGCTAATGGAATTCTGTATCAGCTATTATGAAAGCTTGTTGAATTTGGAGTATTACCCCGAGAGAGAGAGGCATCCTGTACGGGGAGGTGGGGGATTTGGTGCGATCATGTTCGGTCCCTGAATGTCTAATTTGCATGATCACACTCATCATTAGCATATTTGTGATTTTCAAACATATGCAGCTATGTAGGAAAATTAAAAGTGTGGCTTTTATTCTTTAATATGAGCTGGAAGATTGTGTCTTGTGCTTTCAGTTTGCAATATGGAGGAAAGGAATGTGTCAAGTTTATTTAGATGCCGCCCCCCCGCCTCCCATCTCCATTGGAGGTGTGTGTAATTAGGAGTGAGAGCATGGGGACGGCGGATTTGGGGGGAGGTATGAAGCCCTATAATCTTTTGCTGAGAAAGCACCTTGTCCTCTCCCCTGTTTATAACATCATCAAAGTTGTGCCTCTGGGGGCCCCCAGCTTCATTAATAATTTAGGTGTTCGTTGGCCTGGCTGACTGAGGCAGGAAGCCCTTACTTATTGAGTTTGTAAACCATGTGATGATTTACGAGAACATCTTTGCGTTTGTCACGCTCATTAAATGAAATACGCGGTTTCCTTTTCTTTCTCTGTGGCCTGTTTAATCAAAAACACGGAGGTAAACGCCGCCTCCCTCCGTCACGTACAGTTGCGCTTTGCAGGATAACCGGGCAGGGGGATACATGGGGAGGAGGGGCCAAGGATGGCGAAGAACAAAGAGTCGGAGAAGCTAAAACTTAAATGGCCAAATGACATTACATGGCTACATTGAAACTTGAATGAATTTGCTCTAAAAAAATGGATTTTGTTCTGACATTTCCACAGTCATTTATTGTGTCGTCTCTGTAAACAGATTCAGTGTGTGAAACTACTGATTCTCTCTGATGCCTGTTCCTAATCTGACCAGTCACGTTCAAGCAGCCGTTGATTTCCCACCAGTAAAAAGCCTGCGAGGAGAGAAAGCTCATTGACTATAATGCATCTGCAAACAGCCTTTTGATTTGCCTGCATTCATAAGATAGCTGTCACGATAGATTGTCTGGATCTAAAACACCTCCCAAGCTTTGTAATTGTTGGAGTCTTGGCCCAGATATCTGTCTACAGCAAAAGCCTCAAAATACTGTCCGTTCCCCAAGAGGCTGATGCATCATCAAATGATAGCCAAGAGGCTTTTTATGATATTCAACTGTGTCTTTTATAAATTAATTCCTCATCGAAAGCCAGTCATTCTTTGTCCCATATCTTAGGTTACCTTAAATAAATGGGGAGGGCCTTCCTGACTTAATCGGCCACCAACCCATCTCAACTTGTTCTGTTCACGTCCTGAGGTACAATGTGCTTCTTTAAAAAAAAAAGCCAAATCAACATAATACAAATATCCTCTAATACACGGGATAAGTGAAGTCTTGAGAGAGTTACAGTGCCATTGCTGAGTGGTGGGACATTAAGGGTCCCTCGGCAGCCAGTTGGACATGGTGTGTTGGATGCGGGCTTTCACGCAGCACCTCCCTCTCCAGTTTAGCTTATGGAATTGATTTTGATATGACACAGCAGAGCCAGGGGACAGTGCCCAGCAAGGGGCCCAAGAAATGGAATATTTCTTCAACCCAGGATTTATGGCTTTTAGAAAGTTGCTCACTGCATGTGGAGTGGATGATTGAACAGTGTGGGTGCTTGCGTGTGTGTGGTGTAATGGAGAGGGACAGAGTGGTTGAGGTGAGGTCGGACGAATGTTATGAATAAGGGGATTGCAGAAAAATGGAAGAAAATGATGTCTGAGATGTAGAAGAGGACCCATGTGAATAGAAGACCACAGCAGAGATGTCAAATTGGAAGGGCAATTTGATTCCGGAGCTGCAGCAAAGTGCTGTAAACAAATATGGGGCAGACATTTTACTGTAGTTTTTACATTTTACGTGCATGAAACCTGCTGACCTTTGTAATCCATAATGTCTGTGCTATTTGTGGGAAATGTAACTACTCTATACAAGCATTTCACATTCAGTTTCGCCGTATCCACTTGAAGTGACTGCATCAGTATTAAACACTTTGTTTAGGCGTTTTCAGGGGTTATACAGATTAAGATAGGAGGCTGTGGTCTTGTTCTGTTCAGTAACTGTAAAGAGCGGCTTCACACGCAGGGTGTTTGTTTAGATTTGGAGCGTTTGTTGCCTAAACCAAACTGCAGACAGGATTCTGGCTCGTCTCTCGTCTCTGATGTGACAGTTGTGCACTTCCACCCCAAACTGACTGTTGCTTTTAAGTCCAAAGCCGTCTGCTGATCTATTCCTGTCAGTGGTTATACTGCATTGCCATGGCAGCTTATTGTATATGTAGGTAATTTTTAGGAGGCAGAGTTGTATGCACAGGATCTATTCGTTCGTGTAAATATTGTGAGATGACAAAGATAAGATCAATCATAGCCATAGCCGTTGCTCTAAGGATGCTAGCAACCTTTGTTTGAGTTTGAATTATGTTTTGGATCTGCCTGAAGGCAAGGCAGCAGAGGGGGATTTGTTTGTTTTAGTGGCTCGTCCGTTGTTTTAGAGTTAGTTTGGCCAAATTAACACCATTACATCTCTTCTTTAAACACAGATTACGCTGTTTAAACCACCTGTAGCATGTTTTCTCGGGAAGCCACCATCTATCTGGCCAATTACTCCGACTCTACTCCAGGAAATGTCGAGGGTAAACACACCGCCCTCTCCTCCTCCTCCTCCAGCTGCCACGTTTATAAATCCACAGGCTTCTGTCGCAATTTAGAGGCCCACAAAGTTCACTTTTTTCCCCCTCTTTCGCCTGCTCTCTCTTCTTCTGTGAGGATTTAGATGGTGTCACTCTAATGGGTTTTACAGTTTTTAAAGAGATTATACTTTGGGATTACTACCTGAGCGGGAGGGGGCTCGGAAAAGTTCAGCAATTCTTTTGATGTCTGGAGTGTAAACACAACCTAAGGCTACCTCACAAGGAGGCGGCCCTGTTTTGTTATTCAGAGCCGTGGCCCTTAATTGTGGTGGTCAGGACAAAAGGGGGCGTGTGGGGGGGAAAGGTAACATTTTTCTATAAAGCGACAGGGGAGGGGCGCGGCAAAGGGAATGTTTTTGCATAAATGTTAAGTGACAGTGATTGCACACTGAGGTCAATGAAGCACCTCACAGGCCTGAGTTAAACTTGTGTTCTTTCATAAAATATCCTGGGGACCTTTTGTCTTAAAAGGTATAGGAGTCTATTGTCTACACACAAAAACCGACTAATGCAGACAGTCGGTATGGTGTCTAAATCATCCAAAACAAGCTATCGCTGGGACTCATTACTTGTTCAATGCTCTGCTTCTCTGGAATATTTAAACCTACAGCTCCACTGAGCCCAAGTGCAGAGATGGGGTTCTCAGTTGGCGTTATGGACTTGCAAATAGGCCTTAATGTGTCCACAAGGCCCTCTAAAGGCAAATACCTCCACACTCACTCACGGAAAAGATGAGCTTCCTTCTGGTGCAGGCGGCGCTGAGCTCTGCTCCGCTTCAGAACCACATTAAGAATGAAAGTTAATGTCTGTTAACTTTCGTTTTGGGTAGCATTTAATATTAATTGATTCATTCTGTTTCATTTGCAAAGGATTGGCAGTAAAACACCCCAGAAAAAGTACTGTAGTGTAGGGTGCAGTGGAACATGGGTACCGACACCTGACTGAAGGTTCTTTAAAGGCTCCTTTTGTGGAATAAATGTTGTCTATTCTTGCGCAAACTATGACACAAGATATTGAGCAACCCCCCCCCTTAAATCTTGTGACTGACATCCACTCTCCCCTCTTGTCAGAAATAAATGTGCTATTGAAAACATGTCACGCCACAGACGAAGGCAGATGCAGACGGAAGACGCGGAAAACAGCGAAAGACGGAACGGAGACAAGAAAAACGGCATGTTGTGACAGTTATGGTCCCCATTACCTGTGGTTCTGAGTCCCTGTTCTGCCCTGTCACAAAAACAGCAAAGGCAAATCAATATTGTCATTCACAACTCCAGATTAAACTCCCCTCGCTTTTACTGCCGCCATGTTCTTTTGTGGGGCCATTCAATGTGCCGTAACAGTGACAAACACATCTCAATCGATTGCTGGTGAGATCAGCGAATTAACAAGTGGAATCTTTTTTTTTCGTCCTCCCTTTGTCTTTCCTTTTTTTTTTTTTCTCCTCCAAAATGGGCAAGGAGTGAAGCAATGGAGCAAAACACATAAAAAGACAGCAGTCATCAACAAACACAATAAAACCCTGATCTAGAAACTACTTTCCGAGGCGAGGGAGTATTGCTGTGCAAATGTTTTTGCAATTTAGAGTCAGTTGCCACAAACCACTAAATGCCCTTAAATAGTACTGTGCAGTTAAGGTTTTCAACAGAAAAGTAGTTCCAGTGCTTTATGTGGGGCCAGACGTGGGAGTCGTTTGACAAAAAAAAAAGGATGTGGGGTAAAAAGCAAACACAAAGTAAGTATTGAAAATATCCTCCTAGATTCATGCCAGACATTCATATGTATTGACAATGTGGTTTTAATGGACCCTCATTGTTCCTCACGGCATCCGCAGAGATGTAAACAAGAGTCAGCGGTGTCTCTTTGCCACATGGACGATCCACATGTGTTTCCATAACAGATCAAGTGCACTGGCATCCCAGAGTTCTTTCCTAAATCCCCGTTAATGCCGACGTGAAGACGCAGCTCGCAGACGGGATGGAGAGGCACACTCAGCACGCACGAGATTTGGTCCAGAATGAGTTGGGCAGGGTGGGCGGGGGCAGGTGTCTGATCGGGTTACAGCTTTAAAGTGGGGAAAAAAAGAAAAAAAATGTCAAAATTGAGGATGGGGATCGGAGGGCTGCACGACCTGGTGCTGGAGACTTTGACGGAAAGTCAGACAGTCTCAACTGGGGCTTCACACTTTTTAGACGATGCTCACAGCCTGGCTTTCTTGTGTGAGGGGGGGAAAAAAAAGCGAGGAAGGAGGCTGCTTTTGGGCGTGGGAGGTGCAGGTCGGGGTCACAGGTTCACATTCTCAGTGGATCAGTATCATTACATGCTCAAGTGCTGCAGTCATGCTCGGGTCCCACCTGCCTTTGTCAGGTAGAGGAGAAAAAAGACAGAACCGCAGAGAGGCCCCTCCCTCACAAATCCTCTGTCTTATCACTAACTCAGAGGCTGTGTTTTCATCAGCGGCGCTCTTCAGTCCCGGTGCAGTTTGTACATGCCCGCTCAGAGCACGTCAGCGGCTCGGCTTTGATTCATCATGTGTCTGATGCTAAAGTGACTAAAAGTTACTGTTTTTTTAAATATTTAATATTTAATATTCCCTATTTTAATGGTGATTTGATCACAGGTTAGTCAAAATGCCCCATCTAGTTAATGTTTGACCATAAAGACTTTAGCAGGAAGGTGTGTGCGTATGCACGTGTGTGTGTGTGGTTGCAACACACAGCGCGTTTGTAAGTACACAAGCAAGTGTTTGTATGTGAACGTGTACAGTCTGCAGATGTGTGTGTGTGTGCGTGGATGCGTGTTTATACGTGTGATGCACAGTAAGACTCTCTGAGCTCATTTAGCCGTTAATTTCTCCTCCTCCAGTGAGAGGTGCAGGGGTCGCACATCAAAGCAGCCGCTGATGACTGAGCGACAAAGGTCTGAGTCTTAAGAGCCTGCCCGAGCCTGCTCCCCTGGATTTACACACTTAGCAGGGGATAAACAAAAAGCACTGGAATTTATTTGTCGGACACACAATCAGACCCAAACACACACACGCAGGGCATTTTTCCGTCTGTTTTGATTTCTCAGAGAATCATTTATGGATCTTGATAAAAAACGAATGAGGGGCGACTGAGGGACATGCTCATTTGCTGCCATTCAAGTTGTCTTCAGACTTTTTCTATCATGAAACATGGATAGGTATAAAGACTTGTGAGCAAACTGAGAGCATGCAGCTGTTGTAGTGGAGTATGGAACATTATCATCTGACAGAGGTCCCACACAGTCACAGTCTTGTCGACATTTAATTTTAATAAATGTGCGTGCGTCAACGAGGGAAAGTACCAATTTCAGTGCACACGCAGAGGACAAGGTGCATCCTCGTGCAGCGGTGTCAAAGAAGCCAGGTATTTATGCGTCTGCTTACCTTATCAGATTTCAGTAGCTGCCCTAAGGGAACGCAAAAGATAGATAGCCATCCAGGCATGACCTCACACACAAAGATATAGTAGACAAATGACAATCCAGGCATGACATCAGGCATCATCAGAGATTAACCAGTCACAAAAGCCATGATTTAACAAAAGCATCTTGTTTGAAGCGCTGAGTTTTTAAGATGCTGACTTTCGTGTGTGTCTGCATGCCTGTTTTTTTTAATGCAAGTGGGTTTTGCATTTGAAATTGTGAACATTTTTGTGTGTATCTGTTTAACACTATAGACAATAGTGTCTTTGCATGTATTGTATAAATGGCTCTGAGGTCTCTATGGCTCTAGTCTTGCTTTTTCTTTATATCACCCTGTGCTTGTGACCTGTTGGGCGGTTATTTTCTTTTTCTTTCTGAGGAGGTGAACTCTACGCTGCCTCCTCGCGTTTTTTTTTTTTTTTTTTCCCACGCTTCCTGGGTTTCCAGGGTCCCTGCCACGCTTTTAATACCAAATGTATGTAAATCGCAACAATTTAGCATCGGTGCGTGGCAGTTATTCATGCTGCTGTTCTTCTTGTTGTCGTCGCAGAGCCAGGTGAGCCCAGCTTCACCTGGCTGATAGCATCTGATGTCACATCAGCTCTGTCTCCAGGCCCCGGGGCACCACCGCCGTTTATTTAACTGTAATCATTTTAAGGCATCTTCTCTTGACGATCACTAGAAGATAGATGGAAGGAGATTGAGGGGGAGGGAGGGAAAATCGACCAAAAGAGAATACCAGAGAAATAGAGAGAAAGAAGAGGCACGCCTCCAAGTTGCAAATTCTCTCCTGTTCCTGTCCTTGTGTCCACACTAAAGCATTTTAGTCTTAAAATAACATCACTGTCGCACCAGTTCTGTTCTATTCTAATTACGTCCAATCTCTGCGAATCGTTCTAAGCCTGGAAAACATTACCCAACACACACCGAGACATCTGTCATATGCTTGAACTGTACTCTACTTGCACAACTGTACATGCTCTTTCAAAGTCTCACACTCGCAGACACGTTTGTCAGATCTGCAGCAAAACTACAAAGTTCCCCGACTGCCAGGGCTGCAGCACAACGAATTCATCCACAGAGCAGAGATGTGTAGCTGTTACTGCCTCTCTTTGTTTACTAGCTGGGATGCTACCACCTCCAGTCGTTCCCTGTGTGTGAGTGAGAGAGAGAGGAAAAGGAGAACTTTACAGAAGGACCCTGAATTGTAAAGACAGGGTTGAACGACGAGTGTAGGCACAGCGAGGCGGAGAAACGAGGGGGGGAAGACTGATAGACCAGTGAACAGGGTTTAAACTGAAATTTGCACTTTGTAATGGCACTGTAACAAAATGAAGTCAATGAAGGCATTTATTCCCGGCCTCATATAACCAACGTCTCGGTCACAAAAGACAAAGAATCACATGACTGGTGATAATTTCTCTCATTAGTGAGAGTTCTTGCGGTGAGAGATCTTTCACTTGAATCTTCCATTTAGTAACAGATTGAATTGACCTTCTGGGGTGGTTTTGGGTTCAACACTGGAGGTAGACATGGATCTGCCACCAGGCCCCTTCTGTGCTCAAGAGGCTCATAGAAATGTGCTATCCATTTTAATGTCCTCCAGGGTTTTATGTTGTCACCCGTGTGTGTTTATTTGTTGGTTAGTGGGGTCGTATGTAATATTTTAATTCTTGATAGTTATTTTTCTTTAATTATACAGTACCGGCTATTTAGTATTTAGTTTATTTCAGGTTGCATTGTGATGTAAAAAAGAGTAATAGGATACAGATACAAATGTCCTTTGAAAGTTAATTTTGTCCCCGATGTATAAATAGATCTTTATTTTGGAATGTTCATAGAAGTGATGAATCACCATCACATGTTGGAAACCTCATTCCTCAACATTCCAACTTGTTTGACCCTCACACTGACGTGGACACATCTCTCTCACGTTCATTTGCTTCAAGTTGCCCTCACATCGGACCCACTAATGGGTCCTGTCTCTCTCTCTCTCTCTCTCTCTCTCTCTCTCTCCCCCCTTCTTTTCCACCCTCTCTCTCCCTCCTCAAGCTGTGCTCCCACTAATGGACAGATGGCATCCCATTGTTTACTGAGCCAAGGTACAATGCCTTATCGGCCATAGCAGCGGAAACTGGGCTAGCATTTCTGCTTGACCCAGCTTAAATCTGCCACCAAAAAAAGGAGGAGGGGAAGGAGGGCAGGAAGAAAAAAAGGAGGAAGGGTTGAGAAGAGAGTTGCAATATGATTTCTGGCCCTCTGTTTTCACCTCTTTGACCCTGGATAGTGTGTGCATGCGTGTGTGTTGTAATGGTCAACCCATCCCCCCCACCCCCCCATTCCCCTCCTCACCTCCCAGTAATCGAGTGAGCAGTGACAGCTCCCATCATATATACTCACACAAATACAGACACACACACACACAAAGCCTGGAGGCGAGAGGTGATTTCTTGGCGATGGGATGCAATCAACTCAGAGCCAATCAGTAATGAGAGTTAATCAGTTGATCGATCGGAGGGGAGGGGCTCCGCAGCCACGGTCCTTGGCTCCCTGTGACTTCAATGTACCACTGTGATGGAGCAGGAGTTATGTGTTGACATGATATTACACACATCCCAAAATTAAATCTGTCACTGCTCATTAAAAGTACTTGTTTTGTACATCCTGAACTATGAGGAATTTTTTTGAATAATTTTCACTCAAGACTAAGGGTTTTGTCAAGATCCTTCGTCTTTCAAAGTACCCTTTTTTGGCGCAAAGACATTTTCAAGCATTATTAAAACGTGCAGTCAGAGAGGGTTCAAAGTCCGATCTAGGGACTAGTTCAAGTCAGAATTTAAAAACTTTAAAGGCAAAAGTAGTAAATATTGCCTCAACTTCATGAATCACATTGATCCTCAGTTCCCTCAAAAGAGCAGTTTGTACATCACCAGCACTGAGGGCCACAGTTTTAGCTCCTCATTCCCCCCAGCTTGTCTCCTCCTGTTAACCCCTGAGGCCCAAAGACCTGGGGAACTTTAATTATCCACAGCCCCTGCTCTGCTCTTTTTTTTCTACAGGCCACTGAATGGTCAACAGGATTTTTTTTACTACTCACTGTGTCATCAGTGCCTGAATAATAATAGAAAACAATGTTGGCGTGCAGGGAGAGGAGTCTGAGGGGAGCCTATGGGCTGAGGGAGAGAGATTGAGGTATCATTAGATAAGCCTGTCAGTTAATTAGCCCTGCTTCAGGAGGAGGGGACCCCCATGCCCCCCTTGGATGCCAAGAATGGCCATCAAGCATTATCCGGGGTCGCCTACTTTTTTATGGCCCTTTGCAGACTCTTCTGACGAGGTTGTTAAGCAGCATGGAGGGCATATGGTGCCAGGACGGACACACGCTGTCGTCAGCCCGTTGCACATTAACAGGAGGGAAGAAGAAAAGGTTTTTACATTGTTGCAGCGGTGGAGCCACTTAGGTCCCCTTCAGTGATGGAGGCGTGTAGGCTATTCATCGGGTTGGTCGTTTGGGACGTCCTCTGAGCTGATGGCAGTCTCTTCCCACCAGGGTCTGGATTTATGCTGGCCAGAGGAGCAAATTAGAAAAACAAAGCAAGATGCTCTCGAAACCTGGTATCGATGTGTTCTGATCTTCACTGTTGGCAGCAAATTTTGTGAAAGCAAACAACATCTCTCTCTCTCTCTATAGGCCAACTACCTCTATTTTCTCTTTCTCTCGTTCCATCATCTTTCCCTACCCTTTTTATCACCCCTGTACCTTTGCCCATCTTTCCCCTCTCTCTCTGCGAGCTTTACAGGTTTCACCTCTGACCACCACCTTCTCCCTTCTTCCCCGAAATCCTCTCTCCTTTATCTTTTTTTTTTTTTTTTTCAAAAATCACCTCTTCCTCCCTCCTCCTCTTCCTCCCCTCTCTCTTGCAGTAGTTGCTGGGCAGGCCGAGCCCCGGGGCAAGAGAAGCAGCGCCCAGATCTGTTCTGTGTCGTGTGACTAGTTATTTTTATCTCAAGTCACTCTCTAAGCCCAAACAGCTCACTCTCCATCCCAGTCTCTTCTTGCTCTCAATCGTCCTTTATTTTATTTAATTGTATTAAAGTTTGTGTGTAAGAATATCCAATTTTGTTTTGTTATAAACAAAAAAACTGCTCTGTACTATAGATCATCTAAATATTGAAGTATCCTTTGTGAGTGTTCTTGTTTTGTCAGTATTAAAACTATAACAGTATGTCAGTACAACTCACATGTGATAACATCAGCGTTTGACTTTCATGAAAACACCTTGGAGACTTGTGCCCGAGCAGTTTGGGTGGGAACAAAAAAAAAAATGTTGTCAGGAAGGAGGACACACAAACTCACAAAAGCACACACACCCAGTGCATGTGTTCAGGAGGAAGCCCATTGTGCGGAGAGGAGATCGATGGAGGGGTCAGGTCATGGCAGGAGAGGTAAAGCAGAAACAAGCAGGAGACTGTTTTCTGCATCTCATCCTCCTCCGCTGTCTAGAGACCCCATTGGTCAGTGTTTTGCACCAGGGTACAACCTTTATCCTCAGGGACCACACATTGTTCACTTCTTTCTGTGGAATAGTAGTGTAAGAATATAGATCCTCATGAAAAAACACATTTAGAAACTTGGTGGTGTCTCAACATATATACTATATGCTATGGACAGGACCATCATCACAAATTCATTTCCTTATGTATGTTGTATATTGTGGAAATATCGGAAAGAGCCATCATTTAAGGCTTCTCTTATTAAAACTACATTTAACATTTTCAGTTGTGTTACTGGAAAGATTTTCATTTTTCAAAATTGCATTTGCGTTTAATTTATAGCAGATGATAATAATTTGAAACATAACCAGCGGGAATCTTTGTATTTGAATCATCTATCCCTTTGAGATCTGTTGAGCAGATAAAGTAGTTGATTAATTGATTAATCACATTGCTAAATGCCATGTAATGACATCATCTGTAAAAAAATAAGCAACACTTCTTCAGTTCTTCCAATGGGAAGACAGTAAATACCAAATATGATTGTGTAATAATAGGACTGAAACACACAACTGTAGAATCTTCTCTCCATCCTCACTGTGAATTATTGCTGGTGTGAGCAATCAGCTGTTTCAGAGGCTGGCCCCAACTAATAAGTGTGGGAAAGGAGCATGTGGTTCTGCACAGCAGTCCTCCAGCCTTTACCCACATTGATCTGCTTTGTCCACCTCGCATCCCCTCCTGCCCTTTCCTGGGCACTGCATAGGGTTTGCATTGTGCTTAATAAAGTTTACAGTGGCCCTAGGACGTTTGACTTCCCTGGGTACCATGAGTCCCACATTTGGGGGGGGGGGCTTAATCAGCTGGGGACGAAAGGCCTCAACTGCCTCTTCTCCACAGCCAGGCTTGAGCGCCGCTCAGCAGGAAAATGGCCAAAACATGGAAAGTGAGATCATAGCAAGGCATGAAATGCAATTATCATTTAAAACCCTTGCTGCATGGTGAATTTCTCTATTAAAATTGGAGGAGATTCTATCTGGAGGGCCCATCATTGACACAGCTAATGAATTAGATCTGACCAAACTAGAATTTTCTTGTGACCTTAAGCCCCCTGAGGTGCTCTGTGTCTCATCTTTGTTTTTGGCCTGGGGGGTTGACAGGCTGCAGAAATGCTTCCAGAGCTCCAGTTTTTAGGAGGCAGAGATATAACAGGGTTCAAATGCTAACAAGAAAGTAGTATCACTAAATAAGCCACCAAGCAGTTGTTTCAGTTCCCCGTCTTGATAGGACAGCGGAAGAAGGTGCAGTGAGGTGTGGAGCTTTGGCAGTGATGGATGGAATGGGGGGTTATGGTTGGCAGATTGTTTCAAGACCAACCTGTGGTTCGCCATCCAACATTTTCTATAGAAAGAAAAGTCTTTGGATTTCAGCCTTCCCTTTACACACAGGCATAGCATTGCAGTCAACTAACTCTGATCCCACTGAGCTCCTCCAGATAGAAACTATAGATCACTAAGGCACTTATTGGCAGTTTATTTCTGTTTTATGACCAAACAAAGATCATCTTTGTGGCATTTTCTTTTACAAGGAATTATCCGTTTTGACAATTCTTAGCTCCTGCTTGTTCTACAGCAACACAAATAATCCAGAGCATTTATTCCCCTATAGCTGAAAGATGCTGTCAGTCCGCCCCAGTGGGATGACACAGATATTGACTCTGTCTTATTTCCTAATGAAAACTCTGGTGAAGTATTCTTACATCTTTAAGCATAGCTTGATTTCTATAAGGATATTTTGCTCATGTCAGAGCCGGCACATGGGCAGCTCTTGACTGATGGCATCGCTCTCTTTCCCTCGAGCTGCCGGGTCCCTTGGCAGTCCCATTACCCCCCACCCCCTCCACACAGCTCCCTCAGGGTGTCACCACCACAGAGTGTGTGTGTGTGTGTGTGTGTGTGTGTGTCCTGTATCACAACTGTGCAGGTAGCTAACTGTGACAGCTCACTCCACAGGTTAGTCAGGTGGGAGAAGGGAGGACTCCCGTGGGGAGATCCCAGTCGACTGGACCCCAAGGGACAGAGAAAGAGGTTAAAAGATAAACTTGAAGAGGGAGGTGGAGAGGTCAACCAGCGAGGGGTTTCAGAGCGAGGGAGAGTTCCCCTGCGACTTGCCCGTAACCATTCACACTTCCTTGCCCAGGCTCTGTCGTGTGAGTTGTAGTACAAGGTGTAGAAATACTCAGTTGGTCAGTGTGGGACCCAGGATTCCTCATGACTGAGGGGCTTTTAACTAAAAATCAGTCTTTTCGTCCTTTTTGTACTTCCTAATAACATATATATATATACACACACACACACTATTAGTACACTCTGAGACATTCATGAAATAGGGCTTATCTTCCCTGATAGCCGACAGGTGGGGATTTGATGGCCGTACTCAAACTGCGGAGCATTATAGCATTATAGCAGGTGTTTGCAGGATTCTTAATAGCTCCCATGTGTCTGAACATGCCTTGGCCCACGCTGACAGTAAGTGTGCATTCAAAGGACGCGTCAAGGTGGATTTGCACACGGGTTCCTCCAAACTTTTTTTTTTTTAATCTCTCCACACAAGAACTATTGTATTGTCTTTTTCCTCTCGCCAACCGCACAGTTTGAGTCAGAGTTTACTCGGTCATGGAAACATTCCGACTCGTGTGTCACGAGACGCAAAGGCCTCCCCAAACTTGCGCCGTGTTACCAACAAGCCCCTTTTTTAAAAAAAACTGTCTGATGAGGCAACACAAACAAGCTTCTCTGCCTCTTGACTCTTCTTGTCAGAGCTGCCCTTTATCACCCTCTCTAGTTTTTATGAAGGAAGGCCTATCTTTGGACTATCATTTGACATCATGTACACATTCCTCCTACCAGATGCTCCCTTGTGATATGCTGTGTGTGTTCCCCCCCTTGCTATGTGACTCAATGGGCTGCTTTCTTCCTCTGGAGCCTACCCCCCCTTCATCCACACACAAACATATAGACCATGTCAGCCAAGTCCATTCAACTGATGGAGACTGCTGGCTGCGGGGGAAAGAGCCACCACATGATAGCGGGTCCAGCCCCTCACAGAAAACCACCTTTTCTATCTGACTGGGGAAACAGACAATGCTTTGTAGACCGTATAGAGGGAGTCTACCCCTTCTATTAAAGGCACTGACGCCCAGCTGCTTAAGCACGTCGCCCAAACTATGGACCATTGTTACATGCATGCCTGCTTTAGTCACATCCCTTCCTTGAGTGGCCCCCAGTGATGATCAATGGCTGAGCCCTGCCGGAGTGGCTGAAGGTCTGTGGCACCCCACAGGTCTCAGTCCTGGGCCCACTCATCTTGTGACTGATCGCCTGTCACTCCCGACCCTCTCCACACCCTCGGACAGGAGGAGCCATTCGTCTCCGACTCCTCAATTAAACCCAAACTGCAGATCACAGATTGTGCTCCTTGTTACGGCTTTGTAGCGCTAGTTTGATTTCCAATGTGAGGTGTGGCTTTTGTGCTGGCTGACTTTGCAGGAGATGCTGTAGGTGCACCAGTCCTGTCTCATCCTGTCTCCATTTTACGACAGCCCTTTAAAAGCTAATGTCTGTGATCTCATCTGTTTGGTGCAATTAAATTCTTCTTTTAGTGGTATTGCAAGGAGGCCTCAGCGAACGCGTCCATCAGAGCAGGGGCTTCATATAGGAGACATGCTCAGTTAGACGGCTTGGTCATAAAGGTTATATTAATGGTTTATGTACCCCCACTGCAGCATTGTTAATGGCAAATGGCATTTACTGTGTGCTGCAGAGGAAGGCCATTCAATCCACTGTATGGTTTATCTATCATGTCAAGCGCTCAATAAAAAGCCTTCACTAATATCAAAGGAGACTCAACACAAAGGCTCTACCCCTGGGCTAGGTTTAAACCTTCTCTTCTGTTTTATGTAACAAAATGAGTAGTTTATATTTTCAATTTTCGGAATCTCCTTCTGTTTTCTCATTCGGCTCATTCGGACGTTACCCAGAGTTTTTACTGGGGGGGTTGGAAGGAGAGACTCCGGAGCCAGAACGCAGTTTTGTCTTGTCTTGTCTCCCTCGGATAACGTCGTGAGATTATACGGAGTTTAGTGCATGTACAAAAACAGCTAAAACAAGTCCTCCCCACCCAACTCAACCCAACGCATCACACACACACACACACACACACACACCATAGCAGCACTTCATTGCTCTTACATTGAAGCAATCCCCACTATGCGGGGCTGAATGCTGGAGAGGATAACGATAATGATGATGGAAGTTATCGTGGAGTAATTACTGTGCATGGAGGATTCCACGCAGCGCAGAATGAGTAAAACACCCAAGCGACAGAGAGAGAGAGAGCGAGCGAGAGAGATCCGAGAGATTGAAAGAGGGAACGAGGAAAGGGAACACTGAAGAGGGGGAGGCTGGGGAGGAGGGTTGGATGGGGGGGATGGGGGGGGGTTGCTTCTATCTCTAAATGTGTCACTTGATTGAAGCGCGCAAGGTTCCGAGCTAATTACATCCAGAACCGCAGCACGGGAACAGATGCCATACTTGTGCATCAATAAATGCTTATAAGTAACTTATTTAGGGCTGCCTGCCATGCAAGGAAATGGCATGACTTAAAGCACAAGGGCCCGAGGGGCTATTCCACAGCTCTTTGTCTTGTCATCCTGCATCTTTTAAATCTATTCACCGCTTCAAAACAACACAGACAGACAGCAGGGCAGGCAGGGGAGAAACTGAAGAGGAGAGGAGGAGGAGGAGGAGGAGGAGGAGGGGTGGGGGGGAACATACAAATATTCACACTTTGCAGACAGTATCATGTTTGTCATTTGGGTTGTCTTGGCATCAGAGGAACGCTGTCTTCTCTTACATTTGTGAGCGGTAAAGGAGTGGTGAGAGCGCCGCGTTTGAGGCCAAGCTCCCGTTTGATGAAATGCAGCTGTTCTTTAAAGTTTTAAGATAAATATGTTTTGACTCGAGCGCAGAGAGATACATTAGCTTGACAAGTCATTGCTATGTTTTATTTAGCTGTTAACTGCACCAGGCCTACACGCCTGAAAGTTGTCAAAAAATTACAGGTACCTTTCTACCATTTCTTTTTTTGTTTGGTACGAGCACAATGCACCTTTTTTGTGTGTTGTTTTTCCTGGTTGGAACATATGTTGATGCACCATTATTTGTTCTGACTGCTGTGAGTGATAGACACAAACAGACAGCCTGACAATCCCACTACATTGCGCTTGTAGAACAGAATGTAATCAAAGCCAGACCTTGGCTTTCCACAAAGATAACAGGCAATTAATGTTGCCGCAGCCACGGAACTTCTCTATTCACTGCGTGCATTTGATTGACACGACGTCATTTTTTTTAATTGTTTGAAATTAAGCCTTAGAACAGCATTCAGGTCATAAGTGCAGCTCTGAATGTATCTCATTGTTTGCTCCTGAGTTTCTCACGTCAAAATGTTTGGGCCCATACTTTATGCAAATCAGTCCGAAAAGAAAAAGCATGCGCACTCTCGTAACATATTTTGTGCATGAGCGCGCACCCGTGCTCATAAATGCATGCGCCTATGTTGAGAACGTATGCTGGTGATCCGCAGCACATCCACGGCGCTATTTAAAGCAGCAGAGCTGGAAAATCAACTGTGTGTAGCATGAAGGGCCCCTGCACATTCCCCAGGATTAGCATACAGACAGAAAGAGCTTCTTCTCTCATTACCTTCTCCATGATGTCCATGATGTAAGAGGGCGAAAGTCCCTGGGAAGTCTGGTTGGTTTCGATCAGCCTGCATGACTGACCAGTGCTGGAAACGTCGCAGTGCTTGACACGAAAATATGCTAATACAGGAGAGCGCAGAGCGTTTCCTTTGGACTATTTGTTCCAAATCAGCCCTCAAGTGTCCCCTCAAGTGTCCCCTCAAGTGTCTCTGTCCTGTTTCATTTTTATTTTATTGTTTAAACACTATAGTGTCTCACCAAATACAGTTTTAGAAATGGCGTGTGATTCAGCGCTATAGATTAGGATGATAGAAATTCTAGATCCCCCAGTGGCTTTAACCAATTGGATTGTATATGTGTCTGTTTGTTTATTAATGTGCAAATCTGCATATCTTGCAATCAATAGGTAGAATTGTGAACTACCATAACAAGGAAGGAGAAGAGCCTTTAAAGAGAGGACGAGGAGGAGGACGTGGTGCTTGTGTTGATGGTAGAAGCTCTTAAACATGGCTGACTTTTCATGACATCACTTGTCTGGAATTAACAGTGTCCACGCATCGTCCACCTCATTCTCTCCTCTCTCTTGCCACCCAAAATGAAAAACAATATTACTGTAGCGCAGAGACCAGACTCATGTTGCTGTTTAAATGGGTTCCAAGTGGCCCGCTGCCAGAACCTCTGCTTTGCATTTCCTCCCAGGGCTAATTTATCACATCCTTTTTCTCACTCAATCTCCTCCAGGGGTGCAAGTTCTCTTGGGTTAGGCCGTTGCGTCCAGTGGGACACATCGCTGCAGTGTGGGCAGATTTCTTGAAATATGGATCAAACATCTACAGGGCCATGGAAATGGTTTAGAGAAGATGTTGGACTCTGATAGTTAGAACTGCAATATTTGGTTGGTGGGATTTTTATTTTTATTTATTTCATTTTCTTTTTTGCTTAATTAACGCCACACATGTGTACGGAGGGCCTCTGCAGTGGTGGTAAATAATAAATACAGGATGTAGTCTGGAGGTATAGCATCTGTATTTTCATTAACACCCTATTAAGTTGATCTATGAAATGTAACAACGGTGTACGCAGACGTTTAAACTGTCAGACTTGAGGCATCATTTGTACCAAAACAGCTGGAACATACTTTCTCACAGTGTTGTATGAGTCTTTTTAAAACCAAGCACAGTATATGATGAATATGGAAAAAAAACGTAATCCAAGGTGTCTCATTTCTCCTCCAGGGCAGAAGGCGGGGGGGGCGAGTAGGTACTATATTTTAATGCCTTTAAGAGTTACCGCTAACTGTTTGTCGACTTGTTTGGGCATCGAAAGAACACACGTGGAATATATACCTCCACAGCCCCGCCTCTCTCTCCTGCACCCACAGCTGCAACCGCCGCCCCCGATCGTTTTGATCTAATTTCCTTTTCTTTCTTTCTTTTTTTTTTTTTTTCTTCCTCCCTTCTTCCTTTACCTTTCCTGCTGAAATTGATTTCTGCTTGTTTGGTTTGGCAGTAATAAGATCAACAGTAGGATCATGTTTCAATGGCATACTACCTTGAACCCCAGGCAAATGATTTGTCCAAACTTAATAATGGAAATACTTAGGATGTACTGGGAGATGTAAACAGTAGTTGTAATAAAACAGTGCCGGGAGGTAAGGAGCTCCTTTAAGTTGCAAAGCCTTTCCACTTACTGTATGTTCGGCCGCACACACCTCGGGCTCTCCCCAAACGCTGCAAATAAAAATGTACCCCCCCCTTTCAGCCTGTCGAAAAGTCACCCAATAAAAGCCTTTTAATTGGAGTGCGTTGACACGTCTGGCCCACGTTTGACCACTGGTGACAAAGCTGTCAGCAGAGGAGGCTAATGCATCACTACACTTCAAATATCCCAGAACAGAATTTTTCAGTTTGCGTTTTTTTTTTTCTTCTGATCACAGTCACACAGAAATGAAATAGTCTTTATATTAGTAGCACATTGTTTTTTTTGTAATTTGAGAAGAACTCTTCCATCTTGTCCCAGCTGGCCAACAAGTCTCCATTTCAATTCTCAGATTATATTAGGCTTTTGAAAAGGTAGGCCAGTCAGTTTCTAATTAAACCTTTCAGGAGTTTTGTTTACAGGCCATCTCCTCACACCTTGTATGCATTGGCCCACTTACATTCCTCAAAGTGAATTAGATTAGTTTCACTCCACGGAGGATGGCAGAGTTCCTCCCTGTCTTCTGCCCTGACCTGAAAACGTATCCATTCAGGAAATGCTTCACATCCTCTCTGCCTCCTTTCCCACAGGTTTCTGCTCCTATTAGCAAAAAGTGATACCTCGATAAATCTGTCTACGTTTAAAACCGCACGACCAGATGATACGTTCTCATTAGCATTAACAACACCTGACTTAGCTGATCACAGTTTTTGGACTTTTCATTTTAGTCCAAGCAAAAATGAAATCTGAAAGTCGGCTAAAGAGTCAAACCATCCCTCCACCCCCCTCAAAGTCCTTATCACGATTCCTTTATTTTAATTGGTCGATTTAACCCCAGTGATCACAGGAGAGGTAAAACCAGCAGCCTAACGTCAGGTGGCTTTGCTGGTGGCATTACTGTTGTGAAGGTGATTGTGAGCCTGACACGTTTATAATTAAAGCAATTTGTACTTTCAATTTAAGCAGTCCTGCCTTTTTTTTTTTTACGATTGTTGTGGACGTCGCATGTTCCTGCCGCAGTAATTTTTTGACCTCTGTGGTACTGAACCAATAAAACAAGGCTTAGTCAGTGATTAGTCATCGCAAGGAAAATATTCATCATCTTGAGTGGCTGCTGTTCTTCTCAGGTAAACATGACAGAAAGAATTAACCCTGTCATTAAACCTGTCATCTACCAACCTTTTTTTACTTCTGTTGGTCTGGGGTAGAAATGGAACCTCAGAATAGTTGTTGGAAATAAACAGCAGGACTTGTGTCAGCATGGGGGCGGCCTCGTAAAACACCTGTTTGCAGTATGTGGGCCTGAAAGCTCGAGCTGTTAATAGCCGGCCATAAATCGCTCACTCCATTGTTCTGTCACCAGGTTGCAGGCCTGCATTTCTCTGTGGGATTCATGAGGTAAAACTTTGTTGAAAAGTATAAAACGGCCCGCCGCCACCCCTCCTGTTCTCTGACATCTACCTTTTCAGAGGCCCGCCAATATCTGTGAGACCGACAGAGCAGCTGACCCCGACACACAAACATGCACGTTGCCTTCACCTGAGTTTTGGACACCTTTCAAGACAATTTGTTTCTCTTCTCATAATCGTAAAACTTAAGAAACTGAAAACATTTACGTATATTTGTGGCACATACTTTGACAGCTCACGGTCATTTTGGAAGAATGCGGATTTTGGAATTATTGATTGCACGTGGACATCTAGTTCAGTTTAAATCCTCAAATTATAGCTTGTCAGCTACACATGCAGAATTAACTGTGGAAACGTGACAGAATGGAAAGAATCAGCAAATGGATGTAAACACTTTGTACATGCAGTGGTG
The DNA here is from genome assembly GCA_016785235.1 of Pseudorhombus dupliciocellatus. Classification (NCBI taxonomy): domain Eukaryota; kingdom Metazoa; phylum Chordata; class Actinopteri; order Pleuronectiformes; family Paralichthyidae; genus Pseudorhombus; species Pseudorhombus dupliciocellatus. The sequence goes on from JAFBJW010000068.1 coordinate 751,837, forward strand.
TCCTTTGGTAGAGTTCAAGCATATTCAAATGAAAATGTAGTCATGTGGCTATCACTGCAGCGGCTATTGTCCTGTGAGGGTCAAGCCAGCTGTGGTGGGCTCTTTTACCTGGTCAGACTTTTGACAACAAACAGAAAATGTTTGGGTCGAAAGCAGTGAAGGTGTGTGAGGAGCACATATCACCTTATTTTTCAAATAGACCTGTGGATGTCTATAGCGTTTTGCTGATGCACCACAAACAAAGGAGGAAGGGAGAGCAACAGCAAGGAGGGGCGGGGGGGGCAGAGCAGTTGCTCCTGGACAAGTCCGGACGAGACAGGTGGGGAGACCTCTGGCCTTCCACCACTCGTCCCTCAGAGTCTCCTCAGACGAGGGGGATCAGCCCACGCTAACTAGCTGCACAAAGGCAGCGGGAGGAGCTGAGGGAGGAGAATTGAACACCTGAGGTCAGATCTGTTGATCACTTGCCTGGAGTAAAAGGTCGTCCCTGCATTCATTCATTCTCCCCTTCAAAGAACTGTTCCACAAAAAAAAAAAAAAACTTCAAGGAGAGGAAAAAAAAGAGAAAGTGATGCATTGTGTCTCTCGTGATCATTTTCTAAACTCGCAACATCAAAAATAGTTCATAGGGTGTTATTTCTTTGCTGGTTTTCATTTTTAAACAGACCCCAGTTCATTAAAATGTTAATTTTATGAATTATGAAGCAGATTTTTGAAGGGCTGAGCGTGAGGACTGTGAGTACACGCCATGTTAAATGAAGAATGCTAAGTATGGACTACTGAGTGCTTTCCATCTTAAAAGACAGACGGAGTAAAACCGAAAAGAAAAAAGACTGGGGCCACACCAGCTTTTCCACATTCTCTGTGTAGTTAATGTTGGGAGGCTCTAATAAAAAGCCACCATGTGCCAATTGAGCTCCTACAATTAGCAGATTAGAGTGATAAAGAGGTTGCATGGCTGCAAGGCACGGGGCCGCCTCCCCGGGCCCTCAGGGCTCCACGATGGGCAGGAGCAGGAGGAGGAGGAGGGTGGGTGTGGGCTGAACCGCTGATGAAGGGCCCAGATAATCTCTTCCTCCCTCCTCCTTCTCCCCGTCTCTCGTTCCCCTTCTCCCACCACCACCACCCCCCTCCCCCTCCCCTCTCTCCTCCACCCCACCCAATCCCTCACACTCCGTGCCCCGGAGCACCTTTTGCAAATACCTGCTCAATATTCCAGTTGGGGGGTGCAACAGTGGCGGCGGTGGTGGGACATGTGGTGTGTCTGCAGACGGGAGATACAACACACACAAAAAGCCGCTTGAAACAAAAAGCAGAACATCTGCTAAAGCGATTGCGGGGTAAATATGTTTGACAATTATTGTTTACAGTGACAGTGGTAACAGTTTCAACACCCAAATCAAAACCCCACCATTTCTCTGTTTGCAAGTGAAACAGATGGGCCTACAGCGATCCATTAGCAACCTGTCAAAAGCTGCGTTCCCAACTTACTTTTATGCCTTTGCTGCTTCTGCAGTGTGTCAGAGGAGAGGCACTATTTGGGCATAATGATTGTTATCTACTCGCCCAACATAAATCAGATACCGTGTACATTCCTTCGTTACTGTCTCCTGCCAGTTTCTGTTCAATGAGAGCCGCTTGAATCCACATTTGTTTCTCCCTCTCCACATATTATTATATTATTCATGGCGATGCAGCCGACGTAGAAAAAAAAACCTGAGATAGGGATAACGACTTTTCTACTGGTTGCTGTTTTTGTTTGTTTGCCTCCGCAATGAAATCTAATACATTGGGGGGCATTTGTTATGTGCGAGAGTGCGATTATTCAACAGCACAAATTATTAACAAGGTGCCTCCTCCATCACGCTCTCGCACGGCTGCGAGAGATCATCGCAGGCTGTTACGAGCTTTGTTGGTAATCAGATCCCTTTTTAAATGAGGGACGTGGCCTTTTCCTGCATTCCTTTTATCGTCTTACATGCACCGTTTAGCTGCACGTGCATGTGACTGTCACTGTCTGCCCACGACCAGAATACTACTCGGAGGCGTTATCTACCGTTAACCCTGTCACAGCCCCCCCCACTTTCACTGTACAGCTCTAAATACGCTCAATCAAATAATGTGTTGGGAATAATTAACCTCAGAGCACCCACTGGTTCTAATTGGCACCTATTAGAGGGCTGTATGATTCCTTGATAAACAGTGAGAAGAGAGAGCAAGTGGCAGCAGTGGTGGGCCCAGGTTTGATTGGTAAGCAAAGTGCGGGAGCGATGCATACCGGGGGTAACCAACATTTAATTATCAATGAGGTTTTCGCAACACTTTAGAGAGGCCCCGGGCATCGTTCCCTTCACTCGTAGTAATGGGCTCTTTTTAATGGAACTTGTGTTAAACATGGTGCTGCCACTGCAAAGCTTTGGCGTTCAGCCCTTAGTTGTGGCTGCTTTAATTTAGGTGACTACTGAAAGAAGACGGAGCTCATTTGGGGTACACACTTTGAAAGTGTGCGCCACGGCCATGGAGGGAGATAAAGAGGATGCACGTACGGGATCCTCACATAGGCCCCATTTACATTTTCTCATTTGCATCTGCTTTGCAACTTCTGCCACGACTCAGGTCTGGGAAATAATTCATTTATTCAAGTTACATCTAAGATGTTGCAAAAAAGTCTGAGTGAACTTGCATGAGAGAAAATTACATATTCGTGCTTACGTGCAAAGTACTTTTTTTTTTTTTCCAAATTATTATCTTTAAATAGCCACACCCTATAGCTGTGGCCTGTATTCAGGAGCTGCATTTGAAGTTGTAAGGCTCCTACAAATGCCTCCTTTTTGGGTGGGAGTTGTTTTTACGAACAGTTGTGAAGTTGTTATGATCAGATTTTGTCCCTCAGATGAAACATCCTCTGTGATAGTGTATTTGTCCGTCTGAAGCTGCCCTAGTGAGCTTGAAAGAGTGGAGCCACAATCAGGAACTTTGTCATTGGTCGAGACACCAATTGTTTAAGCCAGAGATGAAGGTTATTTCAGAAGGTCACACTGTGATTCTGATTTTAGTTTGGTGCTGTGGTGTTTGTCCTTCATCCTTCATCTGTAAAGCTCAAGATGTCAGCGTCCTCTTCCAGTAAAACATGCGCTAGAACCAACACTGGGCCGTGGTGGTGGTGGTGGGGGGGCGGGGTGCGGCTAGGTTAGGTGGCTTGAGGCAGAGCCAAGACCAAGTCTGACCCAGTTTCCAGGGGTTCCTAATAGCAAGCGTCTGGGAGTGGCAGGGTAACCCTCCATCATCACCAACTCCTGTAATGCGTCCTAGCATGTGCCAGTCAAGCCGAACGCCATGACGGAGTCCGTCATGACATGGCCATCGTCCTCTCTCCACTTTTGCTGCCTGGACATCTCAAACGGAGGAAAACATCCCAGTGATTATGGCATTTCAGTGTCAGCTGGCATGTTGAGTTTGGCCAGAACCTGGAGACTGACAATAGGGGAGACAACATGTTTGTGAGCGTTGCAGCGTTTGCCGAGAAAGGTCGGAGTCCGCGACACGAGCGTGTTCAGTGATAATAAATAAAAGTTGTTCTGGGAAACTACATTTATGTCCAGAGCACTATTCCAGAAACTATGAGTGGAAAATATCAATGTGTTTTTTTTTTTCATGTAGATTTAAATATTGGCAAATATTGTTTCTTATAAAGGGAGCCCGCAAGAAAGTTCACACTCATTTTCCTCCATTTTGAAAATGGTCTTTTTTTCTATTTTCCTGCTGTCAGGAGGGAATCCTTTTTCTGGACACTTGCACTGGGAGAGAGAGAGAGGAAGAGAGAGAGATACTAAGTGAGGGGGAGAGAGAGAGAGAGAGAGAGAGCACCACATCTGACAATCCACTGGCATGAAAGTGAGCCCCTCCAGCTAACAAATTCAGAGAGAAAATTACAGTTTTGCGCATTTGTGTCAATATGCATGTCAAAAGGTAATTGGGAAATTGTTCTGCAACGTCAAGTCCTGTTGGCAATGTTTAGCCTGTGGTAAGATCAAAACCATTTCTTCACAGGCTCGCAGAGGCCAGACCAAGCTCTCGAGCTCTCTCAACCACACAGGTCTCCGCTTTAAGCTAATAATGTGGCTGTTTATCATAAAGTGAATATGTTATTATCAGCCGGCCACAGAAACTACTGAGACCGACAGGAAAAAAACTGTGTGGACCTTCTGCCCTGTCACGAACGATTACAGTTTTTATACAAGTATATGATTTTTATTTTCATACAGGGGCAAGTAACAGGTTAAAACAATCAATCGGAGTTAAAGAACAGTTTTCTTTCATAGACGTTCATGTGGTCACCCATAACATAAATCCATTAACATCATTTGAAGGGTATTATTAAGGCTTTTACGCATTTTAAGTTGTGTATTGTACAAACCGTGACCAAATTTTTTAAACCCTAACCTCAGGCGAAGTAGATTTACCTCGTCTTTTTCTGCCCAAAACACTGGAACAAAACATACACAAATATATATATATATATATATATCATGCCAATTTCAAACAGAAGAAATGATATTACAAAAGGAGAAAATAACACAAATACCGCCTGTAATTTGAAATTGAATGTTATCCTAACATTGTGTCCATTTTTTTGAAAAGCAGATTTGTTCTAAGTGAAACAGAGGGTCTGCCTTGAGGTGTTGTTTAACTATACCATAAAGAGTTCCATTAGTTTTGGTGTCAGCAAAGACTGCTCCTCGAACAATAGTCTAAATGCTGTTTCGCAGGGTTTTCCACTCTGTTATGTGTAAAATTTGAGGCTAAACAATGAAATCTTTAGCATGACGGAGAGAGGACGTACACAGAGGCGCTCGCTGAGGAACCACAGCTCAGCTGAGAAGAACGATGCATTCAGTCTATCAAAATGTTCGGAGTAACATCCTTTTGTTGAAGTCAGGGCCTTTCCTCTTTGCATGCTTTCCAGTACTGACATATATTTTAGTTTTTATTAGGGCTCACATGATTTGAGATTTCAGATGATACAAAGAGCATGTGGCCTCTGCAGCCTCCTGATGGCTCCATGTGGGGGGTCAGACATGTGATCTCAGGAGTGCTGGCTCAAAAGTGGCTCATGATCTTTTCGTCACATGTCACAGAGCCCTCTCTTTTCTTCTTCTCTCTCTTCTTCTGCAGTGAGGAAGCAAATAAATGTCTATTATTTTTTGGTCCCTAACGTATTTGTTTCCGTTATTATGACAATGATTCGTTCTATTTTCTATTGAGGAATTATTGTTGTGACACATTTGGTTTTTAAAAAAGAAGCAGTGGCGAACATATAAGAACCAAACATTTCTTTATTAATTGTGGCATTTGTGGAAGTTTCAGCTCTCAGAATGGATCAACTGCAGTCAGAGCACAAGTGTTTTTCTCTCTCTCTCTCTCTCTTTCTGTCCCTGGCTGACCTGAAGGCAGAAGCAAACCCAAATGGACAGAATGGGCTCTCTCACCTGGCATTAGAGTTTTAGGTCCATTAAAATGCTTCAGGGATAATAGGTCAATATTGTCTGTCCCATTTCTTTGGAAATAAATTTCAGCTAGTTTCTCCATTTGGGAAATAAAATCGACAGTTTTAGGGGGGAGCAAAAACAAAACAAATACTGGCTGCATCTTCTTTATTTCACATTAAGAACAGTGCAAACAGTTTCCCCCATAGAAAATAAGCGTCGTTTCCCCCTTTTGTTTTGAAAGGCTTCATGTGTAGTGCGTCAGGTGTGCGTAGAACTACGGTTTGTGTTTTGGGTTTTCTACTATTATCATAGTTTTTATGGTGGTAATTATTATCGGAGATGTATTGTTTATGACTCAATGACAGATAAATAAATAAATATCCAACAACAGAATGCGCAGCGACGGGAAGAAGGGGACTAAAATGGAAAAGAGAGAGGGATGGAGGAAGAGAGAGAAAGAGGTTGGGGTGGGGAGAGGGGGGTGGGGGGTACCAGTCGCAATAGGCCCAAGCCAGTGAGTTGATTAGGTTCGGGATAGAGAGAGAGAGAGAGAGAGAGAGAGAGGGAGAGAGGGAGAGAGGGAGAGAAGCTGCTGCGGCTTTCTTTGCGCGCAGAGTCTAAGTCCTTTATCATGGGGAGGCACCGGCGTGGCCCCGAGCTATTGCTGGCCTGAAGCGAAGAACCAGGGAGAGGGGAGGTCTATCATCAAACTTCATAATAACGCTTGGGGTTTACCACAGCTGCGCAGTGACCCTTTTATTTTCCTGTGATGGAACAGATAGCTCGCGATGAAATAGTGTGAAATTATCATGTCTATTAATTCAGGCAGACACATCCACGGCTCTGCGATACCCCCCACCTCCTCATCCTCTGTCTCACTCCATCCCTCATCCGTGGAAACATGTGATTTCTACAGCAAATTTCTCCATTTTACTGCGAGTGATTTTTCATTGTTGATGCACGGAAAATAAGGCGAGGGGTTGACATGGGGCGTTAAAGCGCCGCGTGCTTGTGTGTGCAGGACCCAACACTGCGGGCCTGCATGTGTGCGCCTTCACTCTTCGTAAATTAATTTCAAGAAAGCAGATGTTTTCACATACAAGATCATTTTTGACTGTATATAGGTCAGCACGGAGGCTGTTTGTGCACCAACAATTCAACACCTTAAAAAGCACAGTGGATCCCATAGGTCTGGGATGTTTTATTATTTATATTATATTATTTGTATTGCCGGGATATGTGTCATTTCTGTTGTAGTATTGTTATGTAATGTTAATTACTGAATAAAAATTGCTTACATTTAGGCCCTCAGCTTTTGGGGCTCCCAAAACTGCTTGGATGCGTCAGCAACATCTGTGAAGCTCTGTCCTTTTCCATTTGCAGTTTTTCAAAAGAAATGAACACATATTGCAGCCATTTCTCCCAGAACTCATATCAGCCATGTCAGCTTTCTGCTCGGGTGACCAGGCTGATTTTCCCTTCTTGATTGAATAATACTCGGTGTTTGGAATCTGTGAAAAGAAAATGCGCACGACTAAAAGTCACCGAATAAGAGAATAAAGTCAGTTTCGTTTGCAGTAGTTGCTCGTGGGGGAAGTTTTCCCAGTTGTGGGCCGCTCAAATGTTAAATAGGACCGCGCATCCAAATGGGATGACGTGACAGAAAGAGCAAGAGGAGGGGAAATAAATAAAAAGCGTTTTTAAGGCTGTGTGCGTAAAGAGCGTGGGGGTCTGGTTTGATAAAAGGTCTGGGGGTTTGATCCAGAGAGGGAGCTGATTGAAATGGCGTGTGCCTGGCTGAAGGGAGCCAGTGAGGGACAAAGCCCCTGCGAAGCCACGGCCACTCGAGCAATTATTCCTCCACGCTGCATTTGGATTAGTGCAATGGAAAGAAGCATATGTTTGGCCCGGGGCGACACACTCCCTCCCCCTGGCTGACTGCATGCAGAGGATGCAGGGTAGAGGCGCAGAGAAAAGAGGCAGAGAGAGAAAATGACTAAAACTAGAATATAAACTGCATTAACCGAGTGGAGAAACATTAACACAATTTTAATCTGCTCCTTTTTCTCATTTATTCTGGGCGACACAAGGCTGTGAAATTATCAGACCTCAGAAAGAAGAAGAACAATATTTTGTTTTGTTTTTTTTGTACAGTTATATAACGTAACTGTATATGCATGCCCAATGCTACCCCAATAGTTTATTTCATTATATCGAAACTTGACTAAAACCTAATTTATAGGATCAATATTAAATGTGAATCAACTTGTGTGAGGGCATCAAATACTGATCACATTAAAAGGCTGGCTAATAAATATACTGTGCATATACAGTGTGTGTGTGTGTGCGCGCGCGCGCGCTTGGTCATCCATGCAGATTGGGAACTAAAGCCAAATCAAAACCTCTCGTTTTTTTGTGAAAGAACCATGGAGCGGAGGATTCCACTTGTCTATCAGGAGAGCGTTTGTTTATTCAAAGTGACTTAATGTGTTCTAATCGATTAGCTAATGTCTCAAGTAATCAAGGGCGATTTGGTGGGAGTCGTTGACCTCTCATGGCTTTTGCGCCCCGGCTCTATAAGTGGCCAAAGGAGGGGGGGGGCAAAATGCAAAACCCCCCAAATGACGGCTGATGTCAAGAGTTGAGGACAATTAGCCAGTTTTTGCGCCTCGTTGCGAGCTTTAAAGTCAAGTAATTGGATTGAGCCAATAACCATATCGAATTTAAATGGAGGCCCACGCGGGCTGTCCGAGTCACTTATTATAGAGTTTAAAACAAGTTCAGAAAAAGTGAAAGTGGCTCAAATTGTCAGCAAAGAAATCTGTCGGTTCCAGTGACCATCTGGTTTCTATCATTGAAGAGATATTTTCTCCCAGTTCTTCAAGAGCATCAGCGTGTTATGTCCATCGAATACTGTTGAATCATCTCTCCCTCTCTCTCTCTTTAATAAGGAGCAAAGTTTCCAGCGCTGTGTGGACACTGATCCTCTGCAAAGATTTTTTTTAAAGGGCAGCTCATCTTTAAACAAACACTCCAATCTCCATCACACCCCTCTGTTTAAATGTCAGGGCTGGGCTTAAATCAAATTCCGATCATGCCAATATAACATTTGTCAGCGCGCAGCCACAGAGAGAGTCTGTGCCTCGTGGTTGCCCTATATCTTCTGCAGGCGAGCAGGCTCCCATTGCATTGCCTCGCAGCGCTACAGTGCAGACTGTTGTAGCAGTGATGGTGGTGCTGCTGCTACAGGGTAATTAGGCCGTGGAGCACTGATCTCAGCAGCATCAGCTAAACACTTTCTGACCACAAACATGGCTGCTAGCGCGTCAAAGTGGGATGGGAGTTGTGGGTGGGGTGGGGTGGGGGGTTCATTCGTAAAGAGGACTGATGAGCGCAGCAGTGACGTGCAGCTGGTTGCGGATGAGGACAAAAAAAAAAAAGTTGCGTTGCATGACCGACAGACAGTGTTGAGTAGAAAGCGACCAGCGTGAACAATAAATAAATATGTTTGTGGGTACTGGCACGCGAGCACCCATTTATCCTTTTGAATGGATCCAGCAGGAACACACAGCATTTATTTAAATCGGGTTATTCGATAGTGCAGCTTTTGAGTTGGACCCCCCCCCAACACACACACACACACACACACTGCTCAGCAGAGAAATATGGCATCGAATCAGCAGTCTAATTAAAAATAATAAAGTAAAAAATAAAGATGGATCTCCACAGAAACACACACTTCATCCGTCACAATCATCACCCCCGTTGCATATGACGCTTAATCACACACAGGCCCCCGTTTCAACCTCTCCAGGCCTGTGTCTTTTATTTCCCACAACGTTTGGCAACAAAAGGCCTCGCACTTCAAATAATTATTACAAATTATAACACAGGCAAGCAACTGTAATTGCCTGAGTTGGAGACAAACAGGACTGAATTAACCAAATTTCAGCTGACTGGCTCTTCTTATTTCAGACCCTTGTTCCAAATGACTTTTGCTGTGAGGCATCACAACAAACCAGCTCTACCTGCTCCACATCATTTTTCGTAATATAGGAATGCTAATTATTTACTAGTATCGGTGCAAACAATTCTCAGAGAAGGGGATTTGTAGTTTCTTTAACACTCCAGTGGCGTTACGCATGCAAACAGACACAATTACAGGCCCTTTTACGCATCCGCCTCATCTCATACTGATAATGCGCACAAATATGCCACAACCCATTGTTGCGGAGAGCACTATTTTCTAATGCGTAAAAACCTGTTTCCATTCAACCAAAGAAGAAGCTCTGATACATTTATTAAATAACATTAGCATTAATGACACTGCACGTGAGGGGCTTCCCTTTTCGCTAATACCAATGAATGCTGCTTTAATACGATTGTTTTCCCCTTTAAAGTGACTATTTATGCCCCCCCACACACCCCCAACCTCCACCACCAACACGTATCCACCACAGCAGGAGCAGCCGGGGTACAGCCGTCTCTCTCTCTCTCTCCCCCCCACACCCCCCACACCCCCCACCTTTTCTTTATGAGTGAGCTATTGTGCCCGAGGACAGGATCCCACACACACAATCTGAGGCCCGAGCCAACAAAAACAGGGGCCCTGACAGACAATGCTGCGCTTCACCTGCTCCAGCACCGTGCATCGCAATTATGCCAAGGACATGTACAGTTAGGTTTCATTCACCCTGCTGCAAAACAAGCGCCTCAGAATTAAAACCAGGGGAGAGGAGAGGAGATGTGGGGGCGGGGGGCGGAGGAATTGTGCAGATAACAAATATGGGTGAGGGAGATGAGGGAGGGAGGGGGTCGTCCAGCTCCATATCTCCCCAGTGTAACAGTATTTTTAAGCTGCATGGTTACCAGACAGTGAAATGGGAAAAAGAAAAAACACCAACACACAAGATTCATCTCTGCACATCACTCGCCTGATTCATGCTCCAGACGACATTGATTCCGAGCTATATAGGTGCCACACTATCGATACACAAACTCAAATGTTATGCAACTCGAGTCTCTGCAGCCCATGAAATAAAAGAGAAAGAAAAAAAAAAAACAGGAGAGACCAGCATCACATTTTTTGTTGCCATTCCAGCCACATTTATCGACTCACTCAGCCAAACACAGCGAAATTAAATCGCAGTTAGAGGAGGAGATTAGTTATGAAAGTATTATGATTATATCACCAAAACACATCTCCAGCACGCTGATTGTTCATTGATTACACCGAGAGGCGAAACAACACAGGCTGACAAATATTTGATGCGCATCTTTGAATAAGACTCCAGCACAGAATAAACCGGTGGTGCCAAATATAGCCCTGCAACATCCAAACAGTGCGCACCAGGCCTATATACATCTCAGAGGGTTTTAGCTGGAGGGGTGGTGCTGCACACTTCAAACGCGAATATATCCATTGTTGTGAGCCACTTGGCCTGTATGAGATCCTGTGCTCTGAACTAGGGAGTTTAAAGTAAGATTTTTTTTTATTATACTTGAGGGAAACAATGAGTTCAGCTGCTTATTGCAAGGAGCAATTGTCAGGGGAGACTTAAGCTCAATTACTGTAGCGGTTCAGATTGGGGAGAAAAAAATAGCAAAGACCAAAAAGGAAGAAAAAAAACACCCAGGCTATCAAGCAAGTGAATAAAAAATTTAGAGATATGAATAAAAATCGAGATGAAGCGTATCAAATATTTATTTTTTTCAGGGCAACAAAGGACTATAATACATTGACAGGCATGGGAACTATTGCCAGCACATGTCTATACAATACAGCTAAAACCGCCTCCAATTTTTGGACATTATCGGACATAACAGGATATCAGGTGGTCCCCCCAAAAAAATTTTTTTTGAGTGTCTTCCAACATTTTTTTTATCTAAAAAAAAAGAGACAATATTCCATTTATTGCTTTTATGGTGCTTCAAGGAGAGAACAAGGGGTGAAACGTATTCTGATTGGCACAACACATAAAAGCTTGTATAAAAACGAAAAATAGAAACACACACACACATTCCACACACACTCATACACGAGAAAAAACTGTTCTCCTCAGGGTCTCACTTATGCCGTGTCTCAAATTAAAAAACTGCAAAAAATAAGGATGATATATATAGAGAGAAATGGAAGTTTATTTCTATTAAATTTGTTCACTTGCTTCAATGTCGCCTCAACATGCTACAAGAGGGCTGAATTGAAATATCCCAGAGAAATAAAATGAAAAAAATCCCCCAAAAACTTCTTGTTTTCTAAAAACCATAAAATCACATGAAGAACTAACCGAATATTCAAAAACCCACTAAAACAGGAGGCACCAGATAAATAAAAAAAAGAAGTTTAAACAGACGCACCATATTTACAATTCCCATTAAATTACACATAAATAAATATATACATACATGAACACTGATTCCCTTATATAACCGCGAATCGTGTTGAAATTCAAAAAAGTTCAAGTTGGTCGCTTGGAGAGAGTTAGAGAGAAGAGTGTGTGAGTCTACAACTGAAGTCATGACAGGGAGCTCTGTGGAATTTCTCGTGGTTTTTCAAGTTTATTATTCACAATACTGATAAGAATTCATCCTCTTTTAGCTTCGGTGTGTTTTTTTTCTCGTCACAATCGTAAAATGGAGATAGAGAGGGGTCGCTGGATTTCAGTCCATTCGCTGCAGCTCATAAAAAAAGGTGGAGGTGGAGGGAGTACATAAAAAGTCCTCTGGCTGAGGCTGTGGGCCTACACCTTTTTTCCTCCCTTTGCCCCGGAGCTCATCCTCTGCAGCCTCCTTTTTTCTTTTCTTTTCCTTTCTTTTCTTGTTTTTTTTTTTAAATATCATTTCATGTGGTTCAGGTGTTGGAAGAAGAAGAAAATACTTGCGTCATTTCCTCGGTGGATCCAAAGTTGGGATGTAAAAACAAAAACAAAAAAAACATGTAAAACCACGCAAGATCAGGAAGTGGCACAATTAACTTTTATCAATAGTATTTATAAGGTATTTATAATATTTATATTGGATGGGTGGGGGCCAGGCCGAGGCCCAGGCGGAGGGGTGAGGGCCGGTGTGGAAGCAGGGGCCCTGGGGGTTGTGGCCCTCAAGTGGAGACGGGATGCGTGGAAACATCACTTTCTGTGTTTCTCGTCTTTGTCTCCGCCTTTAGTGCCGTTATCGTGACTGTTTGGGTTGTTGTTGAGGTACATTTTGTCCATGGCTTTGATAGCCTCGGTCAGATAGTTCTGAAGGGCCGTGACGGCCGCGCACAGCGCCGGGGTCCCAAAACCGTGCGAGATTAGACTGAAGTGGGTCAAGCAGCTCTGGATTCCCGGTTCGAGGATGGGCTGCGGCCGTGAGTTCCCCAGCGGCGAGCGGTCCTGGGACAGCAGGTCCGTGAACTCTTTGCAGACTTGCCTGTGACGGAGGGAGAGAGGGAGAGTGTCAGGCCTCTGGGTAAAAAAAAACGCCCCTGGAATCTCAGCTACCAAGCAATGCACCCTGAACATGTCCCGAAGAAAGTGGCACGCAATTTAAGCGCCATCCTATAATATCGCTTTGCGCAAATCTCTGCTTAGCCTTTCATGTCCCGATAAAAAAGAGATAAAAGACGAAAGGACAGAATCATGTCTGCAGGTGTGGCTGGATTTAAATCCTGGCTGTACCCTTTTTAAAATCAAATAAAACAAAACTTAAATAACATGATGAAATAATTAAATATAAAAAAATAATAAAAAGCCTCATCTCAGTGGCAGGGAATTTTACTTTTAATTTCTTTATAAATTCCTTTTTTTCCTTAGTTTTATTTGTTATAGTACAAGAAACAGTATCAAAACAGCCAGAAAAAACATCTAGTATTCGTTCCAAAGATATTTCTTTTCACGGAACTTATAGCCCATATTACTTAAATGTTCTCCCCTGTGACTTCATGTAAAATGGATTCATGAGCTGGGCTGTTTCACGGGTATCTTAATATCGCTCTGTAATAAGCGGTTATAGCTGACAGCTGTTTGATTGTGGCGGCCCGTCATCAATATTAAACGCAGGCCTCTGTGCTTATCTGTGTCCTGCGTAGAGGACTTTCCCATGTTTCAAGTAAATGCGTGAAGGGGGAAAAACATGTCCAATGGCAGCACTGGATGAGGACCAGCGATCTGTCAGTGTCACTGAAATCACAGGGCAAACAACAACGCTGCGGTGCGCGTGGACGAGGGGCGAGAAGCCCCCATGTGACGCGCGTGCACGCAGCGGGGTATGCATTCGAGCGCACTAATGCGTTGTGTGTATTTTCATCATCGTCATTAATTGATCATATCGTATCAATGAAATGAATATACATTTATTAAATAGCACGAAATGGATTCCGTAATTAACAGAGATGTCAAGTGTAGCGTGTGTGCGTGTGTGCGTGTGCGTGTGAGGTTCCTAATCAAATTAATTGACAGGAGACACCATGCAACATCAGAATCTAAGTATGAGCTCTGTGTGTGTGTGTGTGTGTAAAAATGTCTAAAACTAAGTGTATTAATTAATATAAAGCTGTAAATAATTGTGTAAAGACCATAGATATATTTAATAATGATTACAATTAGGTACTTCAAAATATAAACAAATACATGCTTTAAACAAATATGGGAAGGAAAAACGATTCAATGAAACCTTTTTTAAAATTTAAAGAACCTGCACTGTAATGGATGCTGCTCGTGTGTGCGCGTGTGTGTGCGCGTGCGTGTCTGTTTGCAAACTGTCAAGTAAACAAGACACACACTGGGCATGCACAGACTTTTCTGGGGAGGGGGGATGCATTTTGGTGTAACACAGAGTGAAATGTGATAATAGCACTTACTTCGTGGCCAATAGCATGTTTTTTCTTTGGACTTGTTCGTTTGGGTCGGAATGCTGACGGTTTACATATTCAGCTACTGCCTTGGATGGAAACTCGGTCTCGCATACATAACCAAAATCCCTGGCAAGATGCACCGCCTCGCCTGAGAAAGGGAAAAGGAAGAAGGGAAAAAAAAAACAATATGTTTGTGCTCATTGAATATGGTCCCATCAAATCCAGCCAGTTCACACTCCTCGTACTAACAGTTGATTAATCTGATGTGAGCAGAGCGTCCACTTGTGTTCACACGTGCAGGCAGCGGGGCTGTGGCACCTGTGCCTCCATCACAACTTTAATGATGATGACAACAATAATAGCCCATAATAAGAATACTAATAATACAGCGCCCCCTGCGAGCTGTCAATACGCATCAAGCCCCCTCCTCCATACCGTGAGAACGCTTTAATGTGGAGGAGACACAATAAGTGGATATGAAATACAGACACAGGCATCATGCTTAACACCATGTCATTGATTACCGATGCCTTGCGCATTATTGGAAGTCCAGCAGATCACAGGGACATGTAATTTTAAAGGGCTATGGCTAAATCTCACTTTTCCTCCTGCACATACTTTAGCTATGAGAATCACTGCAGGTTTCAGTCTGAGCTCGGTGATTTTTTTTTTCTCCTTCTCCCCCCAAAGTCTTTGGTTTTAATTTCCTGAAGCAGTTGAGTTTGACTGCGGGGCTTCCTGTCCATAAGCCCCGTGCTCCGGAAGAACGCATGCGCCAATTAGCATCAAAAGCTCAAGTCCAGTAAACTCGTTTTCCATAAAATGGAGGGGACCATAAACAATGACAGCTTTCCAGAAAACACAGTGGATCTTCGCTAAATGACCGACTGCCTTCAATAACCCCCCCACCCCCTCCCCATGCTCACTCTCTCTATCTGCCACCAGCCGCTTATTACTCACAATCATACATTTCTCCAGGCTCATTACAAATACAGCACCAAATTTCTACGGCGCCCAATGAATATTGCATCCGGGCCCTCGTCTGTAATAATGATTAACAGGGACCAATGAACCGTCACGGGCTCTCACCTTTTGCAAACCCACAGCGCACCAAATACCACCGCACTGAATAATAAGGTTCAACTCTGCAAGCGAAATGGATTTATCCACACGCGTAAAAAAGGCATCTCTTACGCGCAACCAGAACGGACTCATTTATTCTTTAATAGGCCCCAAAACATATAGCTCCCAATAGGTCAGAGCCACTCCATTTGCATGCAACAAAAAATCTTCAGTGAAAAACCCAAAAGCATGGAGGGAGGGAGGGGGGAGCAGATGCTATTAACGGGAGAATTAAGTCACCATTAAAAAACATCAGCCCCTGCGCGCAACTGCCGCCGTGGCCCGGGCTGTATTAATGTTTGAAACAATGCAGGGTTAATAAATCAATCGACTTCTTCATCCGTGAGGTGAAACAGCTCAGCGGTGCCCAATAAACAAGCAGCACTCAATAATTAACTGGACTTCAACACAAACTCATCCAGCGTGTAAACTAGGCCAGCCGTGGACCTGCAAGTGCGCTCCTGCAAGCGAGGGCCAAACGCTGCAGAGCCACAAGAATTACCAGCACCGTTCCCCCTCTCTCTCTCTCTCTCTCTCTCTCTCTCTCTCCCTCTCTCCCTCTCCCCTCTTGTCTCCCACTCTCTCTCTCTCTCACACACAGACACACACACACACACATCCTTCATGGTTTATTACTTGCGAGGCAAAGTCGGTCCACATTACACGGATGAGCGCATATGCTGATTTAAAACACAGAGAAAGAACGAGAGGGAGAGAAAGAAAGAGGGAGCGAGAGAAAAATTCCCAGTTCGCAAGCACCTGGTATCGCGGGAGCAGCGAGAGTGGGAACGTGATTTACGGCAACACCCGACTTACCCTCGACTAGTGACGTCAGCAAGGTGACGTTGGCTGCCTTGCGTCTGCCCGCAGGTAGATTCAAGCCGATTTTATCCAGCTTCTCCCTTAAGGATCTTCCTCCGTTCTTAGACTTGGCCCTGTGACAGTGGAACAAAGCGGAAATTCATTGTAGTGGATGACTCGCTCTGAGTGGGCATTCATTTTGAGGATGTGTTCTTCGTCTTTTTTTGCAAAGATGCATGCTGCACTCCAAATGTGTGGCTATATGCATAGTTGAAATGGCCTGCTTGATATTGCATTCTTGCATTTGTGAGCAGCGTAGAGTGTGCACAAGCAAAAAGTCACTTTGGCAATAGACAGATATTTGTATTGTGTAGACTTGGTTGCATAGTGCCTATGTTCATCATATGACACAAACAGCTTTGTATTCACTAATTAAGAGGGACTGGTTGGGCTAAGTTGGGCTACATGGCTGTATATACTGTCCTCCACGTCCCTGATATAGAAACTATAACTGTAAAACACTATAAAGGAGCCTTGTCTTCAGCAGCAGACAAATACTGTACAAAATGAATAAATAAAACGCTACTTAATAGGCAGGGCTGCGTGTCTGCAGCACTTCACTCGACAGTTCACTAGAGACCAATGTTTTCATGCGTAATGCCTTCACTGGGCCTATAGAGCTGAGGTTGAAACAGACTAGGCCTACATTAATTTAGAGAGAGAGAGAGAGAGAGAAAGAGAGAGCATGGGGAAGTTAATAGGGAATTTAACAGACCCCTCCTGCTTTAAATGCAGGAGCTAGGTGTCATGGTTGGTCGATTTTAATTATTCTTGCTACAGAGGAGAGACAGGCAGATGCATGCTCACAGAAAGAATGGATTGGTGTAGAGAGCGAGGGAGCTCGAGCGCACGCACGTACACACGCACAGGTAGTTTTTTTTTTTTTTTTTTTTTTCGCAGTCCCCCCACTTCACACTCACCTCCTCAGCACCCCGCCCAGCAGGGAGGCGTTGAGACACTCGGGTGGCGAGAGGCGCCTCTGCACCTCGGCCACCGTGACCTTGTACTTTGACGTGGAGCTGAGCAGGGAGAGGCGGCCCGGTACCGAGCAGAACACCTCGTTGGGGTTCACCACGCCGCCGAAGAGACCGTCCTTGTTTACGGGGATGGAGGAGACGTTGTTGTGCTTGGATAAAGACACTGGACCTATGGAGAGCCAGGGGGAAGAAAGAAAGAAAGCGATAGAGGGGGGAGGTTGGGGGGGGCAGAAAGAGAGAGAGCGTGCTCAGTGAATTTCATGCAATGCAGAACCTTAACTACATGAGAAGGGGGGATTTAGGCCTTGGATTTTAGAGTTTTGCACCACATGTGCACACGTTCAGCAACGTCATGTAATATTTATAATAATGACAATAACCATAATATTCGGATATAATTTTGCCAACAATCATCACTAGTTGCCATAATTGTTATTCAACAGCAAATGTCCAATTTACAACTTCTTTTCTTCACCATTAAAAAATGAATGGCGCATATTTTTGCGCACAAGTCTCAGCCCAAGGCCTGTGCGCTCCGCCCTACCGCCACATTTCAGAACATATAGGACAAGACGGAGAACATTGTTAATTTTATCATCAGCAGTATTAGCGTGCGTCAGCCCATGCCTTGACTCATCAGATAGATTTGGCAAAACTGTGCCAGTTCTGACACAGATCTTCGGTATCCAGCACAACACCAGGCACCGGCCCGTGTGTGATTTCATATCCTGGGTATGGTTGGGTGGGTGGGTGGTTGTGTGTGTGTGGGGGGGGGGCTCAGCACACTACTGGGCTTTCCAGCGTTTTTGGTGTTGCAGTAACAAAGGGGGGCCGACCGTGCGCCTTTTTGGATAGATCACTTGTGACATTAATGGCTCAGGGGAGCCTAATAGAGACAATAGGAGCTAAACGAACTCTTGAGATTACTAATATAAGAAGCCAATTATCACGTCGATGCGTAGATAGGCAGAATCCAAAAAGAATGAGGAACGGGAGGGGGGCTGACGGAAATAAAAATAAAAAAGAAAGAAAATTGTTTGATCTCGCGAGCTCTAATTTGACCTGACAATGCGCTTTTAAACTTGACCATGGAATCGGGCCTCCTCCTGGTACTGTACCGTTAATATTTTGACAGCAAATAAGTAGTAACGATGCAATAGAATCCAAGGGGCCTTACCAGGGAGCTGTGAGTATGAAAATTACATTTGGAGACGTGGGAAACCATGTCAGAGGACGAATTTCTGAATTTCCTGTAAATGACAGCATGAGACTCCATCCAGCGGCACCAACTTCCATTTTAGATTTGACCATGCAGTGATTTCCGGCTCTATATTGGCCTCCGAGTGCCAGGATCGTCTATATAGCTCCGTGCGTCTTTGACCATCAACACCACGGGCCCCCACAAAGCCCACCAGCTCTATACTCATCTCCACGCCTGCTCTGAAACGCTGACAGTAAATTCCATCAGCGAGAGGTGGTGGAAAGACGAAGGAGAAAAAAAATAGGTGCAGCCAGTTTGATGCACTTGGAAACCATGTAATGAAAAATAGGCTACTGCATATTAGGATCAGTCAGGCGTTACCGCATTGCATTGAGTCCTCTCAGGCAGAAATGGTGCATGGTGCGCGCGTTTGTGTGTACGTGTGTGAGTGTGTGCGCGTGCCCAGTCTGCAACATGCATGCTATCTCGGAGGAAAGCGCTTACCTTTTTTAATTACAGTCTGGTCGGGGATGTGAATTCCTTGATCCTCAACAGGCTGCGACACAAATTCAGAAGGAGATGGACAACTTTAGCACAAAAGGAGAGGGGGCAATAAAAATCTGTGTGCATGCACGAACAAAAGCCACGGACACGATCAGCCAACATGGAGGCTCTGGAGGCCCATTCCTGTTATTATTGTCCAGGAGTGTTTTCACTGGCTTTCTCTTTTTTATTTTTCCACTGATGGACGCGTTTCCAACAGATCACAAACTACAGACTTAAATAACGACGCCGTGTCGCCCCATAATCCTGACCTAATTTTGCCCTCATATTGGCTCCACTCACAGGGAAACTTCTAATCTAGATTGGATAGTAATTACGGCGGCGCAGCCTATTAAAGGCCTATGAACTAATTAGAGGATTATCGGTGTTTGTTTCTGATTAAAAAAATCTGGAGGGATGATCCCAATAAGGATGAGAATGATTATTTTTATTATTATTATTATTGACTGTCATTGTGCATCTTTTGTGGTTATCGACCCAAACTCAATTCTGGTTGAGTGGTGCAGGCAGGACGGCCAGCTGAATATTATCGAAAACTGAGAAATTAAATCAAGGCAGAAGACATGAAGAAGCCCTTGTTAAATCACTGGCGTACAGTGTGTGCTGTTGTTTTTTTTTTTAATCCATTTCATCTAATTTGAGTTATTATACTGAGCAGCATAACACTGGATCAGGCTACAGCAGCGTTTTAAAATAATCTCATTTAGAATATTATCACAGAGCTCTGATTATTTTTGTCGTGCGGATTTTTCAGAAAGTAAAAAATGGCCGCATTGGCAAACGCAATGAGCCTTAACCTGGCTAATTAATAATAATAATTGAATTAATTTCATCTGTGAAACCAGTAAAACCAATAATAACTGTCTTAAACGAGTATAATAATTTTAACAAATATCGACAGCATCAAATGTAGGCTGTTTTTTTGGAAAAGTAATAAGAATAAAAAGAGTAACATCACCACATCAAAACCATTAGTCGCATTAATTTGACAATATTGATAAAAAAAATAAATTATAGTTGCGCTATGCTGTTCAGAATATTCACACCAACAACACCACGTTAAATTTTCTAAGTCACAAGTGATTCGAGGCACCCAAGCAGGGAAACGCTGTCTCACCTGTACGTCTTCTAAAGAGTGAGGTATTCCATGGATAGGGATAGAGTCCGACAGTCCCGTGTCGATGCCGTGGCCGGACGGCAGCAGCACTTCCCTGCGGTAGTCCCGGCACAGCTGGTGCGGCAGGCTGCGGTGCTGGTGCAGCAGGCCGCTCTCCTGGGCCTGCCGCTGGCCCGGCCAGCCCGGGTGCTGCGGCTGCGGCTGGGCGTGCAGCGAGTTGAGAGAGTAAGGGTCGTTGACGTGCGAGTAAGGGTCCTGAGACTGCGGGTAGATGGGCTGGTAGGGAGGGGGGAAGTACGGGGGCTGGAAGTCCGAGTTCGGCGTGTGGGAGAGCGGCGGCGCGCTCGTGTAGGGACTCTGGCCCACGCCGCCCAGCTGAGGTAGCCTGGCTGTCCCATTGCTGGTGCCGTCGTGACGATCCTGGCGGAGAAGCACACGGAGAGGATGGGTTATTTACGCGTGAACACATATAAAACGCGAAAAAGACCCGTGCGCGCTAGCCCTCTTTGTTTTACTGGATGTTCTGAGGGCTTGTTTCAGGACATTATCAGATATGGTCCGAGGTGCTGACAGGAATTAAACCAATTAACACATTTATCTCCAATTTTAAACAAATACACATGACGTGTCCACGCAACCGCCACAAATCCGCACAGTGGCTTTTTCCCGTGAATGCAATTTATGATAAAACCTTTGAAAAAGTTAAAGGAAAGAGAAATTCCGGAGTTGAAGCAAATAGATTCGCATAATTTCACTTATTATTTACTGACATGTCCTACAGGGGTTTACGCGTGCAAGCTTTGCAAAACATGAATCACCTGGAGGGGTAAAAATATATAAATATTATTATTGTTCAACTAAAAAAAATCTGTTAGACAATACCCTCAAGTATGTGACGCGGAGAGACTTACCATAGCTGAAAAACTGTGCACCAACATCTGAAGGGATTTTAGTGCGACTCGAGCAGATAATAAAGGGCTGAAAAGACACTATTCGGAGTCGGGGCGAGCAAAATGGCAAAACCAGCAAACCAGCAAGAAAGATATAGATATTTCTGCCCCCGATAAGACTTCTTCTTCTTCTTTCCTGCAAGACCACAATGGTCCCGGCGATCAGATATGTGCCACAGTAGCAGGACGATAATCCATCAGAAAGAAATGGTTAGATCCCCGCTGCCCTTCATCTGGAGCTATAAAAAAATGCTGGTATTCGGTGGCGTCTTTGTGGATTTTTAAGGTCGAAAAGTTTCTCTCGGTGAAAAAAAGAAACACCCCTCTTCTTCGCGTTGCTCTCCTGGTTTCTATCACACTGCTGCCGTCCACTCGCTTGCGCTCATATTAGCGAAAAGAGCCGCTTCTTCGTCTCTCCTTCTCGGACTCCTAATGGAACGCGCTCATGGCTATTAATACCACAGGAATACTTAATAATGATAACAACAACAACGGGGGAAAGGACCGTGTTGAGAATGGCTGAGGCGCAGGACGCAACTCGAGGCAGGAGTCTGAGCTTAAATGACGTCCATTGAAAGGAGGAATCGGTATATCTAATCAGAGATGGGGAGGGAGAGAGAAAGAGGGAGTGAGTGAGTGAGAGAGAGAGTGTGGAGGGAGTGAGGAGAGAGCGAGACAAAAAAGAGGGATATTCACTCTCGTCTGGCGAATCAGAGAGTGAGGAAGGAGGAGGAGGAAGAGGAGGGGGGCATTTTTAAAAAGGGGGTCCCAGGGCCAAAGCGCAAAAAAGTGAAATAAAGACAAGGGAATGAAGGGAGGTGGACGGCAAGCCAGGGCAAGGAGAAGACTAGGGAAATGGAACAATTGTGCACCTCTGAACTGGGTGAAAATCCCGCAGACTCATGCACGGGCACTGCAGCCGGCTCGTTGCTACCGCTCATCCCTTTGTTTTCCACCTCAGACTCCGACAGCGAGCTGTCCTCCACGGGTCTCCTCTATCCTCTGCCGGTTCCTCCTCGACTCCAAAAAAAAAACCCTCAAAGAGGCTAACTTTGACCCGGACAGCCGCAGAAGAAAAATAAATTCCTCAGAGTGTGTCTGTCTTTAGGGCCGCTCGGATCCGATGGTCGACCGAACTTTTACGCACGAGTGTAACACCTCCAACTGCGCTTCCTGCTCAAATCACACGTTTTCTACAAAAAATAAAATAAAATCACCAAACACCGGCTGTCGACAGGTTTCTGCTACAATTTTCAAATGGTTCTATATTTCTCTTTTGCGTTGACACAACGGGAAAAAACACAGCCGCGTGCGAACCGTCACAATCGCTGAGGCGCCGAGCTTTTTGTTTTCCTTCTCCCTCGGCCGCCTCTCTCTCTCCCTCCCAGGACGGACTCGCGACCGAAAACACGTCCGACTGGCTTCTCCACTCCCAAAACAAGTCCCAGATATTACTGCACAACTTTGCGCCCACAACAACAGCCTCGCAGTGTATGCACTCCACACACACGCGTGCACAGAACGCTGCACGCAAAAAGGCAAGCAGCTCAAATTGCACGGATATTAAAAGTGAAGGGTAAATGCCCGTGCAATTTACGCACTGAATAAAGAAGACCGTGTTAGCGCTCAGTGCTGTCATTGAAATTTAAAAAAACATATATATTTGCCTTAATTAAATACATGACCAGTAATGATTCCACATGTTATTTAATATTTGAAAAATATTTAAAATGTCTATTCAAGTAGAAACAAATAGTGGCACGAATTTATTCATGCAACTAAAATATTTGAAAAACGTATTACTATTATCAGAAATATTTCCAGACCAGATAAAAACAGGGTACACAAAATATATTCTTATCAAATTAATAAAGCACATTGATTATTCCTTCTGAGTACAGTTACAGCAGTATGACATATTTGGACAAAACATATAAAGACAGATCCATAAAATAATCTATCTTCGTCAAATAAAGTTTAAAAATAAATATTGCACATCAATGGACACGATTATCAAAAAAATTAAAGCAGCCCCTTACCTCGCAGTCTTCATATTTAATGTTATCAGTTAATTTCCAAAGCATTTTCATGGGTTGTAGAGGTGGCTGGTGTTTTGAGTGTGTGGGTATATCGCCCTTGTTTTCAGTCAGTGAATTGTGCTTCCCCCGCTCAGAAAAAAACTACTTTTTATTGAAGCTGTGTGTTGCTCGCTGTCTGTCTTGCGCTCTGAGGTCTCCCTCTAATGGTGGAAGTACATGGGGCTGGAGCAGCTCTGTAATAATGCTGGCACAGGGCCTCATTAGCATATCAACAGCCGTTTGATTCCCCCCCCCCCCCCCTCGTCTGCTCACCCCCCCCCCCCCGTCTGCTCACACTACACCAATGGACACCGCACAGGTAAAATCCAAAGCAGCACATGCATTCACTTGACATCATTTCTTTACTTTACTGCGGTGTGTGTCAGTGTTTGTTAAGGGGAGGAGTACAGGGTATTGTCATGCAAGGGGACCTGCTTGCACATGGGACGGATTTCTGGTCATTTTTCATGTCTTTCCGGAGAATAGAATATCACACAAGACAGCAGAAAATTTTCATTTTTTGCGAATATGTGTGGGTTTTTTTTTAATTATTTTTAAGGAGTCAATACCTGTCCTGAGAACTTCTGGCAACTGACTCGCGCCTTTTACGCACAGCCCAGCGTCTTATTGATTCGTTCTCTTGATGTGAAAAACACTGGACCTAAATGCAAATAGTCCCCCTGCCACACATCGACCTGTACTTGTCTTTTCTGTGTCTTAAACTCCCAAACTGTTATTTTAATCCCATTGAGAGTGGAGACCTTGAGCGGCCATTCTTTCAGTGTTATGTTAAAAAGGGGTGAACCATGCAATTCGGAGCGGCTCTACAGGTCCATTGACTACATGTAAGGGCGCATGGCTTTGGCGATACGGTGGGGGGGACGTAAATAATTAACACAACAACATGGCCTTGTTTCACTTCAAATACCGGTTAGGTTAGAGGGGGGGACCTGTCTCTGCTACTGTCGCCGGCCGAGCCTTCACCTCAGCGGGTCGTGGGTCAGGAGACAGGTCGCCACATCTTTAAGGCGTTGGCCCCCGGATTACCATTTGTACTAACACCCCATTTTTACGCGCAGTTGTCATTAATGATAACGGAGCGATGATACTGACAATGACAGCCCTACACGCTTCTAGAAACTGTGTCTGCAGCGGTGGTCGCAGTTTTAAGGAGTGAAACTGGAGTGTTTTCAGAAAAAGTCGTCTCTTAACCACCCCCCCCCCCCCTCACACACACACACTCAGAAAGCAAGGCCAGATTTGCAAGTAGGCACAGACAACTCAATAAAGAATAAGACTTGGTCCAAACTTCAGCGTAAGGATATGAGACATGTAACAGCTGTATGTAAATGGTGATTTAGGAGAAGCTACCAGTGCACGTCGAGCACCCAGAGCACTGTGTGGAGCAGGGTTGGAGTTGGAGTCACTGAACGCTGCGCAAACTGAGCCACAGTTACTATCCATTTCTCGTGGATTAAAAAAAAATTAAAACACACCCTTAACATTACAACCTGTCTGAAACACGCACGAAGACTTCACATGCTACAACAACGTGCGATCAACATCCAGAGCAAAGCGAGGAGGTGGAAAATCATTGGAAAAAACAACACATATCTCAACATCAAACATATCAGCCTGTAGTCGCTGCACCAGCTCCCTTTACTAAAAAAAATCCACTGTGCCCCATCCTACAGCTACTCGACACTTTGACAGTTTTCTTGGATTTTTCTCAGGCGCGTCTTTGTCTTAAAGTAAGCAGCACATACCTGCCATTCTCCCATCTTGCCCATAATTGACATTCTTTGTCTTCTGCTGCCTTTTCTCTGCTGGGTTTGTTTTTTCCCTTCTTCTGTTTAGTCGATCCGCTGCTGTGTCTGTCTCATTGAGCCTTCGGTTCCAAACGTTTACACCCACAGTGTTCTCACCTGGGCCGGATCGTTTCACCTGGTCATAAACGGTGTGAGTCTACCTGGTGACGCATGCGCACTGCGCCGGGTGTGGACGAGAAAAGAGAAAACTACCTGAGCAAGGAAAAGAAGTGAAATGTCCTATTTGTCTGTGTGTGTACAGGTTGGGTTTGTTATTAAATGTGTACTAGTCAACGAGGTGTTGCTGTTATCAGGCCAATGGTAATAATATTACAATCCCAAAAAAAGATGTTTAAAATACGAGATAAATGCCTCTGCTCTTTTGACAATTTATTTACTTCAAGTAAATTTACGCCTGGGAAAAAGTTATTCGTGGAAAGTTTAATTATGGATTGGCAGGAAACATGTTCAAAAACAATATAATAAAAACAGGAATAAAGGTGATTTTTTTTGAGACAATATGGCTGCAAAGTCTCAGAGGATAAAAGGGCTAAATACTGTCAACTACAACCATTTAAACATTATCCTACAGGTCTGCCTCCATAGAAGATGAGTAAAAAAAAAAAGAAAGATCTCTTGAAGTTCCTGAAGTAAATTTGCCTAGCCATCATTTCTTCTCTTTTACCGTTTTGAGTGAAAACATGAATTCTCGCCACAAATGAAACTGTGTCAAGTTAAAAAACTTGAAGGTTAACTGCCAACATCATTACCTCTGCACAGAGAGCTCCCCTGCTTTTGAGGTCATTATTTATTTATCCACTGTTTATTTCTAATACATACTTATGTAGACCCCTCGGGCCAAAAAGCGAATGAGCTTTCTCTCTCTCTCTCTCTCTCTCTCTCTCTCTCGTGCACACGCGCGCGCACACACACAGATAGTGCAACATATGCGCACACATAGGTGATAATGGTCCAAGCTTTAGTCCAAAACCCATTTTTTCCCCTAAGGAAGCGCAGACGCGCGCGTACACACACACATGCAGTCTGCGGAGCCCGTCTCCAGCAGACAGCTGCACGGATGCTTCTCCACTTCAGACCCTGACATGAAACACATTTCATGCATGATCACAAAATGCTGGAGCAACTTCTCACAGGGAAAAAGTTTCTTTTTTGTATTTTCCCCAATAAACCATTTATAGCTCATATTTCAACCCAAATATATAATTCCACACACGCATCTATAGATTTTCTCTTCTGGTGTTAATGTTTAAAACAAAGCCTTCATGTCGGACTTCAAAAGGCGCGCACATTTTAACTGCACGATAACTGAACAGTACCTGCAGCTATATAGACCCAGACCTCTTTACCAGGCCTGGACAAAAGCAGGGGAGAGAGGGAGGTGGGAGGAGGATCACAAATATGGTTTGGGGGGGCTCTGCGCACTTTGGGGAGGAGTGGAGTTTTTACGCAGAGCTGTCGGAGAGTGGGGTTACTGTCTGACAAGAGCGAGGGTCCCTTTTGAATATCCAGCCGTGTTTGTCTAGGGCTTGGTTTCAACCACTTCCACCATGGCACGGGGCCTCCGGCAACGTTCAGCTTACTAAAACTACGAGGCTCTGTTTAATAGACAGTTGCACCTCAGGCACCTTGTACAGCCATTTACATTTAAATCAATGACACTGATGGGCGTATTATTATTATTGTTGTTGTTGCTGTTATTATTATTTTTTATGTATTTGTTTTGCTATTATTTGTTGCGTAGCTTCGTGCGTAATTAACGCGTCATTTGAGGTTCTATAATGTTCAGAAACATCCCAGAAGGCCTGTTTACACCCCTTAATAGTTCTGACTTCCTTTATATATACTTTAAAAATAATGATCAGCAGCGGCACTAAATCTTTGGCTTCAACTTTTAGGTTGGACTTGGAATATCATGGAAGAGACACTGTCGGATTTGCATGTCACCAACAATCCAGTCACAGGCTGACCAGGTACAAAAGCCCCATGTGGCCTCTTACAACATGAGATCGGTGACAGCTGACTGAGGTTTCAGGCTCCCCTGTTGTATGAAACGCTGACCCTCGATGAGGGAAAAAGTTGTATTCTAGCGCCATCTTTCTGCAGGAGGAGGGCAGGGACACACGGTGCGGCAGGTAGCTGGAGACTGTGTGCGCTCAGTGAGCGAGGGTGATGTCTGTGAATCAAATGGGACGCGTTCAGAAGAAGAGAGATGAAAATATGTTTGGAGAAATTCACAGAAGGGGGACAATCAAGCTCAGGGACATTTTGGGAGAATGGGGGGGGACACCTCCCCCAAAGCACAACCAAACCGAATGTAATCCTGTGGCGCCATCTTGTGGTCGAGATGAAGAACAGCAGCCTCCTGTGAGGGCTGAGCAGTTTCTATAGGTGTGTGCGCGTCTTATTATTGTGTAACATTTGGCAGTGGGAAAACATGATGATTCTTATCAACACACTATCATCTTTCTCTTCTAGGGTAAATGGCAGTAGGACGAAGCGACCGGTGCCTATATTTCCCATCATGCATTCCGCTGCATGGAACGTGTGCACCGATGATTATTGCTCGACAGGAAACACGCTGCAGCCCGTGGCCGTGACAGAGGAGAAGCAGCAGAAACCAAGGTTGTGTGAGTTACTAGAAATAATGATCTTTATGTTTGTTAAACATCTGAATTCCTGACCATCACATAATTACTGACACGCGCCCGTGCACACCGTGGCTCGACTGTGTGTGTGTGTGTGTTTGTGTCGTGTCTGTAGCTGGGTGAAGCTAAGCTCGGTGGATCCGTCAGTTGTTTTCTTATCTAACGAAGCCAGACACGCACACACGCACGCCCATTTAACGATTAGGTCAACACCCCTGCTGCGTGAGCGTGCGTGTTGTTCAACGATGCTTCCATGTCTCCTGTTGGTGCAGCTCGTCCTCTCCAGCAGCTCCGGGTCGCAGCTCCTACTCGCTCCTGAACACTTCTTCACCCGGGTAAGCCAACAACCAGCGAGACGTGACCTTGACCTGCACCGTGAGGTGCCCTGCCTCAAGTGTGTGTGTGTGTGTGTGTGTGTCCTGACAGGTGTCCAACATGTCTGTGGACTGGGTCGGGTACGGGTACGCCGCTCTGATCGCATCAGGTGGAGTCATCGGTTACGTGAAAGCAGGTACGTTGGGAGGGAACTAGTTTTCCAGATGTAATTATCACGTGCTGGTTTACTCAGGGTCAACAGTCCATGCATTAAATTACAATAACAGCCAAGATGGGACAATAAAAGCCTGTCAAATACAAGACAAATACATTTAAACGTGTCAGGTGCATGCATTGTCAGTGTGGTAACGAGTTTAAGTCATTGCACATGTTGCATCGGTTGTTTCACGTATTTCCAAATCTGAATATAAAAAATAAAGAAACAAAGTGCAGAACAACCATCATGAGTCTATGAAACCTGATGTCCTGGTGGGAGGAACTGTTCTTAAGTCCTGACATATGAGCCTGTTGCAGACATTTTGGTCTGTGTTTATGTTTGCTGAAATGAAAAATGTGTAAACTGCAGAATAAACACTGCCTTTGAGGTCTTGGCACGTTTGAGCGTGTACTTTTTCGTGTCATACATTTGCATGTTAACAGTGATGAAACTTGGCTGCGCGATATCGCAGCCTTTTTTCATTCCGTCTTCTTCCCCTCTTTCCAACACGTTGCCTCCACAACTAAACACAATGTGGTGGAAAGAAAGACATTCCCCTCTATAGATTGACTTTATTGAGTGTGATGCTATTTGAGAAACAAGTCTTATGATGGACAGCTCGTCTTGCCTACCAGTGAGTGTGGTTGTGTGTCAGATGTGTAGAGCTTGGACTGTTGACATAATTAGTGGGGCCCTGGTTGTGCAGCAGTTCTTCAAACACTCAACATGCTGATGTATGTCCTGAAAGCGTATTTGCAAAGTTTACACTGCTGAACCCTCCCCGAACCCTCATGGATCGCACCATGTTTTTCTGTGTTCATCATTGAGTGGACCAAGGTATTTCGTGTTGAACACCAGAAGTGGTACTTCACAATAACATGTCCCCTGACAAAGCCTCATCATCCGTGTTCTTCCTAATGACTTGTGTGCTTTGAGGGAACCACACAGCCCTGTCTAGTCACATGTCCAGTGCATGTCGGCTGCAGGTGTTGACCTGACGCCTGTTGTCTGTTCCAGGCAGCGTCCCCTCTCTGGCTGCAGGCGCCCTCTTCGGGGGCCTTGCAGGTTTTGGTGCCTACCAGATCTCCAATGACCCCCAAAATATTTGGGTGTCCCTTGGTTGGTACAGTTTTTTTCTGTGTGTGTGTGTTGCATGTTGGGCTTCTAAGATCTAAATCTTCTGTTTCTCTTGTGGTTTCCATCCTACCTGTATCTGTCAACGTGCATTAATACTTCACAACACATGCTGCGTTCCAGCTACCTCAGGAGCTCTGACTGGTGTAATGGGGAAGAGGTTCTATGGATCCAGGAAGTTCATGCCAGCAGGCTTGATGGCTGGAGCCAGGTACCATTAATACGGTTCTATGGACTTTACATGCAGATCATACTGTGAGGTAGTAATGATCGGTGCTGAGGACTGGGGATGGTGTAATCTGCAGGTCGGGAGTTGGTGAAAATGGAGTCACACAGGACTTGTGACATGTGACATTTCCCTTTAAAAAAAAAAACATTTAACAATTTCATGTTTTTGTGGTTATTCATCCATAATCACTCTGATATGATCTCTGTTATCTTCTTCCAGTCTCATGATGGTAGGGAAGCTCGGCATGGCGTTGCTCCAGAAACCCCAGCAGTCTTGATGGAGTGCAGAGTGTGTAGCGTATCATCTGCTTCACCAGCTGTTTCTCATTCACTGTGTAAAATATATGAATTTGTTTATATAAAAGCAATATCTGTCATGACCTTATTAAAAATATTAGAACGCAATGAACTTTCAAATATTTATTTGTATAAAATGCTTACAAAATGGTGTGTTTACGCATTGCATAACACAAAGGTGTTTGAAGTCACTTCACAATCTTTCGAGTGGGTGGATGTTGTTGGCCTTTTAGCCGCTACACTGAGACTCTATCGGCTACACTACGGCGGATTACAGCAGAGGGAGTCCAGCATGAACCGTTGACAGAAGGCTGTTAGCATTTTGTCCATGGGTCATGAAACAATACTTGACAATTAAAAACTAGTTTAAAAAAAGCTATGCAAATTTTAAATCCTACTCAGAACTTCTAACAGTAGAATTGGCTCACTCTGAATCCTCCAAGGACGCAGAGGGATTGTCTTGCAATCAGTCTTGGCTCATGGCAACCTTCATCTCCACAAAATACAGACTTTACAAGTTCAGTTGATCTTTTTTTTGGTTGTTTTTTTTTGCTCATTTTCAGATTCACCGTCCAACAAGCAGAAGTCACTGTGTCTTTTTCCCCACAACTATCGATTGCCACCGTACTTAGAGGTCCAGTCCATTCTTCCGTGGACAGGCTGCACTGCAGGGGCTCTGGTCAGGAGATTTGCAGAGGTTCTACCCAGAGCTGAGTAGCTGCTCCCCTTCACCTGTTGCCCGTCTGCCCTCCTCTTCCAGCCCTCGCAATCTGGAAGAAACAGGCCAGTTGATCAGATCACACAACCTCCTCTGCATGGACGTTTAATTTAAATGCAGTAGAAAAGAATGAGATGTATTGTGATGGGAATTCTGACGGGAATCAATCTTATGGTGTGTAATGGTCTGTGGCAATGAGAAAAATGACAATACCTTCATTGGTTTCACTCAAGAATGAGTTAGATGAGGGCTTGGGCTTTGCAGCTATAGCTTTGTCTTTTTTATTATCAGGAGAAGAAGAGACTGAAAGAGTGAAGAAAGAGCAGCAAGTTGTTCCAGTGACAGGAAAAAAAATATAAGTGAGGAAGGGGAAACTGAATGCAGGAACCAAGGCATAATGGCATAGTGTGGGTTGATAGAAATGAGGAATGTAAGGGAGAAAAGTATTGGATTTATCAGCAAGCATTTTAAAGGTGATCTGGCTGAAAGTACCAAGAATCATCATGCTGGCTGGACAGAGATGAAATGTGTCCTTACTTGTGTGCTGCCCGGCCAGAGGAGCCAGTTGGATTCTCTGCCCCACTGAGCCCACCTCCTTCTTTTGGAATGAAGGGATGTAGCCGCCTGAGAGATTGTACTTGGTGCTGACAAAGTTCCCTGCGCCAGAGAAGAGAGACATAGTTTGTCTTTGTGTGCAATTGTTGATAAACGCATCAAGTACCCACGCTGAATGGACTTCAGGCCAACTTCCTGGGGCTGTTGGCCACAGCCTTGCAGTGAATTTGCCTATTTTGGGGCTTACAGTGTAGATCCGAGGGTCAAGTCTCCGCCCTCCATTCGTGTCCACCGTTAACGATTACCTGATTTGACTGTGGCCACTGATTCTGTTTATGGGTGTTTTAGTTCCAGAACCAAAATATTGTCCCTGCACCTCTGCATTTTCACACACAGACTAATAATGTACAAGTTAACTAGAAAAGCATCTGAATTAGCGAAACTAACATTTAGTAAATGCTCTTGTAAACTGTGTGTGAAGCGTTGCTGCATATGCGGGTAAAAAAAAAAAAAAAAAAAAAAGGCCAAAACAGATGAATAAGGTGGAGTGATTGAAGTCATTCAACTTGTGCCACCATCGATCTGCTGCAGCAGCGCCCACAGATGGTTATCAGTATAATTAGTCGGGAGCCCCATTGTTACCACATGAGGCTGTTGTGGTTGTAGTGCAATTTACCATCTATTTAGCAACAGGAGCTCTTAGTTCCCAGGTTAAATTGTGTATTTATACCCTCGTCTCCTGCAGAGCTTTTAGCTGCTGGCTCTCTTTCTCATGTTAAGTCACCGGCTGAATACCTGAGGCTTGCTTGTATCAGAGGCCATGCTGGTTGTTAGTTTATCTCATCTTACACTCACTTCATAGAGCTCAACAGTGATGATCCAGAAGTAAAAAAGAAAAAAAAACATAGAGTTCAGATTCTAATATTATGACATAGATTTTCTTTAGTGAGATTTAGTGACATCCAGTGGTAAAGTAGCACGTTGCAGCTAAATGCCCTTCACACTTCACTTCCAAACTTGAACGAGAACCTGTGCTAATCATCAGTTGTCATAAAAACTCACTGAGTGTTTGTATAGTTTGGGCTACTTTAAAAAAACGCATCAAGAGGATAATTTTATATAAAATGTCTGCCAATAGATGTTTCCACTGTAATCCTACACCTAGACCTTTTAAAACTCTGATTTTCTGGAACTTGAACAGAAAAGATGAATTGGAAATATACTTCTGTCACCAAAGCCATCCTAAATAAGTACCTTTGGACAAATCAATTTTCTCCAGAATTCTTTCTTTAACAACCGTTTTCTCTTGTGGGCTGTCCACAGACTTAGAGGAACTGTCTTCTGTTCTCACAGCGGAAAAAAGGAGCGTTGGAGGGGGAGGCATGCAATCAAAGAAAAAGAAATATCGATGAGAAAACAGAAATATCACAAACAGGCTGGTGTGTGTGTTTAAAGGCTGGGGAGGAGGGCCCAAAGAGCAGGGGGTGCCAGCGCCGTTGAAACACTTGATCTTACACGGACAGTCTTGATCTCATGAATAAGCAACGGGGAAGGAGAGACGAGGCCAAAGAAAGAGACAGAGGAGAGGGAAGGAGGGAGCACGGCGGGGAGTCGTATTGTGTGTCCGTCTACATGACAAATGATTTTTAGAGGGCTCCCATCTCTAAATTCGCAGACACTTAGGCTCACCCCTGACACGCCTTTGTCTGTGGCCCCGTAACTACTGATCAGGAGACATTAGCGGCACCATTTGCATTTACAGCTTCGGTGTCACAGAGGACAATCAAATATCACATAGCCGTGGATGACAGTGACAGTTGCCAGGTTTCCGCTGCATGATGAAATGAGACGAGTCGCAGCGTCATTGTTTACGTCGCAGACGACTCCACTTAATGTCAGTGATGCAGTATATTTCTGTTATTATCACAAATGTGTTTATAGAAGCACCACAGAAGCCTGGGAGCTCTTTGAGATGCTGACTCACTCACCTGCATTGGTTCTGGTGACGGATAATCCTCCCCCAATGGGAGCCAGCGGTTTGCTCACAGTGCTCGAGGAGTTCTCCCACAGATCCCGAAGCGTCATGGCGCTCGTGTCCTTGTCGCCCGTGGAAGTCGTCTGACTTTTGCCAATCAGACCTTGAAGCAGTTAGATGAAGGAAACAGTCGTTTTTTTTCAGTGACTGTAATCTGACCTTTAAAATCACCTGAGGAATAATAGTTTTTGCAATATCCTCTGCACAGTAACAAATTGTATTAAAAGGCATATTGCAAAAATACATTGTTCCACATGTATCTACCAATCTGTTATTTCATGTAGTATTTCTATTTTGATGTTATTGATTAATGAAATTGTTTACTCTCAATAGGTTTCCTATCTTATGGTGTTGATTTCTTATGATAAAGAAACCCTAGGAATGTTTGTATTACACTAGTGATGTTGGCCTCATTGCTGTGATTAAGCTGTTGAGTGGCTGCTGGCCGTCTTACCAGGCAAGTAGCGTGACTGGCTGAGGTAGTGCTGCCGTGCAGCAGAGCCTGGAAGACTGTAGTCCAGCTGGCCAACCTTCACATTGTTGGGCAGCTTAGTAACTGTGCTGAAGGAATACAGAGGCTTCTGCTCCTTGGGCCTGAAATCAGAAACCAGGGCAGTAAGAGCACAAACAAAGTTGCTTGGTCCGGATCCTCTGACTTTAGGTTTTTAGGCTGATGCGAACAACTTGGGACTGACTGTGAGTGTTGCTCCTTAGAGCTCCTCTCCTCTTCTTCGTTCCCCAGGCTCGGTTTCTTGGAGTTAGAGGCTGTGTTTTCTAACTGGTCAGATTCCTCCCAGCTGTCCAAGGTCTTGGCCACCGTCTGGCCCCAGCGGCGACGACTGCTCTTCAGCACGCCCACCACGCCGGCCCCAGTGCTGTTCTCACTGCCCAGCGACGCTTTCTGCAGAGGTCAGAGACAGAACAACACAAAAGGCTAAAAATAATGTTTCTAACATAAAAATAATAATTAACATTAAAGCCCCTTCAGATGCTTATGCAGCCTAGTCTTGTCCCACAGAAACACTCACTGCATGGCTGACAGCTCCTGGTTTACTCTCAGCTTGAGGGAGAGGGATCTGCTGAAGAGGCTTGTGATGATGATGATGATGATGATGATGGTGGTGATGGTGCTGATTTTTTTGCGAAGGCGTGGAGCCTTTGGACTCAGAGGAAGACTGCTGGTGATCAGTCTTGGTCTCAGAGGTCTGCTTCTGGGCTGGTGGCTTGGCTTGGACTTTTTTGACCTCCTGGCTTTGAGGACGGGGCCCCAACACTTGGCCTACCTGGAAGTACGGGTAACGCAGGGCCTAGCGGGAGCGGAAGAGAGAATACTTAGCTATTCTCCTCTTCTGAATATGCCCTTTAACGACTGGGGCTTATTTAAAACCTGAACACACAAATAAAACCCACAGCGCTGTCTGCATGCTCAGACCTGCAGGGAGATTGAATGCAGGTGCTTTCCAGTTGAGTCCAGTGGTCTCAGACCTTTGACCTTCATTAACTTGAGTGGCCACTAGAGGTCAGTAATTACTCCCACACAACATACAGACTTTTGACCACATGACTGTCTTGGTTGTAATCCAAAGTATACTGCAATATTTGCTGCTGATGCAAAGTCATTACATGACTCCTGAGTATTGAGCAATTATCCACAGAGCTGGATCTGTGAGGGGGCAATAATCTTTTTAAGGGTTTTGGATTAGGTCACACCAGGGATCTTCGCAAGCAGGGTTAAGACCTACATGGCTTTATGATGCTGGTGTTGGAACTGATGATCTGAAGCATTCTCCATAATGCACAAGCAATGGTACATGACTCTCCTGTCAGGGCTGTGAGGCTCAGTCTTGCCTACCTGCACAGCAGTGGGTCTTTTTTTGGGGTCCCATTGCAGCAGGTCCCTCATCAGGGCGATGGCCTCATTGCTGGCGTTTGGTATCAGGGTCTTTAGGTGGGTGGGCACACACTGGGGGAAGCGGAAGTTCATCGCAGAAGCTAGCTGGTAGCCCTCTGACCAATCCATCTAATGGAGAAAAGTGGATGGTCAAACGTGATAATATTCATTAGGAAGACTGAAATAGTGCTGATGTTTAAAGTTTAATATTTCTAAGAACACATCCATTCTCAGACTCACCTTTTTGACAGTGCCCAGGACTTGGCAGATCTTGAAGATCTCATCCACCTCACTGTTCCCGGGGAAAAGGGGTCTGAGTGTGTAGAGTTCAGCCATGATGCAGCCCACAGCCCACAGGTCAATAGGAGAGCTGTAGGTCGACGACCTGAGCAGGACCTCTGGGGCACGATACCTTCACAGAGAAAAGACAACACTTAATATCTGATAGTGCTGAAACTGTTGTGTGAAGGTGTGTGAACTCCTCTCACCATCTGGTTGATACGTAGTCTGTGTAAGGAGGTTTGGAGCGGATCTCTCGGGCCAGTCCAAAATCTGCAATTTTGACCAGTTCTGGGCCCATGCACAGCAGATTCTCCGGCTTCATGTCTCGATGGAAGAAGCCTGAACGACAGTTGAAATTACATTCACATAAACTCTGTAGAAGCATTTTAGTTAGTTTGGTCTAAACATACATTTCTAATAAAAAAAAAAAAATGATACTATAGAACAAAGTCATAAAACGCCAAAATAATATTCATCTTGTTTTGAGGAAAACCTAAAATATATCTTCCAAAGTAAATAAACATATTAATGCCACCAATCACCCATGTAAAGGGGATGTAGCCAAAATATTTTTTGAAATGTACGGCTTTATTTTTGTCATGTTAATACAATGCTACATCTTTACTTTTGCAATATTATGACTTTATTCTGGCAGTGATTTGAAGATGCAGCCACTAGCCAGTCTAACAGTGAGAGAGTAAAGCCTCTTACCATGCTTGTGCACAAATACCAGCCCAGAGAGCACTTGAAACATGATGTTCCTAATTTCATTCTCTGAGAACATCTTATTCTCTCTAGTTGCAGACCAAAGAGACAGAAGAACAAGACAGGACAGACAGATATATGAAAGAAAAGAAGTTAAAAAGGGAGGAAAAGTGCATGCATTTAAACTGGATGTGTGGAATCGTGGGTTATGTGTGACACTGGCCACCTTGTTGTGAACGAGTGCAGATTTTCAGAACTTACTACCCAACAAATGAGTTTTCCACACATCTGTCAGTTAAAGAAATGACGATTAGACAGTCAGAATGAATGAGGCACTTATGGAGGGTTCACAAACTCCAAGATTCTGATCAGCTCATCACCAGTTTGAAATATTCATAATTGAATCAGTGAATCTTGCAGTATGCAGCCGCTCCCATGCACGTGAGAGGCCAGAGGAGAACACGTACACCTACCATGTTTGTGAATAAACGACAGGCCTTGTAATATCTGAAAGCTTATGTTTCTTATCACTGACTCGGGGAACAATTTTTTTCTGGAAACATAAAATGGAAGTTATTCCAATTAACCCGCGAATGTGAAAACCATTTGAATTAACATAACTGTGTTTGTTGTTGAAGAACTGGTCAAACGAACTATCCCAGAAATAAGATCAGCACATACTGTCGGACAATATTGAATTTTCCACCAAATAAGTCACCATCAGCCTCCCCACAAAATAATAATCAATGCGTAGTCAGGCTAAAATATGTCTCGTTTCTTACCTGTCCTTCATAAGCTGGTAGAGGTTCTCCTTCATGTACTCAAAGACAAAGTAGAGGTGATCATTCTCTCTGATGACCTCCTTCAGTTTCACCACATTGGCATGGTTCAGCTTCTTCAGTGACTGGGACGGAGTCGGAAAAACAGATTTTAATATCTAGACTGTGAAGGATACATTGCACAGATGCAACGTGAATTAAATGTCATTGTGGATAAACTAGACTTAAATTGGGGAAATTAATGACCACTGTGCTCACCTTCACTTCTCTTAGGTTCATGCATTCCTCCCATGAATAAAACTTCCTCTTCATCCTATGAAACACAAAATAAAGATGTAGATGAGAGGAGTAAGAGATGATGTCAGAGTTGCAGGCCACATAAATATAAATGAATTGTATATGGTAGTGTCACTGGTTTGCAAGATTCTTTTGTATGACTGCATGAATAATTCAGCTCTTCTGCCTCCGATGTGATATTAATTGATATTTTTAGCCTCCTGTGCTTCCCAGCTTTATTTTTGACCCATATACACACTGAAAACACACAACCAGCTGGAATGTGGAGCATCGTTTATGTTAGCGCCCATCTCTCTGGTATTACGTAAGAGGTGCAGAACTGACAGATATCTTTTTTCTGCTCTTCTACAATGTCAGCAACCTGACACACCCCCCTTCTACTTTCACTCCCTTTCACCGTCACCACGGGTATTGTCTTGCATGGTCACCGAACGATCGACGTGTGGACACATCTCCCAGGTTTCTCATCTATTATTGAGCCCTGGCGCCACGCTGCTGAAACAAAGCCACGAAAGCCAGTTTGTTTGCCTTGGCGATGGCAGGAAACCATTCAGAAGCTTCACCCTGAACGCCACTTGGAATTTCTTTCGCTGTTATTCATCAAATGCACAATTAAAAAATCAAATACTTAAATGTATTTGAGCTCATTGCGTAGAATTATTCCCTAAATATTATGATTGGTGATGTTGCTTTATCACCCAGCCTTGTTTTACAAAAGAAAAATAATAACCACCTCCCACTTAAGCTATTTACCTTCTTTAGCTTAGACAGACCAATAATACTGTATGTCATCTATATATTGTCAGACTCTAACAAGGACAGACTGAATATACATTAATAGCAACTGAAATGCTCGTCATCCTCACCTCTTGATAGCCACCAGTTCCCCCGACTCGTTACTCCTCCCCATCAGCACACTGCCATAGGTGCCATCACCCAGCTGCCTCAGGGTGGTGTAGCGATTCATCATCTCTACAACACGTTGGTGTTAACAGGTGATGCGTGAATCAAGTTAGAGAAATATATCACTGGTCCATTCATCAAATGGTGTTTTTTTCAGATGTAGCTCACCTTCTCTTCAAGTTCACAACTCATCTTCCGGGAACTGATCCACGTTTAGGGAATCCCAGCGTGGCTCAGTCAACACTGCGCCTTTGCAAGTCTTTGGTAGAAAAGGAAGAAACAAAATCTCATGAAACTGGATAATTCTAATCCCGGGTCTTTGTTTTACCTCAAAAAAAAAATCCATCTCAAAATTCAAATTCAAAGCCAGGAGCAAGTCTTGTTGTTTTGCTTCATCGGGAGAGGCAGGTGTGTGTCATGCCAGTGTGAGGCACCAACATGACGACCCGCAGGGGATGACACAGGCAGCCCTGGGAAGATTAGGCCAACAGGGATGCAAATAGGATGTTACATCACTGTCACCTCTTACTGGAAAGCTTTCTGGCTCTTGACAAACAAATCAGTTCAACAAACATTTTGGGAATGTTTGAGAAGTTCTTTCAAAAAACAGAAACACAATCCCTTGCTCAATTTACAATGAGAAGACTGCTGCTGCTCGGCACTCAGCGTTCACATATGGCAATCTGTTGTGGAGGGATTTAAAGGGAATTAAGATGTATCCAGGCCACATGACATTAAGAAGCTACTCAAGGTTGATCATATTAAAAACAAGCGAAGACAGTGACCATGAAACTGTTCATTCTGATCTCAGTGATTAATGCGACAAATATAGGCTTGTAATTACATTTAAGTTTAAAATATATTAGTTTTCTTCATATAACTTTTAATTTTTTTGGATATTGGGTTGTATTAATGTATTCTTTTTTGAATAGTAGTTGTAACAACATTTAAGGTTAAACTGTCCTCAGGTACCTCCGCTCCTCCCCCACAACTCACTGGGATCACCCTTGAGGTATTAACGTGTTCAAGTTATGAAACATATTGACGTCATCAATGAATGAATGATTACTCAATAACACTGTATAGATTTAGTGGCATTTCCATTGTCTGTTAATTCAACTTGTTAATAATACATTTATAATAACTGTGAAATCTCATGCCTTGATCACATTGCACTGTGAGGTAACCCTTAAAACTGTAACTTATATCCTTTTGTCATAGATCATTTTTCTATTAAATACAATAAGAAGAACACAATTTGACAGCTCAGTTCCTCTAAGCAAGCAGAAACAACACGTATCTTCTGACAGGTGGTTTCCCTTCAGCCAGAACTCTTGTCTCCTGAGGATTAGGGTCGGGGGCTAAGGGGGTTAGTGGAGGTTCAGGTACCTGGAAACATGTCCTCCAGGGGAACACTGGTTGACACTCCACCTTTGCCCTCCCCGTTTTGAACTCACCATTTCAGGGTGCAGTCCTCGGCTGCTGCGCGTGTCCTCTGAAAGCACCGAGTGTGTTCAGGTCAAACACACACTGTTTAATCCCCGCTCGCTGCGTGTGTCCGCTCCCTATGGAAACGTACACACAAACACGGGACGCTTCTTTAAGCTGCTAGGCGACCGACCGCGCGTACGCGCGTGCAATGGCAAGGCATTCTGGGACTTGGTGTCTTTGCGGGGTGGATGACCGGTGGAAGAAACTACGGAACTAGAAAACTAGAAATATCAGAAACTATTATAAACGAATATACTTGTACACTTGCATATTACTTTATATTTACAAATACCAATAATACTACACCAGATGTATTTGATAATATGTAATCCCCATATAGGTATATTGTTTTATATTTTATTTAAATGTAAATAAATGTAGTATTCATCCTGATACATCCTGTCTGTGGAGATTCTCATTCATCCAGGTCATAGTATCAGGTGATCGTTTAGTCAAGGCAACTGGAAAAAAGAAAAAGAAAAAGAAATCCAGTTGCCTTGACTAAACGATCACCTGATATTCATCCTGATGTTTATAATATATCTTATCTTATCTTTACTTGTTTTCCACTCAAAGATGTTGCATTGCGTCATTTCTGTTAATGTCATAAAACAGATTTATTTTTGGTATGAGTGAAATACAGTGCAGTTCGCCTGCTGCACCAGGAGATGGCGCTGCGGTGTCGTGGCAGTCCGTTTCAGGCAATGGACAGACTGAGTTATGTTCAGCGGGTAAATTTATTTATCTGCCTGTGTCTACAAATAGTAAATGAATTAATTATGGTTTAATAAGTTGTTTCAACTCCCCTTAGTGTGGCTCATCCTCTTTATTCATGCTTCCACCCATGAAGACTTGGATGTGCTCATGCGCACAATCAGACTTTTCCAAGCCACAGAGATGGAATTTGTGTGTTGCCATCATAAAAAAATATATATATATATTTAAGACATATTTTCATTATAGTCCTTTCAATCTTCCCTCGCCGGTTAAAGAGCAACTCACCTTTTACCTGAGAGATTACGCAGACCTGTCCGTTTAGTGTCAGTGTGTTGGTGTGCACCCAGGGAGGGTCTTCGCTCACACACATACGAGGCAGGTTAAGCCAAAAAATCAGGAGGGGGGGGGTAACAAGTGGGATTTTCCTATAAGAGGATTATCCCGGTCGTTAACCACTCGCTGGACCTGTCAACGTATGCCTGGTTTGCCGGTTGGAGCTTTACGCAGCGCTGCAGCATGCCACAGCCCGAGAGAGGACTCCACCTGGATCTGATTCACAACACCGTTCACTGGATGTGAAACTATTTCGAATTTGTCCTGTTACCGTCCACGATGTCCTCTGTGGTTGTTTATTATCTACTGGGAGCGCACGGGGGTGTCACCGAGAGTGCGTCCGCGCCGGAGAGCGTGTTGACAGGCCGGTTCTGACATGAAGACGAGACCAGCCGGGATCGGCGATGTCAACGCCGACTGGATGGGTTCGCTTCCCCCCAAGCTCAGTGCCATGCCGCTGAAACACCTCGCAGTGCCAGGTGAGCCTGCAGCGCCTTAAGATGTGGCCTTCCCTTCACCACTGTCTGAATGTAGTCAGGCTTTTAAAGGACATCACAGGAAAAGTGCTCGTGCGTGTAATAATATATTTTGAGCTGGACCTTATGGAGTGAGAACATATTGGTTACAGGAGTAAGATGTGAACTGTGGTTAGTTTAAGGTGCATGAGCTGGTCATTCACAGAAACGCATCCCTTTCTTTTGTATTTCCATCTTTTTCTAAACAGGATCCCATGATTCTTTCACCTTCTGGGTGGATGTGCATGCTCCTGTGGGCCCAGATCAGAAGGCTTACGTCAAATACTTGGCCACCATGTTCAGCGTCCTGGCCAAGAAAGTCATGGTGAAGTGGTCCATGACACAGGTACCGTTCACACACAGGCAGAGTGCTAATGTTTTACAGTCCGGTAGATGGCCTAACACATGTTGGGATGTGTGTTTTCTAGAATCTGACTTTCAAGGAGCAGCTTGATGCTGGAATCCGCTACTTTGATCTCAGGGTCTCCTCCAAACCAGGTGAGCCTGGAAACGAGATCTACTTCATCCACGGCCTCTTTGGACACAAGGTGAGCTGAGCACAGGTTTACTGACAAGTGTATCATTTTTTTGGATTTCCTCAACATTTCCTCTGCTCTCCCCAAAGGTCAGCGATGGTCTGCTGGAAATCAATTCCTTCCTAAGCAGACACAGGAAAGAGGTGGGAAGAACTTTTGAAATGTATGTATTATTAAATGAAAAGAGAAAAACAAAGATTCCAATATAATCATGGCCGGTGCGGGGTTTGGAAGACTGGCTGACTGAAGGTGAGGTTTGATTGGTTTAGGTGGTGTTCCTGGACTTCAACCACTACTACGCGATGGGCGCAGAGCATCACGTGTACCTCATCAACATGCTGCGGGAGGTGTTTGGCAGAAAGCTCTGCAACAACTGCCTGGTGGAGAGCGTTACTCTGGACTACCTGTGGGAGAAGAAACATCAGGTGAGATCCGGGTGTTCCGCATTCGTGTGTTTCCCGCAGATCGCCTGCTATCAGTTAAATCTGGTCCTATGACCCTAATCTGTGATTGGCTTAGCTGGCAACGAAGAGAGAGCTGACGATGGCAGCCTTCGCTTCCTGCTCTGTGTGACTCCCGGGTTGGGTTTAGGCCGATTGTTGATTCAAAACAGACTGTACGCCTGAATCTGAGAGTGAATGGTCCTTTGTGTGTGTATGTTGTTGACCTGACTGGGATCACTTCAGGTCTCCCGGTGGCCTTCAAATGAAAATGGATGGATGCACAGTATGTGCGTGTGTGATTCAGGGTTAATAACAGACATATGAGGGCTCTGTGTGTATAGTGAATAAGTGTCTAAGTGTCTTTTCCTTTTCTGTGCTCCTCAGGTAATAGTGTTCTACCATCATCCCTCCGGTCAGGGCAACCCCATCATGTGGCCCGGCAATAAGATCCCTGCTCCATGGGCCAACACCACTGAGCCCAACAAGCTCATACAGGTCAGACCCTGACAGTTCATTCAATGTGTCTGCAGTGTACCCAGTTCTCGCATTTAAGTCATGTTTAAATGAGTTTTCCTCCAATTCACATTGTCCTGTCTGCAGTTCCTGCAGAGAACCCTGAAGGAAAGAGCCAAACAGGGCTCCTTCCACGTGTCCCAGGCCATCCTCACGCCCAGGCCCAACACTGTGGCCAAGGGGCTGGTCTGGGGGCTGCGGAACTACCTGGTGGAGAGGTCAGTCACCTTTTATTTTAACACTGAATATGAATTATCATCCGTTCAATAACATGTGACAGAGAGAGGGTTGATAACCTCACCTTGTGTCTGTTGAAAGTTTTATTTGTAGCCAGGAGGGGGCAGTATAGCAAATGCTGCAACAAATGAATTTGATTTGGATAAAGAACATCTGCCCTGTCATCTACATTGATGTAAAGATGTGTTGCAGTGACACCAGTATGGGTTTATATATATATATATAGTCAGCCCAAGATTTCAGTGGAAATGATGTTGGAATTCCTGACTTGTGTTCATAACCATCAGGGTCTTTAAATCTGAGGGAAGCAGCGGGTGGTGCTGGATATGTATGAAACTCCTGATTGAACG
Source organism: Pseudorhombus dupliciocellatus (assembly GCA_016785235.1). Taxonomy (NCBI): domain Eukaryota; kingdom Metazoa; phylum Chordata; class Actinopteri; order Pleuronectiformes; family Paralichthyidae; genus Pseudorhombus; species Pseudorhombus dupliciocellatus. The sequence goes on from JAFBJW010000068.1 coordinate 794,994, forward strand.
CTGTGGCGAGACAGGAGGTGGCCTAATTCTGCCCTTCTGAGGAAACAGGATTGTTTATCGCTGCTGTGTATGCACTCTGACTTCCTGGTTTTGTTCTGCTGGTGGCTCAAACATAGCAGAGAATTCACAGGGTGTTGGAAGTGATACAGATTCAGTCGTGGCATCTTTGTGCGTGTGTGTGTGTGTGTGTGTGTGTGTGTGTTTGTGCCAGGAACCAAAAACAGAAAGTGTCTCTGAGGCTTGATTTGGAAACAATAGAGGCACAGACGTCTGACAGACACAAACATCGCTCCCTTTCTCCCTGTAAGCCGTCAAAATATTTTAAAATCCTCTCAACAGCTTAATCGAGGAACAACTGATTGTGGACTTTGGCTTTTACTCACTTCCTCTAACGGAGCACATTATATCCAGAGAAACCAACTGCTACAGGAATGTCTAATCAATCAAATCCACCAATAATCAACTCTCAGATCGAATCTCTCTCTGTCTCTCTCTCCATCTAGAAACCTGCCGACCATCATGTCCTGGGTGGAGGCTCAGAGGCCGGGGAAGGACGGCGTGAACATCATCACCTCAGACTTTGTGGAGCTCACAGACTTTGCCAACATCGTCATCAAACTCAATAACCTGTTGTTGTCCGAGCAGGAGCGCATAGCAAGATGACACAAGCGCAGTGTGTGTGTGCGGGTGTGTGTGTGAGTATGAAACGCTAGGAGCAAGATTCTATCAAGTTTCAATAATTTTCTTCCTTCACTGATTTTAATGAGGATTTTTTTTTCATCAGCTTTAAAGCAACGCTGTGTAACTTTTACTGAGCAATGGCGCCCCCCTGCAGCCACTCATGGTGATGCATTCTGTCCAGGCTCCGTAAATATCTCAGGAATTCTTTGCTCATGTCATGAGAGCAAAGGTCTCAGAGATGGTGATGCAATCTGTTTACCCATACGGTGTTTTTTTTCCAAAACTCAAATAACCGCACGACAAAATTAGAAGTTGCAATTTTTCCCCTTTTTGTTTCCATGTTTAGTAAAGTGTGTCCGCTGTGGTTTGTCGATATAGTTTAACGAGAGATACAAACGCTGGCATCTTTTCATACGTTCCACCGAATTAAATAAATTACAGGATTACAGTGGGAAAGCCAAATATGTGTGGACCCTGTGCCACAACCCTCATAAAGCGTATGCAGCCATGTGCACACTGCAGTAAATGTTAATGTCTATAGTGTCTTTGCTAGATGTGGACATGGAGCCAGAAATAGCCACGTCCAGCAGGCTCCATGAAACACGTCTGCATCGTATAGAAAGAGCTCTTTAAACAACGGAGGATGCAGACCGAATTGTTTTCGTCTCAGTGTGTGTTACTGTGTTCAGTGTGCGTTCACTGGTGATTGCTATGTGTGACACACAGGAGTGCAGTGGCAGTCAACCTGCATTCCTGTGGTCAGACGAGAGGACAGAAAGAGGACGGCAGGAGATGAGATGAGGAGGAGGTGAGAGGGGAAGAATCCCTTGAGTAGCGATCAGTCAGGACGGAGAGAGGGTTCCTTCAGCAGGGGCGTCATCGAATGGAGACATTTTTAAATTCCCCGAGTGATGTCACTTTGAATGAATTTGCTTATTCTGTCATGGCCATGTTGTTTACACAGTTGAGTGTGATCACCAAGCATATCAAGTGCACACACACACACACACACACAGTAATTACACATACCATAGCAGGCAAGTGAGAGAACAGTGCAGTATGCTGCCCTCCCTCTCTCTTCCTCTCTCTCGCTCTCCCTTGCTGTGGCTTTCTATCACTGAAGTATTAAAACACATCAAATCAATGTTTCAAAAGATGGAGATTTTTTTTTCCTGGGCGTCTGGTTTGAATTAGTTCATTGTCGATCATCTTGATTGGCTGATGATGAGCAGACTTTGGCTCTGAGTGATGTCATCGGCGCAAGATGGCAACGTTAGTTTGGTTTAATCTCGCCGGAGTGGGCAAATAGGGACACTTTATTTACAACCCGAACAGAATGGAGTGTGCTGAAAGTGAATGGAGGGAACTGTGCATGTGATGACAGCGAGTGGAGCAGACCATTAACACAGCTTCCGCGTGGATTTCTCAGTGCTCTCATTTAGAACGTGATGACTTAAGTACTGTAACAGCTGCAAAAACAAATGGTACTGTACCTTACGACTTGTGTCTCAGACAGAAAGAAGAAGAAGGAAAAAGACCTCCCTTCCTTCTAATCCGTAAACAATTTGATCCAATTCTGTGTGATGGGGACACTGTTAAAAATGAGCAGTTTGAATAGTTCCACCCAATGATGTAATAAAGGCTGTAATTCAATGATAACTTGTTTACAATAATTCAATTTGTACTGGTTTCAAGGAAGCAAATTGATCTTAAGTGGTGCAGCAACTGTTTCATGGACTGGAAAAATAGAATGGAATGTTGGCATTGAAGTAACGGCTATTAAAACCTGTTCAAATCTGAAGATGGGGGATTTATCTGGATGAAACTCGCCTTTCATGGCACAGTCTGCCAACGCCGGCTAGAATCCTTCTCCAAACAGCTCCAGAGTCTCCGCTCGGCCTCCTGGGATCAAATGGGAGCTGAGGAATTCACTCGGGAATGCTGTGGAACCCATAGGCAATTGTGGTGATGTCAGTGGGAAAGCTCACCAGCTCTCATGGCAGCAAGCAAAAAGCTTCTGGAAACACTTGACTAGAAAGAAATCAAAAGGAACCGAAAGAGCTTTATCCTGATAACATGAAGCTGCTTCCAACTGACGACTTGACGCTCCTGTCAACATTAACGCCTGAAATGGACAAAGAGCTATGAGGTCACAATGCTTTTCCATTTTCTCCAAACAGACTTTCTGATGACGCAACGTCTCCTTTTTCTGTTTTTTTTTTTTTTTTTTTTTTGTATTTATGAATTTTCTTTTTGTATTTTCATGTCCCATTTGACGGGCTGAACAAGGCGAGGGTATAGCTGTGACTACATGCACCTCTGCTGATCACGGCCCGCTGGCAAACCTGCATGACTGTGCATGAAGCTGAGATTTTACAGAAGATGTGCTGAACTTTAAAAGAATATGAGCTCCCTCTAACAGATTCTCCTTCCAAAGCTTAAACTGTTGTTATTAAGCATTGTCTCTGCAGATAGAAGATGAATGGTTGTGGTCACTGGTTTTGGGCTGGGCAGTGAACAGTGTTGCCTTATAACTGTCATAGCCGCTAATGCCAAGTTGACACACTGGAGACGGGGGGTGGGGGGCTGACTCACTGCAGTCGTTCACCAGGAGACCCCACCAGTTATGAGTCAATATCCATGCACACTTCCTGATTCAGTGAGACGCACAGTAAGTCATCGCTTGCTTCCTGTTAGCGCTACAGCTTTGAGAAAAAGGTTTCCCTGTGTATGAAACCAAGAGCAGAAAACCAAAACGTGTTCATATGTATTAAAGAAAGAAAGAGAAAGAGCAGGGTTTTTTTTCAGTCATCTCTGTTTGAGTGAGTTATAACATTTGCATGTAAAAATGTTTTATTGCAAAATACCTTCACTCATTTCAACAGCTTTAAATTGCCAGCATTCCCACACAGGGTAATGGTGACTTTCCCAAAACAGCCGACTAGTCTGCATTCCTGTTGTAATATCATTAGCCAAACATGCGTCTTATCCTGGTTTCTTATCATTGCTGCCAAGTAGTTCTGAAAGCACCCCCCCCTTCTTTCTTTCTCTCTCTCTCTCGCTCTCTTTCTCTCCTCCCTCACTCGCCCCTTGTCTCCACTTCTGGAGGCTTCTCCCTTTGAAGCAGTCAGAATGAGAGGTCAAGTGTAGGTGGTCTGTTAACACCTGCCTTTGTGTGTGTGTTTGTCTGTGTGTGTTAGAGAGAGAGCGAGAAGGAGAGAGAGAGAGAGAGAGAGACTCCCTCCCTCCCCTTGTTCACTCTTCTCTCTCCTGCTCAACTTTCCAGCTGTTGTTGCATTCCTCTACACGTCGCAATTGGCAGAGGCCGCTGGCTTTTTCACGTTTGCGTGTGCTGTGTTTGAAGTGTGTGTGTGTGTGTTCATGTGAGTGCTGTCAGGGAGCTGCAGTCTCTCCCCACAGGCGTCCAGTGGTGGCTCACTGGGAATGTTTGAGATGAGAAGTGAGGGAATATCTGTCTCAGGCGACACAGTCCTGGATCTGGGAGCTGCTGCGGAACCATGACAGAAGCGGCCAGTCCGGCTTCAATAATGGTGAGCTCATTTTCCACTGTGTCACTCGCATTGGGCTAATGAGGTTAAATTGGATTTGCACATTTTGTTCATAGGAATTCAAACACAGGACGTTTTGTATTTGGTATATTAGATTTGTTTGTTTTTTTCAATATTGCCCTTAATTCCACGGACCCTCAACAGCCAGTCAGAGCAGAGTTTTGACTGTTCTGAATGTTTTACAGGATATCTGACAGATCCATACTCTGGCACAGGTTTTGGCTGATGATCGAAACACAGATGCAGAATATGCATGATGTGTGCACGTGTGTGGAGCACAGTAACTTTGATCTAAACTTTGTGTCTGAGGTACTATATCTTCAGCTACCTTTATAAACGTGCACAGATTCAGGAAGAGCGCTCCATCAGCAAATGTTGAAACCTGTCAAGCTGGCGCTGACCATGATGAGGAAATCAGTTTGACATGACTTTTCCATCATGAGGACTCGGCACGTTATTAACTCCAGGCCTGATAACCATCTGGAATGTGGTATGTGTGCAAGTATGCATGTACATATAAATCAATACAGACGCTCGAGCACTAAAATATAACTTTCATGCAGCGGTGGATGTGTATTTCTAATCCATATCTGCTGCTCCGGACATTTTACAAAGGCACATCATTTCCACATTAAAACTAAACACATTGCGTTTGCACTGCATTTTCATGTCTGAAAGTTAATTCATTTTTGTGGAACAGGATCACGTGTCCCCTCCACCCTGGATTCTTAACTCTCTGATTCCATTCATTTGTTTTGCGCTACATGCTCAGCTTGTCTCTCTTCTTATCTCACATTCCACCTTTCTGCCATAATCTTTCCTTCTCTATCCCTCATTTCATTCCACCACGCCAGCCATGTGACTAATACGGGCGGTGTGTCTCTCCAGGACGTCACCGTCCTTCCATTAATTTGGATTTCCTCCCACTCTGAGTCATTTTCAAGAACAATGGGGTTTGATTCCTTTGAGATTCTTTTTCTGATGAAAGAAATGTGTGAGCGACTCTGAGACGGTTCTAACAATGCTGGTACGTGTTTGTGTTGACTTTGATTTGGAGCAGGAGTTGAAGGTCACGTTGTCGGCGTACTGACCCTGTGACGACCGAGCTAAAGCTGTAATTTAAGACAAACGTCTACAAATGTCTTTAACAGAAACTACAATTACCACCTCTGCCAACCGGCAAGTTATGGCATTGAACAAGAAATGCATTTTGGCAGAACATTATAATGTCAGGGCGGCAAGGTGCTCCAGTGGTTGGCAACGCTGCATCGGAGCAAGGTTCAAATCCCAGCTTGGCTTCATGTGTGTGGTTTTTTTTTTCCGACCACAACCCATAGACATCGGGGACAGGTTAATTGAAGGCTCTGGATTGTAGGTGTGAGTGTGAGCGTGAATGTTTGTTTATCTCTGTACGTTGGCCCTGCCTCCAGCGGTCAGGACCTCAGGGTGCGTCAAAGGTTCACGCCGACCCTAAACACACAGCCATGGCGCGACAGGAGCGGCTGAATGACACGTCTTTGAATGTCCTTGAGTGGCTTAGCCTGAGACATGACTTGGAAACAGTCGCCTGAGCTCCACTGACGGGGATCATCCTCAGAGAAAATAATCTCTGAATCCAGATGTGCAAAAGAAAGACTTGAGGCTGTGATTTCTGCAGATGGTGCTTTAACGGCGTCCTAAGGAAAGGACCTGAGCACCTGCATCAAGTCATCTATCAGATGAATATATTTTCACTTTGCACTAAAATCAAACATGAAAAAGTGAACAGATCTGTTGAAGCTGATTTAGCCCCGTGAGCGGTTCCATACGAGGTCGCCTGAGACGACTCCATATTAACCAGCGTCTGCGATACAATACTGGCTTTGTCAGGTGGGAGGAGGAGAGGGTGACACTGGAATGTGAGGGGAGGGGATGTTGGTGAGGAACAGAGAGATGGAGAGAGGAGGGGAGATAAAAACAGAGAAGAGCAGCCAGGCTAAGAAGCAAGCAACGCAGATTAAACACAGGCCGTCGTCTTAAATATATGAACTGGGAGCCAAAGAAAGAAGAGGAGGAGGACTTGTTTTGGCTTTGTATCAAAAGAAATAAAGAGCGGAAGACAGAAGGAAGGAGGAGATCCTGTAATAACCAGGTGACGCCATCCTCTCATATTTTAAAGAGCAGCTGAAGACATGTGGAAATAATGACAGTTGGATTATACAGCACCCATCCATGTGCACACGGGGCCGCAGGTGGTGATCAAAACACTTTGGCTTCACATTTTATTTACCGTCGCTGATTACTAGTTCTCACTACATCTCCCGGTTCCCTCTGTTGCTCCTGTCACTGGCTTTGACATTTGAACCTTTCCGGCTCCCGGTCGTCATTTGAAGAGGCGCCTGCTTCAAAAGACCCTCGAGCCTCAGGCCACAGTGAGCCCCTTTAACACGGCCGGCAGATGCAGCTGGCCAGCATCAGATATATCTGCCTCAACAGCGGAACAGAGGAACGGCCTGCTGCATGCACTTCTCTGCTTTCTGCTTTTGAGATTGAAAAAAGGGGCAAATCCATGCACGGACCAAAGATGCCAATATCCAGGATGGATAAAAATAGACAAAGTGGTCATATATACGCAAAGGATGATATCATGACAGCCATGAGCTCATCATTCCAAATCAGGGATGTTAACAATGGTGATGGAAGAAGCGCAAAGATGCGGTCATGATGGCAGAAATAATTCAGAAGGAAACAAAACAGAAGGAAAAGACCGAACAGATGGAGAGGAAATCGAGGTAGTGGACGGAGGGATGAAAGCAGAGGATGAAGAAGTAGTAGCACAGGATTCCACGGTCTTTCCCTTCTCGTTTCATGGATTCTCTCTCTGACTTTCATCACTTTCCCCCCCTTTTTTTTTTCATTAGTTGGTGTATCTCTCCAGATGCAGGGTAAACTCAGCATTTTTGGGGGCGACTCGGCTGCTCCGCAGATGGGATCAAAGAGAGTTTGTGGCAGCGGATTTTAGAAAAACATTTTGTATTTTCAGAGTTATTTCACTCAGTCTTCCATCATTGAAGGTTCAGATGCACACCAGATTTAGGATTGCAGGTATATAAAGTGTGAGGACAGGGATTTTTGTCTCAAATCGTTTTTTAATAATTGCATGTTTTTAAGTCTGCATATTTCTCCCTGATCTGTAGCACCAGAGCGTGAGAGAGTTTTAAACATCCAGTTAGAAGTAGAAATGTTTTCAGTGAGGAATTTCTCGCGGCCATATTTCAGGTATGTTTGGTTTTGCTTGGCTGGTCTCCAGGAAACAGTTGTCTCTTCTATTCTCATGTTAATTATTCCTGGTTATTTACTAGAGCAGCTTTCACTGACAGTAGAGGTCTGGCAAAAGTTGTGCCCTTTATGCTCACCTTTACCCCAACTATCAAGTATTCCAAAGGCCCTGATGGCATCAGATTTGTTGTTTGGATCTTAGGTCCTGAGTTAAACTGCAGGATGCCAGAGCCAGCATCTGAAAATCGAGGGGGTGGGTTGACATACTTCACAGCTCCACTTTAACTAGAGCATGCAACAGGGCCAGCGAGACGTGTCCCGACCTGCCCAGGCTGGAGCTCACCTCCTGAAAGACAGAAAGAGAACGACACAGACACAAAATTTGGGAACAATGCAGTGAGGAAAGGAGACAAGGGGGAGAGTCGAGGTAGCTGGAAGGACATACAGGAAGGAAAGAATTGGGAGGAGAGAAAGAGGAGGGAAGAGCTTTGTCACAGTCTTTGTTGAACTCTGAGATTTGACTTTGTCCTAGATTTGTCCTCTGGACATGGTAACACTTCATCGAGCTGATGTTGCCATCATACGATGTGTTTGCTTTGTCTACACCAAAGACGGAGAAAGGAAAAAACTCAGTGGAATTCGGGGCCTCATATCTTCAAGCGATAACAGAGCTGGTGTGTGTGTGTGTAGGCAATAAGGGTGTCAAGCCAGCAAAAGGAAGTGGACTCAGAAAGGAAGCTAGCACTGAATAAGAGGAAGTGCAGCGGAGGCTGACTTTAATTTGCGCTTCCTCTGCTGGTGAGTGGAGGAAAGAAAGGGAAGGAGGGGAGAGTGACACAGGAACGCTGGAGGATGGGGGCGAGGGGATAGAGAAAATAAAGAACAGTTTAAGAAGTAAACGAGTAATTCGGCATCAGGAAGGAAAAGCAAATGAACAGATTAATGGTGAATCATGAGGAAAGGGTGGCGAGGACAACAAAGGAAGAGAAGAGGAAAGACGACAGAGGGTGCTAAAAAAAGATGTGGTGCGTGTGGTTTCCTATGAGCAGCAATCATCTGTGCAATGATGAGAAGCTTTTGACTCCAGCTGATACAAATAGAAACTGTGTCTGTCTCCTTTGACTCGATGGGGACGGCAGGTCTCGACACTGGATGTGTTTACATCTTACACACGTCATGGGAGCAGGAAAATCTCACTTCAATTCAGTAGCATCTTACAGATTCACGTGCGTGTGACCCACAAGTCGTGGGTCCTGTGTTTTCATGGAGCATTTATTCCCAATACAAGTCTGCATTTGTGTGTGTTTGTAATTTTGCTCTCCAGTGGGTTTTTTTTTTTTTCCCTCTTGGAAGACTTTCACACAGGGACTTACTCTCATGTGGGGACTGAACATGCCACTTGTAGTTTTTGTAGTGTGTAGCTATATATGGGTATCAACAGAAGTGCACAACTTACTCTTTACTCAACAATGTTTGTGTCTGCAAGCATCTCAACTTGCACTTTGATTTGTTTTTTGCTGCAGGACTCTGAGAGGATGTTCCAACCAGAGTCAGATCAGATGTCTCCAGTTGAATCGAAGGTGAGATAACACACACACTCAAATATATTTCTCATGTCATTAATGAATTTACAAATAATGGAAATAGTTTCTGAATAAACTGGACCTGTCCTCTGTCACTGGTTCTTGCAGTCTCCAAACCTGGACCTAATCGACACAGGGAAGGGGCTGAAGGTCCAGACAGCCACGCCTCATCTCGTCAGCTTGGGCAGCGGGAGGCTGAGCGTGGCCATTACACTGCTGCCCCTGAAAGAAGGTAGCGTGGAAGCCGATCAGGGATCATCAGCATTTAAAAGGATGTGAACACAATCAGATGGTGAAGCTGGAGGCGCCTTGATAGCGAGTGCAAGAGATTCAACAGTATCAATGAAACAATTACAGCTCACAGGCTGATTACAAAGGCAAAGTCAGCATTAGGACATTCAAATGATTTTCATTGTTTGTTGTATAAGCCTTGCAAAATCATTTATCTCTTTCTTCACGTGACATTTCACTGAAGAATGCCAACAATGTGACCGAGCCATTTGAGGACAACTGGGGGTCTATTTTCCTCCACAATGAGTCCACTGAAGAGTAACTAGTTCTAATAAATTAAAGGCTTTCAGACATTAGTTTTTTATTGTAATGATGCTTATGAGTGTTTGGTTCAGATGATGTCTAGTTCATCATCAAGCTTGGTTTTATTTGTATATGTCCTTTATTTTTACGCTAATGATGATCACGTGTATTGATCAATGGTCCAGGGGTGACTCGCATCGGTCGGGAAGATGCTCCAGTTCCTCAGGACATCACCGTCCAGGGGGAGGGGATCGAGGCGGAGCACTGCCTCATCTTCAATGAAGGTTTGCCTCATTTAGCTTTCTCTCAGTAGAGAATGTACAGCAACACGCCTGCAGTCCTATTTTATGTCATAATAACACTCCTTGCTCAGCTAATATTCCTCTGTAGCACACTCTGCTAATTACAGACTAAAGTGAGTTTAATGCTGAAGCTCTTGTCTTATCCAGGAGGGGTGGTGACCCTGGACCCCTGCGGTCACCTCTGCAGCTTGGACGGAGTCCACATCACTGCACCGACGCCACTGACACAGGGTGAGAGCTGCGCTGTACAAGCTTTGAATTGTCGCCACCTACTGGTTAATAATAGTAAAATGGTGGACTGAAAGTGACTAGATTGCATTAGAAGTGTGCACCCTGTGTGTGTGTGTGTGTGAGACAGAGTAGGGTTGGTTTGTGGTTTTGGTAACGTGCATTCCCTAACGCCTAAGTCATGCACTGCATGTGCACAGTTAACTTTACACAGACATTCTGCAACAAGTACATTCATACATTGCACATAGATATATGGACCTATGTGCGTGCGTGTGCATGTGTGTGCTGCAGTACGTGCAGCACTAGTTTGGTTAAATTTGGTCATGATTTAGAATAGAGTGCTGCTATAATGAGTCACAGCTTCCCGAAACTGCAGAAGACGCACTCTTCAACTGCACATTAGACTGCAGAAAACAACAGAGAGAGAGAGAGAGAGAGAGAGAGAGAGAGGCGAGCCTTCCACATTTCCTTCTCCTATCTTTCTGCAGCCCTGCCCACATGCCTGTGTCTGATTATTCTCTGCCTGTATCTTGATTCGTTCATCTGTCTGTCTTCTCTCCTCTTTTCTCTTCCCTCAACTTCCCAGGACATTTGCGGCTGCAGAGTTCATTCACTTTCAGTGTTGCCGTCTCTTAAACTTTCCCTTCTCGCTTCCCTGTGTGTCCATCCTTCCCTCTTTGCACTTTTCACCGGGCTCTGTGTGCCCTGCTCTGTTTGGAGTTAAATATTGACAGGCCTATTTATCCTCCCACCGTGCCTGGCCGATTCAAATATTGACATCATCCTGGTGTGTCCACACACAGAAGGCTGGGGTACTGTGAAGTAGCGGGAGTGGGGAAGGGATGGATTGAAATAGAAACTATGAAAGAAGGAAAACAAGGGGTTAAAATAAAAGTCAAAAGGGCATGGTTTGGAAAATCATGCAGCAAGTGAGAGACAGAAAAAGAGAAAGAGAGAGAGAGAGAAAGCGTGCGCTCTGGGTTGAGTTACTCCAACCACACAAACACACACAGAGTCTGGAGATGATTAGCTATGTTTAGGAAGTGATCTACTCTGTACTTGGGCCTTGACCTGGAATCACATCAGCTTCACTCCTAACTCACTGGATCAGCCTGAGATCCCTGCCCCACAGCAAGAACATTCCCCATTCAAATCCCAGTTTAGGGGACTGTGTGTGTGTGGGTTTATTCTCCGGGTACTCCGGCTTTCTCCCACGTCCTGTGGATTTAGTTTTCCTAAGCAAGCAGATCTCTTATATTCTTTTTGTCAATATTTTTAACACTGGAAAGAAGAATGTATACTTCAAATGCAAATACTTACGCTAGGTTTAAAAATGCTCCATTCTGCATTTATTATTCTTTGCTATTCCGATAATTGGGCAGCCCCAACCCCCCCTTGTTAAATGCGCCCCTGCTTGTGTTCATACAACATGATAGAAAACCACAGTGCCAATAACTGCACTGACAAACAAGCAGTGCAACTAATACAGGCCTCATTAATCTTTCTTTTTTTATTTTTGTGCACATGTCAGAGTTTTAGGAGCCTATAAAACTAAACCTCCCGACAATCACACCAGTCTGGGGCGAATGCAAAACTAGCAGCTGGATAAAATGCAATTACTCTTCGCAGCCCCCCCCCCAAGTCTCTACACGCACACACCATCTGCACACTGTCTGGGTTCATGTCTTGGTTGCAAATCCCAAATTGTGTAAATGAAACACGAGTCGGGCAGACCTCTGACTTGAGGCGACGTAGGGGGCAAAGTCCTCCCAACAAAACCTTTGTCCTCTCAGTGGTGTCTCTTCCATTGCTCCATTTTCCCCAGTCAATATGTCTGACCCTAAAATCTCCATCAACCCCTCTTGTTGTTTTATCTAAGAGGCCGTGTTTGATCTCTGTTGTGGTAGAAGAGCTCGGCTCAGGCCTTTAACCCAAGTAAACAGGTTTGAACGCATCGCCCCAGGTTGCTCCCCTTTACTCTGGCTTCCAGCACTGTTAATTAAAATTAATTTTCAGGTCCTTTTAATTACTAACAAGGCCCGTGCTGGTCTGAATCCTCAGCATCTTGTGGATGTCTTATCCTCACACAACCCTGCTTGCACCTTGAGATCTTCTGGCAGGGGCCTTTTAACTGTTCCAGATTGTTGGCCAAAGACTAAGGGGGACAGAGCTTTTGAAATCAGAGCCCTGCAGCTCTGGATCACCCTGCCAGAGGGAGTACAGCAGGCTGTGCGACTGGCTCCCTTTGAATCAAAGCTTAAAATATTTGTTCATGTTTGTTTGTTTGTCACTCAGACTACGCAAAAAAAAAAAAAAAAAAATCCAAAACATTTAATGGGGGACAGGAGAACGCCAAGAAGAACCCAGGGTTCACTTTGCTCAACATGTACATTTAATTTCCCAGAAAACAGGCTGTGATGAAAGGGGAGTGATGAATCTGTGGTATTGGAGAGTTCAGAATAAAAATCTGGATTTTGTGGATTTACATGTGGGACGGTTGGCCCTTGTTCTAGTTTTTCCACTGTTAATGGGCGGTCATACATTTCTGCCAAAATTTCCTTCCTTATTCCTTAACGACCTTGTTTGTTTTTTTTTTTTTTTATTCTTGAAGGTTTTATTGAATTTGTGAAGCCCTTACGTCTTTGTTTTGAGAAGTGCTCTGCACATCAAGATATCACTTTGGAATAGAGAATTCAACCACAAGTTGTTTCCACAGTCTTACTGGTGTTGAGGTCACTGGTCCAAGGTGCTTCAGAGAGAAAGAAAGAAAATAGGTAAGAAGACAAAGAGAAGCTGGGGGTGGAGGGGGGTTGTCAGACGAATACCTCATTGTCGAATGGGACGTGAACCCCAGCTACCCATGGGGGTGGAGACATATTACCTTACAGCTTTGAATACAGTTCCCAGTCCTTGCAATCGTCTTTTATTCTCATTAATACATTTTCTACTTTAGATTAATATATCATTATTAAATCACAATTGTCGTTGGTTTAACCCGAGTGCTGTTGAAACACCCGAAGCCTGCTCCACCCCCTTCCCTTCGCGGAGCTTGGTACAGTCCTGGAGTCTGGCTGGTGGATAGTAAATCTGTGAACTTTCCTCCTCACAGAATCAACAGAGGCAGACACCAACACACGCACAAACAGAGAGGGCGACCGCCAGCTTAATCATTCATTTATTCCTGTAGCAGTTTATCCGCAGTGAGAGGGGAGAAGTTGGGTTGTTCCTGCCGCGAGGAGCGCGCACTGAATGGGAAGCAAAAGGTGTGTAATGGGTTTCTTTCCCCCTTTTCTCCTGTTTTCCTCCAAACAGCAGTGATGCTTATCATTCATCCACTTTATATGTGCGGCACGGTGACGTCACTGCGTTGATAGTTGTGCCCTGCAATGTTTGTAAATGACATGGTTTGTTGTTGTGGTCATTTGAGTCGTGAGTTGTAATTAATGGACTAATTAAGCAGTGTTTGGCATCATGAGATCACCGTCGGCATCGAGCCTCTTTGTGTGTGTGTGTGTGTGTGTGTGTGTGTGTGTGTGTGTGTGAAGGTGAAACTGGACGTGATGGGTTTGTGTTCACACTCGCCTTCCCTGATTCGGGATGTGGCAGACATAAAAGATCATTTGCTTCGTTTATTATTGTTATTATTTGTTTCAGATGAAAAGAGTTTGTAAGCCAGATGTAAACAAACAGGGAACCTGGGGTCAGAATCCACATTTTCCAGTGAGTTCCCAGCGACTAATCCTTCAACGATCAGTGTTTTTCAAACTGTCCTCACCTCTCACTCTTAAACCTTCTAGATTTGCGTTTGCTTTTTGCGATGATCTTACTTGAGACTGGAATAAGCAGTGTAAGCTTTATGTGATGAACACCTCAACCACCACAACAGCAGACATAGCACTGAAGAACAGCGGCTGTATTTTGGCACGCACAAATACACCAAGATCAGATCAGTGCGCTCACACAATTGCGCACTTTGATTTGAAGAAGAAGTTCATTAGTTGGCGGGTTATCAGCCGTGGATGTGGCAGTCTCACTCCTGTCTGTTGGTGTGTTGTCAGCGTGATTAATGCATGATGTGGATTCCTGTGTGTGTGTGTGTAAATCAGTGCTGATCCAGATCTGGTGACTTTAAATGTCGTTTTATAAGGGGACATGTGGGCCTTGGCAGAAGTATGCCATTGTCGCTCTAATTTTCAGCATATCGTCTTTCCTTTAAAAAAAAAATTAGATTTATTTTGATTGGAAGCTGGTAGGACTGGACTGCAGTGTAAGTTCCATCTGTCACTTTAACTCAATGACTTTGCCTTCTGCTTCACATGCCTGCTTCTTCAGCAGGAGGAACTTTGTGAATCAGTCCCATCAGGCCAGTGTGTGAACCCAAAGTGGTTCCATCACATCCTGCTCCGCCTCGGTTCATCGCCTGCACCTTTTTAATGGAAATCAACTCCCTGCGTACGCCTCGGGGTAAAACAAATTAGCTGGCAGCATCACAGGGTGGTGTGAGTGCACGTGAGACAGAGAACGAGCCCAAGGCCATGAAGAGAGTGTCCATGGTCGGGATACCTGACACCTGAAAACAAAACCAGCCTCATTGTTCTGGCTGTATTGTTTTCATAGCTCTGTCTTCTGCCTGCCTCCAGGATATTTTCCCTTTTACGCTGCAGAGATAAATGAGAGACGGACCCCTTTGTTATCAGTTTGTGTTTTTTTTCTGATAAATCAGAGGTTGCTGAAAGTTTATCCCTGTCAGCGGGGAAGAAGGGTGGTGCCTCTGCAGATAGCATTTGAAATGGAGCAGACAAAAGATGGCCTCTGAGCCAGTGCTCCTCCAGATATGCCTGTGAATGAGAGAGAGAGAGTGTGATTCAATGACTGAAATAATCTACTCCCGCTCCCTAGAGAAAGATCAGTCTGGTGTTTGTGATGATGCTGCTGGGCCCGTGTGCCCCAGAGAGGGTTAATTTGTGGTTTTGAGGCCAAGTCACACTCCCACTGGGACCTGTGTGTGTCTGCATCTCTGCATGCCTGAGTACATTCCTTTTCAGTTAAGTGCCATGCACAGATCGTTTTCACAACCATGCTGACGTTATGAGGACAGGCAGTTTTTCAAACAATGCATATATTTCTCAGGCTGCAAAGTTTGAATTGTTATCACTTTTGGACATCACAACTGATCACCTACCTGGTAACACGGGGACTTTGTCATTGGTTTATTTTTCATTCTACCCCAGTGGTCCCAATTTGCCAGTTCCCCCACTTGTGTTAACCAAACAGAGAAACAGTTTTGAGTTTCCTCCTCCCATAACATTGCGGCAAGAGTTTAGTTTGTTCGGATCTACGTAGGAACAGAAATTGACTCCAGACGTGATGCAGCTCCTACATCTGTGTCCTCAAAGACTCTGAGGTCTGGCTTTGTAGATCGCAAACTCTCAATTATCCTATAAATGTATATGCAGGCTAATTTCACGTTTTATTGTTATTGAAGAAGGTCTGCGCCTGTGTACTTGTTGGGGGGTGGCGGCGACCCACGCTTCCAAACTCAATTAGCTCGTAAACAAGAAAACACGGGGACGAGATTAAACGTGTTTTGTTGTGGATGTGACACGTCTTTGTCCTCTCCTCAATAACTTGCATTAAAAACGGGGGATTTGGGACGTCAGACTTAAATTTGATCAGTGTGGAAGCAGTTATGATTGTGCTGTTTGTTCCCTTGTTGTTTTATTAGATGAAATCCCAAGACTAGGTTTTTCAGATATCTGCTGGAAAGAATTTCAGACCTGAAAGTCTGCACGAACTCCAGAGCCTCGCGCTCAGATGCTTGTGCTCACACATGCACCTGATTTGAAGAATCCCCAGAGTTCAGTGCAGCCCCAGTTAGTTGGAAGTAGGAAAAGACAAGCAAGAGGACACTGGCTTAACCCTAGCCTTCTTGGTGGAGGTAATAATTATAATTCAAGTGTGTGTCCTACTAAGAGAGAGGAAGTGTAAACAGTCTATTTGTTGTTATCTCTTTCGCATGGACACACATGCAGCTGGTATTTGTTTATGCTGAGAGTGGGAAGGAGGAGAGGATTAGTTATTTGTTAGCTCAGGAAGGGGTGGAGGGCTGTGAACAAATGTGGGGCTGACACACTTTGCACATGGTGAGGCCATTAAGATTGGGAAATTAGATTTTTACAAGAGCTGCCGAAGTGTGTGTGTGTGTGTGTGTGTGCGTGCGCAGATGCCTGTGAGTTTGCTGCTTTGCAAAAATTCTGCGAGCGACTGCGAGTCGTTAGGCAGAAAGCGAGACACATTCCCCGTGACGCGTGGTTTGTGAAGACACGCTCACATTACTCACGTCTGGTGATGAGAAAACACACATCATCAGGTCTTGCTTGGTGTGTGTACGTGTGTGTGTGCGTTTTCCTCTGAGAGATACACATCTTTTTGATCTCCCGGGCCGTGATGCCACTTCCTCACACAATGTGCCCGAACCTGCACGGCTGTGTTAACATGAGTGTGTTTGAAGAGGCTCAGTGTCCAGCTGTGTAGACTAAACATTTCTTACACTGTTTTTGTGTGTGTGTGGTGTTAGCTCCACCTCGGCGGTGCACTCAGGTCTCCCCCTGTGCTGGGAAATTGCAGCTTTGAAGGCAAAAAAAAAAGGAAATCTGCACTGGAGGCTCTCTGAGGCAGCCTGGAGACAGGTATGACCTCTCGGAGCTGAACTCTAATCTCCCGTTATGCAGCCTTGGAGTGGAGGAGAAGGAGGAGAAGGAGGAAAAGAGGGGAAAAGTAGAGATCAGAACGAGGGAAGTAGGAAGGAAAGAAAAAAGGGATCCTGACATTTTTCCATTCTGTCTTTTTCCATTCACCCCTCTGCCATCCCCCTCCTGCCTCAGTGGTTTTGTCTAGCTTCAGGTCCAAGGAATCTGATGTAACTGTAATGGAGCTATTAAGGAGACTTGGTGTTGTTTTAGCCCTTTACTCTCACGTTGTGGGGTTCTTTGCTGTAAAGCCTTGTGTGAATGGACGGAGGTCGGGAGAAGAAAGGGTGCAGAGGTGATGTATATGTCTTCTTTAGTCCGGCTTGTGGTTTTCAATCTTTTATTTATTCAGTGACGCATTTCTGTTTTGGCAACTTCAGCTTTACCGGCTGTGTGTGTGTGTGCGTGTGCGTGTGTGCGTGCATTGCCGTCTCTCTCCGCTCCCCTCTGAAGTATTTGGACAGCTGTGGCCGACTGTGTGTATTACAGAGGTTGTGACCCTGACATCTTGTTTAATACCTGGCCCTCTCAGTCTAATTGATGGCCAGGATAAACACTGTGGTCTGGAATTGCCGACTGCGTGCGAGCATGTGCAAGTGTCTGGCTGTGAAAAAATATTCCGAGTGCAAACTAATTCTAAAGCTCGACTTGTGACTCCTCGGATATTGTACGGAACCGTTTTTAGACGTTCCTTTTGGGACGATGTCCAGCCCCTACGTCTGAACCCCGCTCGTCTCCTCTTGTCACCTCTTCTCCAGTTAATCCCTTCTTATCTCCCCCTCCATCGCCTACACGCAGATTTCATCCCTCCCTCGTGAAGAATAATCCAATCACATGTGACAATTAAGTTTTCTTTAGACATAAACTGATGTGAAGTGTCAGTCCTCCTCCTCCTTTACTCAGGTTATCAATCTTCCTCTTTATCTGACCCATGTGATTGTGGGGGTTCTCTCTGCAGGTTATTCCCTGTGTCTGGGTAAATCCTACTTCTTCCGCTTCAACCATCCCGAGGAGGCAAGCAGAATGAAGAGCATGCTTCCACAGAAGAGTCCTGTGTCCGCTTTGGCCTACAACACAGGTACACACACACACACACACACACACACACACACCCTTCCCTGACCCCTGACCTGCACTTAATCCCTCTCTTTGTTCCGCCCCTCTGCCTTTGTTCTGCCACATCACCATATTTTTTTCCTCCACCGTCGGTTATCATCACGCAGCTGCTTTTCACCTTTTCTCCACCGACTCAGGCAGGTGTGTAAGATCAGTGTGAGCGTGTGTGTTAGCAGGAGAAACAGGTGGGGCAGCTTTTTCCTCCAGCGCTCTCATATATCCCTCCTAAACACGCCCGCACTGTCACACACATGCTAAAACTTAAATCCAAAACATCAGGGGATGTTTTCGTCATCTGGTGCCCCTCCATCGCCACGGCGATTCAGCTGGCCTCCTCCGCTGTCTCCTCAGTGATTGATTGGCCCGCGTGGAAGGTGTGCGCCGCCATAATCCCCGGAATCCTTTCCCCTTACACTCGGAGACACAAGGAATGCGGCCCCGTCTCCCTCAGCCTTACATCGCACACTCACGCATCTGTGCTACCGCTGGCTGCCAGCATATAATATCCCCTTCACATCGCCAAGACGCTCACACGTGCGCTGAAAAGTGAAGGCTCGCAAAAGTAAGAGTGGCCCGGTCACAATAGGAGAGCTGATGCACACCAGACCTCCAGCATAAATCTGCCCATGTATGGGCACAACTACCCCGAGAGAGAGAGAGAGTGTGCGTGTGCAGATCTGATGATGCCTTTGATTTTCTGCCCCATTTCTCTCCACATGGCTTCTGACGTGCACTTTTAGATGCTTTGCTCTCCCTTGTTTAACAGCAGCGAACTAAGCGGCAGTAGCTGTTGAATGCTCCCCACTGTTTTCTGTACGATCTTGGCATATGGACACGCAGCGTGCTCGTTTGCGCGTCTCTCTCAGGCGGAGCGTCGGTGTGTGGGTGTGTGAAGCAGTTAACCACTGGGTGGTCTGGAGCTTAAACATTGTAATGCCTCCTTTTTTCCACATAAAGCCACAAAAAACTGTGTAGGTTTCTCACACATGGCTTTCCACCGCCGAGGTGTTTCTCCGTATCCTTTTTGAAGAGGATATTTATAGATCCTGAAAGATTTCTCCAAATCAGAATTGACAAATAGTGAAGCAATTGATTAAGTGAACGCCAGCTGATGTTGGAGATGATTCACAAAGTAAAAAACACCAATATATCATATTTTCTGGCTGTTATTTCTGAGTTAAATTTAGCGGAGGAAGTAAAACCGGGCTTGGTTGAGGTTTGGAAAATAGACCCTTCCACTGCTGACAACAGGGCGGGGGGCCTCCTGAGGGTATTCCAAAATATTTTGCGGTCTTTTTCATTTCCCCAAATCTTAAAGTGAGGAACTGAACTCCCGTTAGGGTTTGAACTGTTTGTCTTGGATCAGATGGAGGGTTATGGGTGGGTGTGTATGTATGTGTGTGTGTTGATTCCTTTTCTGGGGGAGCTCCTGCCAGTTGTGAATTGTTTGGGTTTGGTTTGTTCTGCCAAGGGCCCAGTAGTTTATGAACAGCTCCAGCTTCAGGTACACGCACACTTTCTGCTGCTCTCCTTCCTGCCACCATTGAGCTCACCCCTTGTTTTTTTCCCCTCTGCCATGGAGGCAGTGTTTGCACCTCTGTCCTTTGTTTGAAAGCAAGATTACACAGAAACTACTCAATGGGAATCACAAAACCTGGTAGAAGTCCAGTATGAGTCGGAATAGAAACCAGCTGTGCTGATATTTATGAGTTTATGGAATTTAATGCAATGCAATATACATTTCTGTGGCTTAACAGATGTTTTTGTTTTGTTGCTGCCTTCTCAGTTTAATGACACACAGTTCTTTCCTCATCATATATTCTCTTCCCTGAGACTGTTCATCTACATTAGCGTATCTTCACATTTCCATGTTCTCCATTAACTTTCTCCAGACTACCTGAAGTTCAGCAGTGACTACAGCTATGCGGTGGTCGGCGGCACCAGCAGTGCAAGGGGCATGCGGTCGGCCTCCGAGCTCCGGGACTTGATGGACACCTTGCAGCGCAAGAAGACGGCCCTGGAAAACAGCCTGAGGGCTAATGGGAACGCAAACCCCTCCTACTTCAGTGTGACACAGGTCCGCTCTGTTTATTCAGTTGAATTAGTGGCACTTTTTAAAAAGTCTCTTCTGTGATTTAATGTGCATTACCCATTCGCGTCAGATGGCGTTTTGAAATAATTCTGTTTTGTTTTCTATCTCTCAGTCCCCTCCCACAACACCCGTCACAAGTCCTGCCACATCCTCGTCAGCCAGCCAGGAGCAGACAAGGCGGTTCTACGGCTCGGATCGTCCGCCCATGTCCTTGAAATCTGCCCCGCCTCTTTCCCCTGGACGTCGGTCTGACCCCTCCTCCTATCTGGCGTCCGGCGGCCGGCGACTGCACAGCCAGAGCTCCTCCCCTTTACTGTCCGCGTGGAACGGCGGGGGCTCCTCCAGTTCGGTTGCTGGTACGGACGGCTCCCTCCTGTCCCTTCCTCCCTCCTCCTCATCCCGCACTCCGTCCACAGGAGGCGCAGTCAGCATGCCCTCAAGCCCCCGCCTCGGACGTCGCAGCTGCGGGAACCAGGAGCCGTCGCCCAGCAGTCGACCCAGGAAATACTCCGCCGGCTCGCTCAATGGGATGTTGGGGGGCGGGTACAGCCGCTCCCTGCCACGCCTCTGCCCCTCGTCGTCTCCTAATGACAACGGGAGATCGCTGACCTTGTCCACGCTCCCCCCACGGCGATCGGATGCAGGTGGGAGTCATAGATTTAGCAGAGACCATTACAGCAACATCAGCCAGGATGCAAACCACAATGGTGCTTCCAGCAGGAATCAAATTCCCACCAGCAGTCAGGGAGAAGGTGTTTTGTCCATCTCCCTCTCCTCCACCAAGATCCTGCCTTTGACCACATCTACCATGTTGACCACAACAGCCCCACCTGATGTGACCATCCCATCCAGATCGGGGGGCTCCTCATCGCCCCGGGTGGCCAAAAAGCTCAGTCTGACTTCCTCCAGCTCAGTTGGCACCATGAGCTCCACCACCCCCAGCTCTCCAGACACAGAACAGTTTGCCAGCCAAGGACTGGACCAGGCAGAAAAGGAGAGGCGAGGGGTCGATATTGAACTCAATGGCACCCTGGGCCACGGTCTTGGAGAGAGGAGGTCTTCGTTTGGGAAGGCCGGGCCGGAGCCTCGGATGGGGTTCGGCGACAGAAGGTCGTCATTTGGAAAGGCAGGAGTGCCTCCGCAGGGGGCGTTCAGGGAAAGAAGGGGGAGCATCAGCTCTCTGAGTGGGAAGGAGGAACTGACCGACTACCACCAGCGGCAAAAAGAGGAGAGACTACGTGAGCAGGAGGTGGAGAGGCTGGTGAGTGGTTTGCAGACGCACAAACAACACCCATGTTTCTTAATTTTCTTCCAGTATCTGTGAAGTCACGCTGTGGAAGCATATTTTCATTAGATAGTCAGAGTTCAGATTACTGAAGGTGGAAGGAAAAGGAATGCGTAAAGGAATGCCTCCCTCCATCACTGACCTCCTCCTTGTCCTCTCAAACACACTCTCCCAGGGAGATTAACAGACACACACACACACACAGTGAGGTTCACCACTTGCACAGATGCCTCTGGCAGTTAACCGTTTCTTACAGAACTATTCTTAACCCCGGGCTCGGGTTGTGTGTGTACATGTGTCCGTGTGTGTTTATATCAGTCATCTGGAAAACCGCCCAGGGTGGTTCGGTCCACCGAGGAGCCACGGAGCACATCAGTCACTTGTCGGTCAGAGCAACGAACGCAGATTAGAGAGCAGAGTTCTCGTGGAGCAGGTGGAAAAACATACAGATGCTCACCATGCTGCGTAATGACAAGTGGATTCAAAAATCCCTTCGAGCTCAGAGAGAGGGGGACAGAGAACAGTGAGCCGGTGTCTCCGTCTCTCACTGTGAGAACTAGTTTCTCTGGATGCTGTACAAACTCGACTGCTCCCTGAACCTCACTGTGGCTTTTGGCTAACCTCCACGTGTTGTAGTTATGATATAAAGATGGAATGCCCTGCTCTGATCAGAAAGCCATGTTTGAACTTTCAAAATAGAATATTTATTTTTACCCCCACGGTTCTGGGCTTCATATAAAAGACTGAAACCTCCTCTGTATGTTAATATGGAAAAAAATGCATTTATTTTAATTAATTGCCAAAATTAGCATTAGCTGGATTCTCTCGCTGATCACCTTAGTTGGAATGTGGCATGAGTCACTGAAGTCTATTTGTTAAGCTGTGTCTGCCCTCTAGTGGCAGTAGAGGAAAGCTGCAAGGTGCAGCTCCGCTGGGTTTGGTGTTTCCATCATCTAAGTTTGCATTTTGTTTCCAGCTATCAACAGCAGCTTGTCATGAGTGTTTAAGTAATTTAATAAACAAGAGAGCAAAGAGATGGTAATTTAATTTTTAAAGTCACAAGATAACAAGAATAAACAGAAAAATGGAAATATGCAGCAAGCACATGCTCTGTGGGGATTTATTCCTTCTGAATCTTACATTCTGATCGAACGTCTGATCCTTGTGCGAGCTCATGCTGCATGTCCCCTTCAGTCCTTCCATCCGTCTTTTTTTGTCATGTCCACTGCCCCTGTTGTCCCTCCACAGTTGACAGCTGATTACTATAAGGGCTCCACGGAGGCTTGTGGCCATTAGAATAGAGCAAGGTGACAAACTGACACTAGCTTGTTTTTTTTTCTCAGTTCCTGGTTCATGTTACACAGTGCACTGTAGGTGTCTGATGCATTAGCACACAACATGTACACCTGTGAAGTTTATTTTCAAACAATTTTATTTTTATAATTTATCAAATTCAGTTATTTTTTAATTTATGATGAAATATGTAACATTATATGTCATTCATGTCATCACAATGATTATTTTCCTAGCAGATATATCTCCCCCAGCAGGTTTGTGTTGAAAGACAGTCCAAATTTCACCTGGTTCAGATTTTTCACAGTGTAATTCCCTGGAAAGTGTCTTGTTTCCTCGGAGGCAGCACACAGACACATTCCTGTGTCTGGAGTCACGGCTTGTTCTCGCACACCCTTCCGATCATAGTTGACAGCTGTCCACCGCCTCATTAGCTCAAATACGCACCCCGCCGTCCCGCGTTCCATTTTTCCTGCCTCCGTCTTTCCCTCCCGTATATTACTCACTCACACAGGCTCCGCGGGCGACTCCCTCCAGAGCAGCTACTGCTGAACCTGCTGTGAGAGGATTGTTCCTCTGCCTGCAGCCTCTGTAGCTCTGGAACTCTCTATTTGGGAAATGATTCACTAAAGTGGTGTCTGCAGTGGTATAGAAGGGTTGATGAGGCAAATTATATTCTCAAGAAAAGAAGAACAAACAAGACAGAGTGATTTCTGCGATGCTTCCTCAGGTAACCTGAGCAGGGGAGAATATTTGTTGGCTTTTTTTTTTTCTTTAGACAGTTTGTGCATTTTATTTTATTTCCCATACCCAGAATGCATTAATATGAGGAAAAGTGAGAACTGATAGATTGATGAAAAACTGCTTTTAATAGAAGTGTTTGCATATGGTCAGAAGTTCATTTGTGTGTTTGTATAATGTTGTGCTCACTACCGTATATAACATCCTTTGAACTAACGCTTGTGTTTATGTGTGTGTTTATTTCAGGAGCGACAGCGGCTTGAGACCATCTTGTCTCTGTGTTCCGAGCTGGGCCAGACCGAGAGGGACTGCGGCGGCTCGAGTCCCGCCTCAGCTGTGGCAGATCTTCAGAAGATCAACCAGGAGCTCCAGAAGCTCCAACTCAACGATGACGACGACGACGACGACGCCCCGTCTGTCTTCTCGGACTTCTCGGCTGCCGTTGACGTCCCGGGGAGCGGACACGCGACCTCCCCCGGGTCCGAGAACGGTTTCTACGACGACGAGCTGCAGTGGCGACGGAGCGGCCACCGCGACCATCGGGCAGAATCGCCCACAGTCAGTTTGCGAAGCTTTGCCCCCTCACCTTCTCCGCGCACACAGAGGACCAAAGAGGTATCAGAAAAAGGAAATGCATTTGATTATTAAATAGAGAGCCAATGTCCACTTTGTATTAAAACAAAATATATGGCTCTCCTATCACATCGTTTGGATGTTTGCCTGCCTGCATACAGCCCCTCGGTGATTTCAGGAGATTATCTGGACATCAGTGCATATCAGAGAGCAGCTGACGGGTGTAATTTGATATCACTGGTGATTACAACATGCCTTTCCTACTCATTACAACAAATTACAAGCAAAGAGACGAGTGCCTGAACACAACGAGAGAGAGACAAGAGGCGTCACTAGTGAAACCCTTTTGTTTATCTTTGATAAGGGCACAGTTCCAGTCTTAAATCTAGAGTTAATTTTATGATGACACGGCAAAGGAGGGCAAGACCGTGAGACTTGCTCCTTTGACTCTGGACACCTTCTTAAAAGATTAATCAGGATTAATTGTGGAAAGTGTCGCCAGACTGTGTTCTTTCTGAAAGACAAGGATCGCCCCTCTTAATACTCGGCAAGTCTTCACACACGCACGCTTCGCATACACAGATGTGAGACATTAATGGGGCATTTATTAGATTAGAGTTGGTCGCGTGAATGAATAAGACCTGCAGCAACTCTGCTGATGATGTGTCCAGGCTCTGGAGGACGCAGCCCGCCGCAGCAGACAGGACGTGAGACCTTCAGAGGAGGAAGTGAGGCAGGTGAAGGAGGAGAGGATCCAGGTCCTGAACAACATGGAGGAGCTGGAGAAAAAGATCAAGGAGCTGGACAACCAAATTGAGGAGTCTGCCCGAGAGGTGATCATGTCCGCTCTGTCTCTATCGTACATAAAGTTTTTACCATTCACACAGACTTAATACCACCAAGAGTACGCCAGGTCGTCATAGCTCAGCTCTGGTGTTTGTCTAAGGTGGAGGTGGAACGAGCGCTGGTGGAGGCTGAGCAGGAGTCAGAGGTGGCCGCTCTCCAGCAGGAAAAAGACGCTCTGGAAGCTCTTCACAACAAGATGGCTGACCTGGAGACCAAGTCCCAACAGGAAAAAGCAAAGGTACGCAGTGTACGCCATGTTGTTGAACAGCTCAAGTCGGCACTTCTATGAGACTCACAGGCTTCAGTTTTTTTTTCCAATTTAAAGTTTAGATCAGCAGCCTGCATTTGGCTTCCTAAAGCGTGCGTATGTTTCATAGTGAAACGCCACGTGCTTCTCAAAGACTCGCGAACATTGCGGGGGTCATGTGACTGACTGATAGGTGTTAATCCTTCTCACGCTCTCTCCGCTCCAAATATAAATCTGCTAATACTGCCCAGGGTATAGCGGTCACCGGCGCTCTCATCTTAAACACACAGCGGTGGGGGACACAGACACATGTGCGTGTCCGTCTTCATTTCACTTCACTGGGGTTTTTTTTTTTTTTTTTACACCCTTCACTGTGGCCCCAGGTGTCCACACTCCTGTGTGTACATATACGTGTCTGTTTTGGTGAGCTTCTCCTCGGTTGGAAGGAGTCCAACCCTGACTGTGCATATTCCAAGCACCTCACATGACACACACACATACTTCCAGTCTATGGTAAAACCCCATAGTCCGAGGGACAGACAGATTAAACAGTTAAATGGTAAACTTGTGTTTACGTGGTGAAGGAGAGTGCTTGTCCATGTGCTGGGTGTTCGTGTGTGTGTGTGGTACTGTATTTATTGAATCAATCATTCATGTGTTGGTTAATCTTCTGCTGAAACATCCCATATCTCCCCTCCTCTCTCACCCATTAGTCATTGAAACAGTTAAAGGAAAAAGTGCAGGCACTAATGAAACTTTACATCCCATCATCCCACCTTCCTTTTTACTCCCCCTCTCCATCCGAGCAGATCTTCCTTCTCCAGCTTCCCTCCCCCTCCCTCTCGGCTAATACCGCTGACCCAGTCGCTGTGGTAATTAACTGTGGCTCCCCAGTCTAACTAACGCTGCCATCCTCTCTTTGTCCTGTGTGTGTGTGTGTGTGTGTGTGTGTGTGTGTGTGTGAACACGGAACATGTGTCCACGCGTGCGCGTGCCTCCGTCTGCGTTGGTGCACGTGTGTCTGCGAAGGCGTGCGAGTTGCTGCAGGCAGAGAGGGGCAGAGTAGAGAGGTTGGCTCAGATTGTGTGTGAGCAGCGCTCCCAGCTGGACAGCTGCCCTGAGGCCACCCAGGAGCCCCTGCAGGAGCAGCTAGCCAGGGTCAGTACGCACTCGACACCACACTCACGCATGCACAGGACGATTTCTGGCCACTTTCCGCCTTTCCAGTGAATGTGGAAAGTGAATCTCACTCATCAGATTTAATCCCGGTTCATTCGAACAAATCTGAGAACACATCATCACTGGGCATGTGCGTGCTGGTGCGAACAGGAGTTTTAAAATAGTGGCTCGTCTGTTTAGCTGCGTCAAATAAAATCTGGAATTTAACAACACAGCAGCTGTCGGCAAAGACAACGGGGTCAGCAGGACTTGTAAATGTTGCGACGCCGGTTGTCTTCTTCCAGATGGGGGGGGTCACGTGATAGACGCATCGGCAAAGAGCCAATCAGCAAGCAGCTTTCTTTGCGACTTCTCCGTGGATGCCAGACACATCGATGTGTTTCCAAAACAAAGACACTGAAGTATGTTAACAAAATCTGTTGGCGCGCTAACAAGGAAGAATATTCAACATGAAGTGGGAAATGAAGCAGCTGTGCTTTCCCAGCAGAAAACCAGAAACACCTGTCAAACGTGGGTTATCTGCCCCACTGTAGAAATACAACATCGGGTTTGTTTTGCCAGTGTATCATAAATACATAATAAAGGACTTTCTAATTCTAATTCTGTCAGCAAATGATTGCTTCTCTATTTCTGTTTAAAAAAAAAAACTTTTTATGCAAAATGAAAACACATGACAGACTCCTCAGTGACCTGAGTGCAAAATTAGAATTGTGGCGACTTCTACGACTTTCTAATAAAAAGGGTTTTCAGGGGTTTTGTGTGGTTATTGAACACACCTGTATTCATGCATTCCTTTATCATGCCTGTTTGCCAACGCATCATTCTTGTGTGTGTGTGTGTGTGTTCAGGACTGTGAGGTGCTCGAAGCAGAGACCAAGCGTTTCGAGGACCTGGAGTTTCAGCAGCTGGAGAGAGAGAGCAGGCAGGACGAGGAGAAGGAAACGCACACGCAGCAGCTCCTGCGAGAGATCGCAGATTACCAGCGCAGCTCAGTCACTCGCAAGGTGACAGCCGCCTCTTTGCAACAGCTGTGTTATGTTTCGATGCCAAATCAATATAGAAAAAACGCATAACAAGCTTATTCTCCTTTTCAAAAACGTCAGGAGCGACTGTTGACTCTGAAGAAGCAGGCCGCACAAATTACCCAGCAGGCTCAGCGGGAGAAGGAGAGCTTCCTGAAGGAAAGGAGCAACCTTGAATCAATGCTGCAAAGGGTACAAGGAAATGAATGGACTTTCTGAATAAAACAGCAGCACCAAAGAGAGGCTCATTTGTTTTAAATATTCCTTTTCATGTTTTGCATCTCCTTCGTTTCTGTTTCTTCTAGGAAAAGGAAAAACTTTCCACACTGGAAGGAAAACATGCTGACCTCACTGGAAGCAGGACTTTCACACTAAGAGAGGTAGACTGACTTTATAGCTGTCACAGAACAAAATAAGAACAATGACTCCTTTTAAACTATTTTCAAAAGAGGAAGGCTCTTTATTGGAATGGCTGAGTGTTTTCCTCTTTGGTTGCGAGGGTCCAGCCTCAGGGTGATGCGTGTTTACTGTGGTGCCACCTCAGCTACAGTTAGTTCCCCCCCCAACAAACCTCCAGACACGTTTCCATGGACACGTGATGTTAACCTGATTAGGACAAGAATGAGAATAAGACACAAGACATGACGACACTTGCTGCATGATTCAATCAAGAAGCGCTCTTGTCAAGTTGCTTTATTTTAACGATTATAGGCCAATTAAAGGTCAATAGCCTGGACTTTACTGTCCATGGAAACATAGTCAGTGAGAGGGTGCAGCCAACAACTGCACGCCATCCCTCCTTTCCTCTTTCCCTCTCGAATCCTCTGCAGCTTTTGTATTGCTTTACTAATTCATCCCTCTGTCCCTTGTTTGGTTCATTTATGTGACTTGAATGATTAATAAACCTACTGTGTGCATTTGTGTTTGAAATAACAAAGCTTTGGTACACGCCATAAAGTTTTCAAGACAGAATTTGAGTTGAGATTAATAATTCTGTGCTCACACACATTAACCCTGAGGTGACCTTTGTCTTGTGTCCTCTCAGTCACTGTTTGTAATCGGCTGAACGTTTCTGCTTGTGTTTTGCCTTGAAACCAAAAGTCTGCTTCATTCTAACGACTTCTTTGCCGTAACATATTAATATGGCGATGCTAAGCCTCACCCCTTCTCTCCTCCGTTTCTCCCATGCTGCTTTCCAGGGCTATGTCACAGTCAGTGAAATCAATGAGCTTTACTCACAGCTTAGAGGAGACCCTAAACCCGGCCCTGCTCTGGCCAGTGCCTCTCCTGACTCCGGGGGGAAGCCCTCTCCTGGCGAGGACACCCCCAAACCACCAGAGGAAGAGGTGTGTGTCGTGGTGCAAAGGGCGTGTGCGACCTGAAAGAATTATTTCCCCTGCTTCTCCTCCTTTTCACGTGTTTCACTTTTCCTATCTTTCCAAAGCTCTATTACTCTTCCTCACCTGCCGACTGTCACTCGTCTTCCTCCTCCTCCTCCTGCTCCCAACGAAATTGCCGCCCCTTCCCCAAAACCCCCTCTGTGCATTGGCCAGAGAACATGGTGTCTTATCGAGACCCCTCCCCTCTCCCTGACTCTCCCCCGCCTCCTCTTCCTGTCAAAAAACACCACCACCGCCTCAGCCAGGTAAAGTGAACGGCAGATGTGGGTCGTTGGTCGTTGGAAACGTAGTTGTAGTGCACGTTGGACATTTTTCACTGCAGCCACTTTGATGTGAAATTGCAGGCAAACACGCAACTGATAAACAACTGCATGAACCTTTCTGTTGGTGTGTAAAAAAAAACAAAAAAAACAGTTGAGTGCCATCATGCACTGAGTGGCTGTTGTGAAAAAGGTCACTGGTGTGTTTTTGTCTGCAACACTTGGCATCTTTTCTTTTTCTTCCTGCTACCACTAGAGGCCGCCAAATTAAGCAACTTGACAAAAAGTTGGACCATGTCACACTACCTTTATTGAACCAGATCATATGGATCTGTATTCTTTACATATATATATTAAGAATGAGAAATTAATTAATTGTTAAATTTGTGTGTGTGTGTGTGATCAGCATTTCCGTTTGCTGGAGGAGAGAAAGAGGTCTGAGAGAGATGGGTCCCATCTGAGCGACACACTGCCCAGGAAGAAGGTCGCTCCCAGCATGAGCCGCCAGTTCACGTGTGCAACACTGGGACGCAGTTTCCCGTCCAAGGTACACGCGCATATATCATCACATTGTGGTTCCCGTATTATATGAAGCCCCGCTGGCTGTTGATTAACTGCAGGAGTCAGTAAGAAAACACTGTTTTGTCTCTTCTTGGTTCCTCATAGTCCCATCAGCCCCTGGTACAAAGCACAAGTTGCGGCAGCATTCTTCCAAGATTTCTCTCGCTGTCCAGCAAGGAAGCAGATTCCCGGTGTTTGCATAAAGGTGCACGCTCTTACACACACACACACACATCTAGGGTCTAAAGAGAGAGCACACAAGTGTCCATCAGTTGCTTCTCTCTCTGGGTTGTGACATGGAAATCAGCCTTATATGGTCATAATACGCCAGGTTTTGTTGTGGGTGTAAACATCTTTGTTTATCTGTCAGTGAAGATCATGGAGGAATGTGGAGTGATACACGTCAAGTGATACACACCATTACACCAAGTGGACCTTTTTCTTCCTGTTGCTTTTGAACAGTTGTGTCGACTGTTAGAGGTGTTTCACACACTTTTACATGTTAATGCACAAAGATTCTTTCAAGTGGCTTCACGTAAACCTCTGACAGCCATGTTTACAGATATTTTTACTCATCGTTTTCTTTCTGTTGTGATGTTTGCCGACTTGAGATTTTGAACATAGATTGTGCTGCTGTAAGATTAAATTAATTTCTCAGTTTTTATGCCTGCCACTTGGATCCGTATTTGGCCCCTCAGTCCCTTTGGTCCCTAGATGTGGCTCATCAGTTGGGTGGGTCTGCTGCAAGGAGCTGATGTTATCAGCCTGTGTGTGTGTGCGTATTTCTGTTTCCTGTACCCAAAGGCTGAGTCTCTCCTCAAAGTATCGTCTTTACCCTCATTCCTCGCTCCCGACCTGAGGATGTCTCGCTTTTCTTCCCACGCGTCTTTGGGCTGTCAAAATTAAATTCAGGAGCACTTCTGCACATTTATTGGCTCAACTGTCTGAACACAGGAAGAGTGGCACCATTAAGGTGTGGATACTTTTGTTTTTTTTCCCTGAATGTCCACGGTGGCAGGACATTGTGATCCAAACCCGAACTTGCTGGAGCAAAGCACTGTGTCAGAGGATGTGACAGAAATAGGTACAACATGGTTGTAAAGGAGGACAGTAGAATACCACTGATTGCCACTTCATGCATTTTCTGTGTGTGTGTTTCCAGGTCAGCCTGGCTCTCGAGCCGCCTCCCAGACCAACGTCTACCTCGATTCCTTTGGGTACCGTGACAACCAGGCCTTTGACACGATGAGCGTGGACAGCACAGACTCCATTGAAACCAGCATCTCTGCTTGCTCTCCTGACAATGTCTCCAGGTAAGCCCGCATATGTTTTACTGGGGATACCTCTAGAATTTCAAGGAAGCAGAAAGCCAGCCCGTTTGTGCTGCTGAACTTTTCACTTTTCCAAACTGATCCTTGGTCTGACAAAACAGACAGACCGAGGAAGAACCACAAAAAAGGATGGAATAACGGAAGAGACAGACGGAAAACACAAAAATGTCCCTTTGTGTTTTTAATGTGAAACACTGGCAACAAAGAACAGGAAGGAAAAAGTGAGTTAATGTAAAAAGTGTGTGGAGAGGTCTCCCGCCTTTCATGGTCCCTCGTAGGATTTCGAGAATTGCGTGTGTTATGGGTTAAGAGGAACTCTTGATTAGGGCTCTTGGAGGTCAGGTTACAGAGGAGAGAAAACATCAGAAGTGTGTGTGTGTGTGTGTGTGTGTGTGTGTTCAGTCAAACCCCCTCAGGTTCAGACAAACTGAGCGAACCAGTTTGAATATGGAGGTACATTTTGGGGGTCCAGCCCGCCTGGACTGGAACCATGTGTGCATGCCCCCCCCCCCTCACTTTTGTCCAGTGGTTGCATCTGTCTTTTGTCCCCCCCCCCCGCCTTCTCTTGTTCCTCCCAATGGTATGGTCTACTTTCCCCCAAACCATTCGCAGATTGAGCTCAATGCATTGTGAGTTTTCCTGTGCAGCTCCAGTTTGAATTGGGCTGCACCATCCCACCTTTATTTCACGATGCACGGTGGGGGCGGAACCTGGATTAATGCTGGATAATAAAACTAGTTAAGGATAGTGAAGACGTGGATTTGCTTTTGTCATCTCATCAGTGATGGCCCATTTTGTGGAGATGCATGATCAAGTTGTTTTCTAGCAGTCGGAATTCTTGAGGATTTCTATTTGTGCTGTGTGAGTCTACAATGACTATGAGTGTTATTCCCTCTCATCGACTGAGGTAAGAGAAAGGCAGGAGGAATTATTTCTTCTTATTTGCGTTTTCTTTCATACACTGGTATCTGCGTCAGTCACATTGTTTGTAAATACAAAATGGTAAATATTAAAGTGAGAACGGAGTTGTGAGTGTGGGCTTTGTTTGTGTGCCGCAGTGCCAGCACGTCAAACGTGGCCAAGCTGGAGGAGATGGAGCGTCTGCTGAGAGAGGCTCAGGCGGAGAAGAACCGTCTTCTGGAGCACAAGGTCACTTAACACATTCATTAAGCTTGATTTGAATCTTTAAACTAAAACACCGAGCAACACAACATAAACTGGCAGCAACTGCTGAGCCGGCGTCATGTGTTCGATGGAATGATTTCTCCAGGAGCAAGAGATGGAATTGCGAAAGCAGGCGCTGGATGAGGAAAAGAAACGAAGGGAGGAATTGGAGAAGAGGCTACAGGAGGAGACGAGCAGACGGCAGAAACTCATCGACCGCGAGGTGAAGCTGCGAGAGAAGCAGAGGGCACAGGTGAGAACTCTTCATCCGTTAACATCCTCTACTGACTGTTGACTATTCTTAATTCAACACAAGAAGCAAATCATTTCCGTGACTTGGACTGATTCCCTCTCCTCTTCATTCACTCACCAGTCCCGGCCATTAACGCGCTACTTGCCGGTGAGAAAGGACGACTTTGACCTGCGGGCCCACATCGAGTCGGCGGGCCACAGTGCGGACACGTGCTTCCACCTGTCCATCTCTGAAAAGACCTGTCGCGGTTACTTGGTCAAGATGGGCGGCAAAATTAAGACGTGGAAGAAGCGCTGGTTTGTCTTCGACCGCAACAGACGCACACTCTCCTATTATGCAGGTTGGACAGAAGATACACACACACACACACTGCATTTCCTGTATTTGTACACATCAGAATATTAAATTTCATATGGACTCACTGCAGATAAACATGAAGTCAAGCTGAAAGGAGTCATCTACTTTCAAGCTATTGAGGAAGTGTATTATGATCACTTGAAGAACGCACATAAGGTATGTGTCTGCATCCTTGCATGCTAACCCCAACCCTGTATTACTGAATGCTACTAACCCCTGTTATGAAAAACAGGATTTCCTATCTTTTAGTATTCATGCTCTATTGTATAAATGTCTCTGTTTTCTTCCTTTTCCCTATGTGTCTCGTGTCCTCGTCCTATCAGAGTCCAAACCCCTCCCTGACCTTCAGTATTAAGACTCATGACCGGGTCTACTACATGGTCGCTCCCTCTCCAGAGGCGATGAGGATCTGGATGGATGTAATCGTCACAGGTGCTGAGGGATACACCCAGTTCATGGTTTAGTGAAGGAGTTACGGCGGCAGGATTGGCTGACATGTTACTGCTCTTTGTGGCTCCAAAGATGACATTTTCTATTTCTTTTTTTTTTCTTTTTTTATCCTTTGACTTAAGTGTCTGGATGGATATTGTTGGCATCTCTGCTGAAGAAGGGAAACCGTTTCTGTTGAGACAGCTGCCTTGAGTTTTTCTAACTTTCAATATAGGCAGGGGTTTACATTCATGTGAAATAGAATAGGCAGATGTATGGTCATAGTTTTGAAGTGAGGCAATCAGGTTCAGGCCAAAACGTGCTTTGGATCACTGCAGTGCCGCGCAGTGAGCTCAGGAGGATTTCAAGGATTTGCACATGCAGTCGACATTAGTATTTTTTTTTTTTAATTAACCGACTGTAACCCTTTCTTCAGCCAGCTAATGAGCTTTACGACGTCCATGTCAATATTGGGTTACTGACCTCTACAGGGAAACTACGTCAACATTGTGCCTAGAAATGCAAAGTGCCAAACAGCCTTCAACATCTTAATGAGACTGAAATAATTCAAATGGATCAATTGTCGGATCATTTCATGTGTGTTGTAATCATTAATTATTAATCTCATGTTTACACAATAAATAATGCATATAAAGTTAGCGGTTGTAGCAAGTATATTTTATAAACGTAATTGCGTGCATCACATATATGTGTACTAAAGAAGAGCCTTCTTCTCCAGATTCAGTGTAAATATCTATTTTCTTTAAGGTGGTATTCTCACGTATATTCAATGACACTAATAATCAGAGCACACTTATATTGGGGTGTAATTATACACTTAAATGGTGATCAATCAGGTAAGATGTATTATTTTTGCGGGTCTACAAGAGTGTCTCCATGGGCTCACAAGATGAAACCTTGTGTTGGAAAGATTAATATTTTCTTTTAAAAAGCCTTATTTTTATTTGATATTTGTACATAATGTTTTGAAATAATTATCACGGTTAGTGTGGCGTTATCATCTTAAAACCTCTGTGCCTTTTTGTCTTATTTTGTCTATTTTTAAGGGCTAAATTAATCTATACACTAAATGCTGAACTCTCTGCTGTGAGAAGATGTGCAAATGAAATAGAAACATGTTCCTGTGTGGTTTACTGAGAGAAAGAACTTGTCTTATAATTTGTCTGGCAGACAAACTCCATGGTACACAAGCTCAATTAATAGCCATTGAGTCATAAAAACAGGCAGATCGTCGTGCTGCTTCGGTCTTTTAGCTTTCAACACGTTGCTCAGATGTTTAAACTGATGATACTGCATCGATTGCTCAAGCTACTGTTATCATGTATGGTCATCTCTTGCCTCATGACATGGCTTACTGTTTTTTGTCTTATTGACCAAAGTACATGTCCATGATGTGCAATATAGACAAGGCATACACGAAATAGTCCCTGTCCCTTTTTTAACTTGCTGTTTTAGTCGAAAGATGTTTAATTAATTATCCCCTCATCAATATTTACCTGATATCCTGTGACAGTACATAATCAGCAATTAAAAATGCTAAATTAATAATTGCCTCATTTTTATGTTGCTCTTATTATACTGTATTTATACCAGTGCATGTATCTTTTGTATTTCCATATGAACAATAAAATGCAATGTACTTTTCTCATTGTCCATTTTGTCTGTCTGTCTGTTAAGGAGCAGGAGCTACAGTATCACGTGCGCTACTTAAACTTAACAAGCTGAACAAACTGCTGCTGTCATTTCTCTCCCCGACCTGCAATGGGAGCTTCATTTATTATGAGTTCCGCTCACATTCACCCATCACAACAAGGCTCATTGGTTCATTGCACCTGTACGACCCAACAAACCTGCCATGTTTACAGCTTGAACTAAAGCCTGGTATGAGACTGTCAGCAGAGGAAGCATCATGTGGTCTGCCACATGAACACCAGCACGTTGAACAGGATGTGATTGTAAAAGTTTTGTTCTCGTGCTTGTTGAAATACCAAGGTGTTTTCCAGCAGTTAGTCGAGGGCCTGGCAGGAGTCAGGACTTCAGTCACAAAGGCCAGGTGTCAGTATATTTTGTGACGCCTTCAAACCAGTAGTGTGCACAACTGCAGATCAGGCTGCTCCAAATACACGGCTTTGCAGTTTTAGTTTATCACAAATCTAATTTTATATACAGCACCCAGTGATCATTTACTATGTCATCTGCCCCCTGGTAATGTTTGTGGGAGGACTCTGCAATGAGCATCTAAGGGAAGGACAGGGACTGCAGAAATTAAACTGCTGTTAACGAACAAAGATCAGATCAGAAAAGATATGCATAATAATATGAGCAGGTAAAGTGTACAACATGAAACGGAATACATTTATTGATATTAGGACCAGTTGGCCCAGGCTTCTGTTTGCTTTACTGGCTGATTCACCCTGGATCACTCCAGTTCAACAAGCCGTGGCTATAAATAGACTGTGTGAATGTTCTTGGGCAGACCACTGTGTGTGAGTGTGTGCGTGCATGTGTGTGACAGTGTAGGGGAAGTGCTCTGAGCCAGGAACCTCCTACAGATTGAGCACATTTGGGGAAAGTGAGGACATTTTGGCTGGGCATGTGCCACAAAGAGCACAGCCTATAGGGTCTGGGGTTATTAAAAAAGCCTTTAAATGGTGAGTCCACTGGAAATTAAAGAAAAACACATAAAATACCTCCATACTGCTCCTGGTAGATGGGGGCCATTGAAGATGAATTCCTTAAAGGTTTAGTGAGGAGGATTTAGTGACCTCTAGTGGAGAGGTTGCATGTTGCAGCTGAATACCCCTCCCCTCACCCTGCCCTTGCAAACATGAGAGTGCCTGTGGTAACCTTCAGTTGCCATAAAAAAAACATGGTGGCCTCCATAAAGAGGTCCTGCCCCACGTGTAAACATATACAATATATACACTTAAAGGATGCATTCTAGGGTATAGAAAATCAGGATTATTTTATATTCCAATGTCCCTTACACACTGGACCTTTAAAACCCGAATCGATTAGATTAATAATCCCATCAATTTATGAATTTCTGTGGAATAAATATGAGGGCGAGGTGTTTAATTGCGATGGTTCTGTTTATCAAAGGGATGTGTGGGGATCAGGGTTAAATTGGGGTAAAAGTGTTCCCACTGAGGGACAAGTCAGAGTGTGTGTCTTTAAGAATTCACTTGAAATGTGATTCCTGCGGAAGGAGGGGGGCCCTGTGTGTGTGTGTGTTAACTCTCTTTCTCTCTCTCTCTCACACACACACACCATCACCTCCCACCACCTCCTATGCTGTCGCTTCAGTAATCGAGCGTCGAGCTTCACGACCCGCGCCTCTGCAGCCACCATGCGCGGCCCCTGTCGCCACACTGTGGGATTCTCGGTTAACATCGGGGGACGCACGCGGGGCTGCAGCGGGAGGACCCCCGCACACCCCGCAACTTGTTAGCGCGTGCGTGTGCCAGGAGGCGGGCTGTGCTCTCGACATGGATGTTTCTTCTTCTTCTTCTTCTTCTTCGACCCAACACACACGACTCCGTTCTGCGCGTGACCCCGGGAACCGCACCGCGCAGAGAGAGACGCGCTAATCATCTGGATGAAAGTCAAAAGGTACGTTCGTTTCCTCCACCTGCGCTGTTTTCGTGCGCGAGATCCGCTCCACGCTCACGCCACCAGGCCAGCGTCTGGTCCTCCGGCTGCTGCCCAGGCAATGCGGCGTGAATTGGCTTCGCGTGTGCCCCCGTGTGTGTGTGTGTTCGTTTGTTTGCGTGCCGACATACATGCGCGCGCGTCGCAACGCGGCTTTGAATCCTTTGCTTGAGATTCTGACCTGCGTCTTGTTTTCGTACTGAAATGCTTTCGTTTCCACGGCCCAGCCCGTTTTTACGCAAGCGCATTGACCGCGCGTGCAAGTCGTCATAGGAACATGGAGGAGAGGAAAAACAACCTTCCAGGAAGTAACCTGTGTCATTTCTGTGCAAGAGAAATAGACGCTCCCCTTCCAGAAAAACTGGTGTGCCAATCGGGCCCAGGCGTGCCAGATGGATTCAGATTGTGCGTACATGCATTTCCGTTTCACCTGGATTTAAAGAGCCAACAGTACCCAAACCTATTGGCAAAATGTTACAAGAATTACAAATATGTGTTTGACTTGTGCTTCGACTGTGTCTGCAGCCTGTCTTTGAATGTACCTTCAACAGTTGAAGCATGACACAAGGTGTGCGGGGGTCACCTCAGTCAGAATTGTTTTTATGGTCACTGCAAGTGTCCCTTTAAGAACAACAAAAGTATGTCTGCCTTGCAGCATGATGCTATTTTAAAGTACTGGTACTCACCGACCACTCGTGCATTATGTGCAGGCAGAAGGAGAGGGCTCCGTGGGAACGGCCTCCGTTCCCTGGTGGCAGTTTCTTGGTTACAGCAAGCGAGGCCCTGTTTGCCTTTTGTTGCTTTGTTGTTATCAAATTTTCTATCTGCAATTGTGCCTTTGTTGTCAATAACACAATGGCAGGTAGAAAACCAGAGGCCAGAGCTCTAGGGAGAGATGTCTTTTTGTGTGTTTTGTTTGCCTGACCTGGGAGACCCGATGTAAATATTTGTTTTAGGTAAACAGACTTGGCCTCTAAACAAAACCTCAGAGACAAATTAACCAAAGCACAAATAGCTCGATGAACCATGCGCCACAGTTTGGTGGCCTGGACACGAAGTGGCTGCAGCGCCTGGACCTCTGCTGCTGACGTGCACACAGTGGCTGCGTGCCAGAGTCCCAGAGCTGCTAATTTCAGATCTTTGTTGACTTGCTTTTGATCCAGATATAGATTTTTGGGCTACACAATGGCTTTTAGCCACAGAGCCGGGTTTTCCTGCACACCGAAATAATTCTAAGGCCTAAGTTGCGTATGAGTCGGAACGACAACATTGCGTGCTGATAAGAATTTAAAGCATGACCACATGTTTCGCTCTCATGTTCGAGCACAGGGTTGACCCTGAAAATAACCCTGTCACACCGGTCTGTCATAAATCCCCCTGAAATAGACAAAGTACCGGAAATATTCAAATTGAGACGTTCTTGACAATCCACTTGAAATAGTGCAGGATAATTTAAAAATTGATTCCTCCTCACAGTCGGTTACCATGACACACTGATATATGAACGTGCTATGATTAATCTGAGTAAAGGTTGTGATTTTATGGGCTAAACATGACGAACACTTGATAAACAACAAAACATTTTACAAGTCTGAGGTCAAAGGTTACTGCATTTTTAAAATGTGTTTTATTGATTTTTCTAAAATGACATGTTTTACTGGCCAACCCCACTGACCTAAACTCATAATAATTGCTTAATTCAATATCTAGGTCAGTTTACTTTGGCTGGAGTCTAACATTTACCCTCTTGTCCCCCCCCACAGTGTGGTTGGATGGCCATGGACCCATTCAGCCTGCTTATCCTCACCATCTCAGTGACCAGTTTCCTCACGTTCCAGTGGCTCTTCCACAAAGTCAGCCCCTGGGTGTCCATACGGATCAGCCCTGGCTTCCTCAACCTCAGTGACAAGCAGAAGGTGGAATGGAACTCGAGGTGAACTGAATGAGCCGACGATTTTGATGAGTAGTAGTATAAATACACACATGCTACGTACGCTCAGCGCGGTTTTTAGCCAGAGGGGATTTGTTTCAGCTGGGTCCAAAGATAAGCACTCGCGCTGAACCTACGTATCTCCTGTGACACAAGTGTCTGACTCACACGTGGGATGCGTTGTGTGTTTTGCAATCATTGCTCCACATGGCACTGCTTCAAGGTTCTGGCAGTGTGGTGGGAACCCAATGCAATTCTTTTCTTCCAGTCCAGTGAGCAACGTGTTTGTTTTTAGAGGGAGAGAGAGAAGAAGAAGATGTGTTTTCCTGTTAGACTTTTTAATG
This sequence comes from Pseudorhombus dupliciocellatus, assembly GCA_016785235.1. Classification (NCBI taxonomy): domain Eukaryota; kingdom Metazoa; phylum Chordata; class Actinopteri; order Pleuronectiformes; family Paralichthyidae; genus Pseudorhombus; species Pseudorhombus dupliciocellatus. The sequence goes on from JAFBJW010000068.1 coordinate 833,996, forward strand.
CAAGGTAGCATAAATAATGCATCGTGCATTGTTGTTTTTCAAAGACAGCTCCTGCTTCCCCTGTTATTGGTAGTAAGGCTCCTCCTCCACCTCCTCCCCTGCCTTACAGATGTGTGTTTTGGTGTTCCCATTTTAGGACAGTGTCAACGTTTCACGCGCTGTTGGTGGGAATCTTCTGTCTCTCGATCTTGTTCTTCGATGATGCCGTCAATGAAGACCCAGTCTGGTGAGAGTTTTTGCCAGAAATAAGAACCCGACCTTTTTGTTTATTGAGAAGTTAAATCCCCATTGGTTTAAATATTACAAATAACTTTGAGTGGTACAGCTATTGATCAGTGAGTGCTGGGACTGGGGCTCAGATTAGCTGATATTTGTTTGTTTGTTGGTTTTCTGGCCAAACCTAACAACAACACACTGCCTTTCATCAGACACACCCAGTCATACCAAATGTGTATTTTCAATAGGGGAGATCCTACCCTGGTGAAGACTAATGTTGCCATCACAACAGGCTACCTCATATCTGGTAAGAGAAACATAGTTCACGCAACAAGAATGATGACATTTTAGTTTGATCCAAACAAAGTGAAAAAATATCCTTTTTGTCAGTTGTATGTGCTCAAAATGTTCTGATTGCCCCCGTGACATGTCACCTCTCTGTCCTCCTCTATTTCTGTTTTGCAGATCTGCTGCTAATATTTTACTATTGGAAGGCGATAGGCGACAAGTTTTTTGTAATTCACCACCTGGCAGCGTTGTATGCTTACTACTATGTACTGGTGAGTGCCCTATTGTCCAATAGCAGAACGTGCAGGCAAGATGGGAAGGAGACAACCAAGGGTGAACAGCTGTGTCCTGCAGAGTTGGGTGTGAGATTAGTTGTTGTTCAGTGAGTGTCCATGGCTGTCCCCGTGCGGCCATCCAGCTCATATATATATATATATATATATAGGTTATCAATATGCACTAGTTAAACACAGCGAGTGTAAAAGATTGCTCCCAAACAACAGAGGAGGAAGGTGCACAGATGGATAGAGTCCAGGGGTTTGTGTTTGTAGCAGTGGCTTGAGGTTTGAAGTAATTGAGACGTTTTTGTGTTTGTTGCTGCTCCTGTGGTTCTGATTTAGTTTTAGCTTCTCTCAAAAAGGCCAGTAGAACACAGTTCATACAGTGTCATGAGGTTTGTTGTAATTGCTGTTCATGGATGACCTGTTAGGCTGTCACATGACCACCAGGAAACTGATCGACATCGGCTACATCAACCAGGATAGTTAGTTCTTAGCACTGCTGATTCTGTTATCTGCTATCTACTGCCTAGAAGGTGAGGTATTATAGGAGCAGTACATGTCTGACGTTGAGCTGAGCGTACTCAGCAGTGCTGTTCACTCTTGGTTCAGTCTGAAACCCTCTAGGTCTCCAGGATCTGTCGCATAATATACTAAAGAGATGAATGACAATGGTATTTTTTGCATGGAATGCTCAAATATGGTACTGGCTGATGACCCTCCCTCCCCTCCTCACCCTGCCCTCCAGTTTCTGTGCTCTCTGTCTGTTTTTACCGATCCCCTTCGATGTTGCTATGAATCGAGCTGAGCTTTGTGGAGCGCGGCTCAGCTGACTCCTGAGCGGTAACCACTGTGTGCATGGCGGCAGCTTCAAACACAGACAGGGTTCCTTTCTCTTTGCTGTGCATGCCAAACAAAGTATTTTACTCTCTCAATAACCAACCTGCCTATATCTACAGTACCTTCAGCCTGTCTTGTCTTTGTGCCAGAACCTAAGCCTCCTCTTCCTCTCCCTTCACACACCTCTCGACCCTCCGCAATGACGGAACCCATTTGACCCCAGGTGGTTGAGTCCATCACCAAATAGCCAAGTCGTTTTTTCCAGTATGGTGCTGGAAGTATTCTGTCAGGGGTGCTGAATGGAACTACTGCTGTTGATTGCTCTAAAAACTCAATCTTTTCCTTGATGCCCATTTTACTTAGCGTGAAGAAAACTTGTGCAGGGGCATCCGTCAGTTTCCAAACAATGAGTCTCTTTATAGGGAAACTGAAGTGTCACACTATCTTCACAGAATCCCGATTGTAATCGATTCAGATGGAGAAACAGCAAGCACCTGAATCTGAAAGCCCTCAGGTCAATGAGATGAAGTAGGCCATACTGTTACTGGACACTCATGACTGTTTCCTCAGACTACATCTGACTACATCTCATTTGGGATAACGGAATGAACGCTCCACATTTTAAAACCCATGTGAGTCCCATTCCCTCAGGTGCTATTTAGAGTGAAATCCTCATAAAACTGGCTAACCCCAATTTCATTTTTCATTTGATTCAGTTATGTAATCAAAGTTGTCATATTTTGTCTCATCAGTTGTGTTGAGTGTGTTTTTGTGGAAGTGTACATGTCAAATACACAAAAACCTGAACTTATTCTATACAAATATTCAGTCCTCAGTTTTACAGCCTCATCAAATTAACCTGGATTTAGGAAACCTCTATTTATTATTCTTGATCTTGGCATGATTTGGTTACTGATCAGCACGCCACTAATGTTGTGAGTATGACCTTTAATGATCTGATAGCAGCATAAAGGGATTTTTCTCCAAACCAAAAAGCAGAACATATATGCTGTTCAGATATCAGATGCATGCTTTCTTCTCAGTGTTGTTAGTCTCGCTTCTTACTTGCTTCCAATTGTGGCGGCATCTTGTTTTTTTTGTTTGTTTGTTTTGTTTTGTTTTTTTTTCATTTCAGTTTTTTTCTTCTAATGTTTATGTCCAGTCTGTGTGTCTCTGTCTCTTCTGCCGACTTTAACACGAATAGCCCCTCTTTAAACCCCACATGCAAAAACTACCAGCAAACACCTCGGGGTGTGTCATCCCTGTTCATGCAAAAACTACCAAAAAAGGGTTGTGTATCATTTAGAGACTCGTCTGGATCTAGATGGGGACGTCTTATTCCTGTCTTGTCTGCTGTTATTGCTGTTGTGTTGCACTGAGCAGATATGATGCCCAGTCACAGTATGGACTTACCAGTTCCTAGGGGTACTAGCATTCTCATGCTATGTGGAAAGTTGAAATCACATTTTACAAACGCTGAAACGCGGATGCGCCCTGTTTGTGTCGTGTAGTAAGTATCACAGCTTGTGTTTCAGCCCTGACGGTAAGTCTGCTTTTACATGCTTTGCAAATCAGGCCACAAGAGAAGTGACTCCATTGCTGTGAATACCTTTTGTCTAATTGAAGACTTTATCCTAATTAGGAGTTTGATTTGGTTTGTTTTGTCTGGAATGAAACCAAATAGCAGCTTTTGCTTCGAGGCTCCAGCCAGAAATGCTCCTACTCCCAGTGATCGTATCTTACAATAGGGCTTCTCACTAAATCACGTGTCGTTATTGGTGTTGCTAGAGCTCGGATACGAGGTGCTGGAAGCACTCAGTGAAGATGAATACATATAAGAGAAAGTGCAGCTCAGACCGCCATATCAAAACATTTTACTTTGTTCTCTGCATGGCTTTTAATCGCTCCTCCAACCAGTGCCTGGCTGAGTGAATGGATGTCTGTATGAATGTTCGGTATGTGTATCAAAACCTGTGCCTTTGGTATTTGCTCAGTACCGCTTTTTCCTGTCGCGATATTATTCGGATGAGTTGTCTCTGAAAAAGTTATATATACATTTTACGTAGCCGGCCAAAACAAGTGAGATCAATGAACGTGATGGTCGAGGTTGATATGGATTTTTCCATCGCCAGCTCCCTGTGCCCCTCCTGTGGGGCAGTATGACTTCCTGCTCTCAATAAATATAGAGAATTAATCACCGGTGGGTGAAATTGTACATGACAGTCTAATTCTGGCCTGCAAATTCTGAAGGATTGATTATGTGCCTTGACAGAAGAAGAGTCTTTTGTTAGATGTGTCAAATGGGTTTAAGTTTGTGGGGGGAACTTGATCTAATTTTAGAGCCTCCCCCTTTCTCAAAGTGTCTTCTGCTGAATGATAGAATGCAAAATCTGATCAGCGAGGAGCTGATTGCACAGCAGCTCTACGCCTGCTGGCCCAAATGACTGTGTTGTCTGTTTTTCCCCTTTCATTTTTTGCTGGTTTCCCTATTCCTGTCTTGTTCTTTCAGGGCCAAGGAATGTTGCCTTATTTTGCTAACTTCCGTCTGCTTGCTGAGTTTTCTACACCATGTGTGAACCAGCGGTACGTATCTTCTTTGGGTTATTCAATTCAGGCAAGTTGTTTCGATTGTTAGGAAATGTAATAATATGTACACTGTAAAGTCTCAAAATGCTAGATATTATATTTTTAAACGTGTGTTGTGTTTCAGCTGGTTCTTTGAGGTACTAGGTTACCCCAAGTCCTCCCGGCCCAACATGGCAAATGGCGTTGCCATGGCCGTAGTGTTTTTCGTGGTCCGGATCGCCGTCATGCCAGTGTACTACAGTCGCATGTATGCAGTCTACGGCACCGAGGCCTTCTACGTCGTGCCGTGGGGCGGCCGCGTAGCTTGGATCTGCTCCAGCATCTGCTTGGATGTCATGAACGTCATGTGGATGCATAAGATCGCCCGAGGCTGCTACAAGGTGCTTCGCTCGGCTGACCGAAGCAAAGCCAGCTCGCGTCAGGTGAACGGGAAGACGGACTAGGAAGAACTAGAAAGCCCGTGGCCTCGTTATGGACAAAAGTGACGTCACTCTCGGTGCACTGTTGAGCAACAAGTCGGACCCTCATGTCGAGCTGCCTCAACGGCAGCACGCCTGGGATTTGTGACAATAAACGACTGAATGTAATGAGGGGAACTGCGATTCCTTTTGAAAAGTGGCTGCAGTCACTGAGATGTACCGATGGACCAATTAACTGGCCGTCCTTAAGCCATGAAATGACGTCTTAGCAATACTCTGCGTGCATGGCCACTTTTTCTCTTGAACTATTTTACGACGACACAAAAGAGGTTGTGCGGGGACACCGGACTGTTAGCCCAAACCACAAATTGTCAAAAAAGTTTACCGTTCTTTACAAATATTAACGCTCAACGAATGAATCCAAATTAGTCTTTGTGTCAACAAAGCGTGAAATAAAGGTTTGGCTCAGTGCCATGCAATCATTGGGAGAAGAAGCTCACATTACTTTCACCCCCGCCCCCCCCACCTTCTTTTAGATGCAGGTACTTGATTGAGATGCATTGTGGGTCATCGGAGGAAGTATGAATACATCACCTGTTCACTCATTTGTTTTCATTCACTGAGTTTAATCTGAAAAAAAACAGCCTTTTAAGAAATGTACGGCATTGGAGGGCATCAGTGCTGTGTCTGTAGTGGAACAGGATGCGGTGTGTTCAGGGTACATCAGTGCAGAAGTGCTAAAAGGGAAACTGAATGTCAATACTGTTTGTTTTTGTTTTGGTTTTATACTCTTGACGCTGCAATGCGAGGACCGTAATGAAACAGGCCACCGTCAACATCTGATCTGTAAATACACATGAATCCATGTGTACGCAAAGTGACGCCACACATTCACGCACGTCTCGTCAGCACTCGCGTTTATTTCTTTCACGTCGTGCACTGTGTGTGAAGGGGTGAACCTGACCCGGAGTGAGGATGTGGAATCTGTGTCGCAGACAAACTTAATGCTCCGTGATGAGTTATGAGCTGTGTCTCAATTCAGGGGCTGCATTGGAGGACGGGGTGTGTCAAGGTGGCAGGGTTAGGCCCCTTCAAACACGCTTCAACACTCGCTCCATTCATTCGGAACGATCCCAATCAATCCCAGAATACACTGCTTTCTACTGATTTTCAAAGAGGCACTGCCGCCGGCGTGTAATGAGACATCAGATGCTCTAGTGTCACACTTGATGTCAAACCAGCAGCTAATGATGTTAAAAATATCAAAGGGCATTGAAACTTCCTTGCTGTATCCAGCTTCAGCTTAGCTGTTGCTAAGTAACACCAATGAACTGGTGCCACTGATAGTGGAAATCCTCTGTAGGCCAGACCGTCTCATTGCGGTTCCACCCGGCCTGAGACCGCCTCCTTTTTTCGTCTAGACACACGCCGTCCTCTGAAGGAGGCGACCACTCCTGAATTTGGACACAGCTTGGGTTGGAGGTTTATGTAATAGTCACACTTCCTGTTAAATATGAATTGTTCATTTGACCCCTTGGGCTGCCGTTGCCACGCAGCTGCACGCTGCTATGTGTTCGACAGTTGAGGAGTAAGTTGTTTGCAGTGTCAGAAATCTGTGTTTTAAAGTTTTCTTTTATAATCAGAAAGAGCAGCGTGTTTATACCAGCCTCCTGTTATATATGATTTACAAGCCGGACACAAGCGTGGTGTTTTATGTCTGTCAGTGGGTCAAAGTTCAGCTTGTTTTGTGAGGCATCGTTCGACTGACCACCACACAACCTGGATCAACCCAGCTCAGAGGTTTTAAAGGTGTGTGCCCCTGCGTCTGTTTAGAATTTCCAAGTTGCGATTCATCGGTGAGCAGCGATGCCTACTTGAATTTCGAACTGTAAATGTGTCTTTTTATGAGCTGTACATCAAAAGCTGTCAAATGTGAAAGCGAAACAGGGATTGCAATATGCCTTGATTTGTGTTCCGAATTTTGATTTTGGGGCCTTTTGTTTTTGTTGCACGGTGAATATTTTGTTACTCCTCACGACACTGTGATCTTCTTGTGTTTTTGTTCCCATGTCCAATGTGATTGTTGAGCCTTTTGCAATGGAGCCGTGTCAAATGTAAAAAAAAAAACAAGCGGCTGGCTGTTTTGACACTTTTGCTTTTGTTATGGATTTTACAATTGACAAAATTGTGCCAGTGCTGGATCCTTTTACGATTCCGTGGTTTAAAAAAAAAAAAAAAAAATCCTTTTGGTGTCGCCGTAGGATGATGCCGGTTTAGTTTTTCCATGCAGCAGTGCCGACTCGCAACCACCCGTCCGTGGTTCTGATAATTTCTGTTCATGCTGTGGCCGGTCACAGCAGCAAAGTCAGTTGGCTCTGTTGAACCCAGTGTGTTCGGATCAGGACGGAGTCACGTATGTTTGTATGTTAGGCATATGTCATCTACGTCACAAGAGAATATCGCCTCTCTCACATCTTAAAGAGCAGCCAGAACGCGGCGTCTTAACGCCTCAGTGGGATTGCATAAAGCTCCTGCAAGGGTTTCCGGTGGGCAGCAGACGGCCACTTGTAGTGGAAGCGTGCGGCCGAGCAGGGTCATGCATGGTCAGTGTCTTCATGCATTCTCTATTACTGCATGTGGTATTGCATGGGTATGCACTGTAAAACAAGCATATACACTTGCGAGACTAATTCTGTTCTTTTTTTTCTGAGTACATGTACATAATGTTTACTTAAGCTTTATTCTTGTACTGTGTCACACAATGTAATTCACAAATGACAGTGATGATGGTGTGAGGGAGAACATTTAAAGACTTAAGTCCAATATCCAGCACAGAAGCAAGTCGTTAAGGGAATACTTGAATATTAATCAGCACAGTTTATAAGAACCTGGGCAGTGCAAATAAACCTGTATACTACGAGCATCTTGCAACATACGCGTACCATTGTCTTTAATTTATGAATCTAAGGGGACAAAACAAAGCAGATGTTATGGTAATGACGTGTGGCGCCGTCCTCTGCTCTGAATGTACAGGAGGTACAGGAGTCTGGTGACGTTCCATGAATGTGTTGGGAAATGAGAAAATATTTGTCACTTGCAGTTTGTTCACTTCTCCATTTACAATAAATACCAAATTAACCCTTGGCCAAGAAAATAAAGTTTTTTTTTTTTTTTTTTTAATCAATGAAAAGTTTAACGTGTTGCATGGGTTTCATTCTACTGCCAAGAACGTGACAGTCATTATTACTGGGTGGGACATGTGAGCATATATAATAAGTTATTACTGCCTTTGTTTATGTGACGTTTTCTTTCAGGAAATGCAATCTGCAGAAACTGCCAATAAAAAACCTGGAAAGTGAACTTTGCCCTGTGGAACTTTATTGCTGACTTTTTTTTTTTTTTTTTTTTTTACTGGCAGCTATTACAGAAATGATTGAAGCTTGTTTCAATCATATGTCGATGAAATCTACTAATTTATTTTTGCCATTTTCGAAGAGATGCGTGATTTATTCGTTATTTTAAACAATGTTTCAAATATCTACAGAAGAGCCTCGACATTCTTTAAATTACGTAACTCAATGCACATCACTTCTGCTCCATGATGGTTTAAGCAAGTCAAAAATCTTGTCAGACAATTTAACATAAATCTTTAAGCTTGTAGATGTATGAACATTTCGCCATGTGAGTCATTGCCAAGTGTTTGGTAATGACTCACATGAGCCACAAGAGAGCGCTGTTGTCATGTCTCTTCCCCTGTGCTTTTGATGTAGACGCTCCAAGCTGAATTACCACTGTTTCTCTGACCTGCCATCGAGCATAGGAGTTCATGTGTCATCTGCCTGATCTGTCTTCACTTAATCTTCACATGTGACTAAACGGGACTGAAAGGGTGATTTGAAGTGTATTCTCTAAGCGGCAGGAACGGCTGTTGGACAAAGTACATCTCTGCCTGGAGCCATGGTGATGACGTATCAGCACAGAAAGGATTTCATCACAGATGATAAGATGTCACTGCGTCTGTGTTTCAGCCTTTCCTTGGTTCTCGTTGCCTGGTGGGTACTGTATATAAATACCAGTTGGTTGGGGCTGGGGGAGGCCTCTTGAATGGGAGCTGGGTCACTTTTATTACTCCTGGTGTGACAGTGTTTCCTCACTTCCAGTTTCCAGCTTAAGTGAGCCCTAACATTGTGCATGGCGGAGAGTGTTCAGTGTTTTGGTGAGAGAGCATGTATTACATGTCTTCGACCTTCATAGGGTGACTGGGTTGAGGAGGCGGATGTTTTCTGCCTCAGACGTGTGAACAGCTTGATTTCTGGTTGAAAGACATTTTTGTATACTCTGTATAACCCCCCTGAACCTTCTGTTGACATCCTCCTGCAAAGACACATAAACATCCATCTCAGACAAGCAAGTATTCAAAGTATTGGTGAAATGTGAACTTTTCAAGCCGGTTGCTGTACTCACATGACCTCCCGCGAGCTCTAATTTCTGCTCCACTAAATAGTGATGCGATAGAAATGACAGTGTTTACGGTCGGAGAGGGTTTCATTATTGAGAAGGAAGCAAAGAGGTTTCATGATTCATGATCAGTGATGAGCCAGTTTTCATGTTAGGATATTGAATGGAGACTTGATTGACCATTTATGGTTATAACTGTAGGGACCTATCTGGCATGCAAGTCTTCACCTAATGGAGCATCCAGGTTATTATAATGAACAGAGCCGCAGACCAGTGTTAACCGCCATAACTCACCTCACTCAGACTATTACCACCATCTTCCCCCTGGGTGGCCGATTCCATCAGGGTGAAGAGACACAGCTCCATCTCAGAGAACAGGGGTGACCATGTTGACCCTGCAGGATCAATGCCATTCTGCTTGAGAGATCTTGGCAAAAGATACCAGGGACGTGGCCATACCCCCGACAGAGCGTGCCGCAAAGTTACCAGGAACACATACGTGCCATGACACTTAGTTGGTGCGAGACGTGGTGACGGCCACCCAGCGTCAGACGCCATTTAGCTGCAGGAAATGCCACTTTTGTTGTCCCCGTGATGAATGTCAAGTGACATCTCTTTTCACACAAGTCCGTCTGCAGGTGAGACGAGCTGATTCCAGGCACTTGATCAGCGAGTGTCAACAGTTCAAGGTAATACGTCTGTGGAGGTTCTCATTCATCCAGGTCATAGTATCAGATATATTTACATATTTAGTTGAGGCAACTGGATTTCATTCTTGCCGTTGAAGACGTTTCGTCCTTCATCCGAAGGGCTTCTTCAGTTCTGGTTTGGTTGGGAAAAAACCAGGAGATCTGGATGTGGGGGGTGCTGTGAGTATGGGCCATTCCCCTCGTTATGTGACAATAGGTGACATGAGTGGGCCATTAACACATGTGGCCACTCCTCTCATCATGTGATAAATAGTCACATGACTCATTAACTGTGTTGGTTGGAATTTCATTCTCCTGCCCATTCTTTGTTTTGACAAAAGACCAGTTGGGGTAGCCACAAGTTTCTAGTGCCTTCTTGATGTGTGTGTGCTCCTTTTTCTTCCCTTCTGCTTGTGATGGGATGCTCTCTGTTCTGTGTTGTAGGGTCCTGATTACGCTGAGTTTGTGTTCCAAGGGGTGATGGGAGTTGAAGAGTAGATATTAGTCTGTGTGTGTGTTTCCTGTTCAACAGGAGCAACGACGGTGAAAGGCCCGCATGCCAAAGGCTTCAGATTCCGTACGTGGCTCCTGGCTGCAGCCCCTGGGCCTGCGCTCCATTGGCTCTTACAAATGACTTCTGAAAACATTCCCTCTTGGGTTCCGCACTGGAAATGTTGAGGAAGGACAGTCCTTCCCCCCTTGATGTGAAATTCATTTTCACAAGAGTGACTGGGCCTCAGGCGGCGAGGCTGAAATGTGTCTCCAATGCACAGCATGTAAATTGTTTTGTCAGTCATAACTTGCTGTTCACTTAAGTCCTTTGGTCTTGGACTCGATCTTTCCCCTTTGACACCCACCCCCATTGCAAGACTTCACACCTAGTGTACATACACACTGACACGTAGACAGTCTCTGTTTTTCTCAGATAAGACAGATCCTTTCCGCATGTCTGTGAATGAGATAAAAATGAGGTGACCACTGCAGCAGGAGAAGAGGCTGTGCCCTACTGCCCCACAGGTCTAGTTATCTCAGAGCAGGGTTATCAGCAGCTGCTTCATCTGGGAAACATACTTGGCATAAAAGGACTACGGCGATATTATTCCACGAATCCTGTGTATTATTAAGGCATGTTTCGTAAGCTAGGCATTGACTCCAGGAGCTTCGAGATAAGACGCAAGGTAATGATCACATAACCTAGAAGACGATAAATGTCACGATGTTTTCCTGTCAAAATGCACAATTAATTACCTGCACATGAACACAAACATGAGCTAATAGGTCACAGTTCACCGGCTCTCACTTCGTTACTCGACAAACTCTCTTGACGAATACGGCTCACGTGTACAGTGCAGTGCGTTAGTGACGGACACGCCATAAAAGAAAACTGTGACCTGGATCACGGCAGCAGATTAAGCCCATTATAACACTGGAATCGTTTGACAACTACGGGAGGATTTTTCCACCTTTAGAAATAAAATGGTGAATTGTTTATTTACACGCTGATGAAAACATCCCCATTTTGAAAAGAGAAATATTGCCCAGAATGCATTGTTTTCAGCTGTACAGCATATGTGACTGTTAATGTCTTGATTTGGATGGTTTTCTTTCATCAATTTCCTGCAAAGTGTGCATATGTATACTACGCCTTGTACTCTGTGAAGACCACCAAGAATATGTGGAGCTTATGGACACTTTCACAAAGTGAGGATGCCATTTTAATATGATATTTTGAAAAACTGAGCACAATTGGGCTGGTCCAAGTGTCAAACAACAAGGTGGTGGCTAATAAACTTGTACTGCACGTTGTGTAATGTATTCGCAGAATCCATAAATGCAGACTCAGGTGAGCACATCTGTATCTTATGTAAGCACAAAGTGGACGAAATCGAATGTTGCAAGGGATGAGCACCGGCAACAGAGTCCTCCGCCAGGCGGGGTGTGCGCGTTTCGCTGAACTGAACGCTGCCAGATTTCTATGCAATCTCCTCCCCGCGGACAGCGTGGAGATAAGATAATCCGCCCTTTGCCAACTTCCCAACAAAGACCACTCCCTTTAAAGCTGCCGGCTTTAAAGGGAGTGGTCTGAGCAGTGTGTCCCAGACACCTCAGAGGAGCCTTCGCCTTTGTCTGCGCAAACATGGCCCCAGACTTTTCCAAGAACGCGGAGGAGAAGCCGGAGCCTCTCAAGGCAGAAGTAAAAGGTAAATGGAGTTTTTTATTTTTTATTTTTTTAATTTCTACAATAACAAAAAACGACCAACAGACGCGCGCATTTATTTTACAACACTGATGTTGTTTTATTTGTTTTTGAATAGGCAACATCCCCGACTGGCTGCAAGGCACCCTGCTGCGCAATGGCCCCGGGATCTTTACTGTGGGGGACACCAGCTACAACCACTGGTTCGATGGGATGTCCATCATGCACAGCTTCGCCTTTAAAGATGGTTAGTGCTGCAATTCTTTTTTTCCCCTGTTCTATGAAATAATGAAAAATCGCAGAAACGTCTGCTTTGCAGTTAATGAGCAGTGAGTGAGTGTTTGCCTGTGTGTGATCTTATTGATGTAAAAAATGCAATCAAAACTTCGCATCCTTTTTCATTTTGCTTTGATTCAATGCCTTGTTTGCTTCCCAGTTATTGATCTGTCACGCTGCCATATTTGTATTTAGATGCAAATAATAAACTAAAAGCACAAAAAATAAACACAACAATTTGTTTTCTTGCAGGTGAAGTGACCCACAGAAGCCGGTTCCTCAGAGGGGACACCTACAAAGCAAACATGGCTGCAAACAGGATAGTTGTGTCTGAGATGGGGACCATGGCCTACCCGGACCCCAGCAAGAACTTCATCTTCAAGTAAGAACACTCAGATTATAATAAAATTTACACCTTATAGTAAGATTTACAGACTTGGATACATAACGCAGTTCTTTGCAGAGGAAAATAATACTGCTAATAGGTGAAAATATTGCCCCCCTGTTGTTTATTCATTTAATTCTTACTGAAATGCAGTGAACACACATACAGGCCCTGCTGTGGTGAAATTAGCTCTTTTGTTTTGGATGACCCCTGAATGAGGTGCATTTCCGTCGCCTTTCAGGGCGATCACCTTCCTCAACCACACGGTGCCAGACTTCACCGACAACGGCGCAAGCAATTTCATGAAGTATGGAAACGACTACTACGCCACCTCTGAAACAAACTACATTGTCAAGATCGATCCTGTGACCCTGGAGACCAAGGAAAAGGTAAACAAACCAAAACTACAAACTAAGACCACTGCTTGTGCCCACTGGAGTGAAGAGCTGCTTTCAGAGCTCCCGTGGTTCTGATTCTCCCAGGTGGACTACATGAAGTACCTGCCCGTGAACCTGGCTTCGTCCCATCCGCACTACGACAAGGACGGCAATGCCTACAACATTGGAACTTCCATAGCGGAGAAGGGCAAGACGAAATACACTGTGTTCAAAATCCCGGCGGTTTCACAGAAAGGTACTGCTCTACTTTGTCCCGCTCCCTCTCCCTGCTATCAGCCGCACTTTGTCAAAGTGGAGAAAAAGTTATTACAAAAGCTTGTGCGAATGTAAATCTAAGCCTGGCAGCTGTGCCTGTACTGAATTGGCTTGACAAGCGAGGACTGTGGAAGATTCCTCAATGGAAATTAACTCTCCATAAAAACATGATACCAGTTTCTACATTGGAAGAATATAACCCATGTCATAAACATTGTTATGATAGTTAGACCCCACAGCATGGCAGCTGGACAGAAGCCATTCAGTCTCAATGGGCCAATGCAGGAATTTGCGTTCACATTTGTTTGAAATTGGTCAAATTTGCTCACGCAAATGGTTCGCTCCATTCATTTATTTTGTTTCTTTGCATTTTCAGACAAAGACAAAAATGTCCCCGCACTGAAGAATGTGCAAGTGGTCTGCACAGTCCCCTGCCGCTCGCTTCTCACACCCAGCTACTACCACAGCTTTGGCATGACGGAAAACTACTTTATCTTCATCGAGCAGCCGTTCAAACTGGACATCCTCAAGATGGCTACGGCCTACATGAGGGGAGTCAGCTGGGCGAGCTGTCTCAAGTTCTGCCCGGAGGAAAATGTAAGAGGACGCCGCTATGTGTCATCGCGTTCAGTCGGGGAGCCACTCAAGCTGCAAAGACCAACATATCCTTTCTGACTGTTTCAGACGCTGATCCACCTGATAGACAGAAAGACCGGCAAAGTGGTTGAGACCAAGTACTACACTGGGCCGATGGTCGTCTACCATCACGTGAATGCTTTCGAGGACGACGGCCATGTCGTCTTGGATGTCATCGCCTACGACGACACCAGCCTTTATGAAATGTTCTACTTCAGCAAGCTGAAGGAAAGCGCTGGGTCACATGACGAGAGCTACTCCAAGCCAGGCTACAGGAGATTTGTGCTCCCCATCCATTCGGACAAGGTGGGACGATAACACGGTGACCCAGGGTATGTACAGTGAATCTTGCTGTATTATTGTTTTGTTGATCAACTGCTTTTTTCCTTGCAGAGCATTGCAGTTGGAGCTGACCTGGTGCAACTCAAGTACACGACAGCCAGCGCTGTGAAAGAGAAGGAGGGCAAACTGATGTGCCAGCCCGAGGTGCTCTGTGAAGGTAAATCCAGCTCCCTTCAGACAGACTCTAACTCTCTCTCTTCCCCATACGTCTATGAAAACTCTTTTTTTTTTTCTCCACCAGGTTTAGAATTACCCAGAATCAACTACGACATCAATGGACAGAAGCAGCGTTTTGTCTACGGCAACTGGGTGGAGGAATCTGCTCTGGCAAAACAGGTAACATCCACTGCACTGGGACCAGCAGCTAACAGCCGCAGGGTCCTGTGGTCCTCATTCACCTCAGGTCACATTCAGAGAGAAAGCTGCTCCCAGCAGCACCACAGGCCGACAGCAGGCACTGCACCAGCTGTTTTTAATGAGCAAACCCGGTGGGAAAATCCGTCTCGCGTGTTATTTGACAAGAGAGGACCCAAGTTAGACTTCGGCTCCAAGTCCTTTGCAAACAAAGTGTTCCGGGCAGCATTGTTTTTCAGATGTAGGGAGCGAATTGCTGAACTGGGAATTAGCAGCTGGTACAACGGAAGATGGGAAACACTTTGCTCAGCTGTGAATTACCTGTTGTGCCATCGAAGATCAAACCGCTTCATGGCTGTGGCTGTTAGACCCACATCCTTTCCATTGACGGCGATTCTGCACAAAGTGCATCAGAAACAATGGAAAGAAGCAATAACCTTCACAGTCTCCACTTACAAAGGTTTGACTCGAGAGACTCCCTCGTGTCTCAAGGTCTGCTCACAGTCCACAGACGTAAGAGGAAGCTGCGTAAAGGAAACACAGATTAGACAATGAGATTCCTGCCCACGCTGATGCTGTGGTGTGTGTGAACCTGACATGTGTTGATAGAATTAAAAAAAGGGATCAGAGACAGTTACTTCAAACAGAAATCCAGATACAGACCGAGTCTAAACATAAACAACACTAATGTGAACATGTTTGCCTCTTTTTTTCACTGTTGCCTTAAATGAATCAAACTTATGTTTTATTACATATTATAAAACACAGATTAAATTGAGCAGAGATGGTTTTGCGTAACGGTTTCTCTGTAGCTCTAAAATGACCTTATTGATTAGTGCCTGTGTCACTGTGACCTGGAAAAGAGTTGCCACCAATTCCTGAATGTTAAGTGTGTGAGGCAGTCGATCATTTTATTGCACTACTTTTACTCTAAGAAGAGTGCGGGCAAAGTACCTCACGATCAGGATCCTTATCTACCGGAAGGATTAGCTATTAAAGCTTGCCAATGTTTTGAATAGCAGATATTGCTCACAGACACACACATCGTATTGGACAAGCACTAATAAGACTGCACGTTGAATAGAGGAAATAACTAAGGCAAGGTTTGTCTTCCTCCCCCTCATCTGTTCATTTTCTGCAGATCGTCAAGTTTGACACAGGAACCAAGGAGATGGTTTATTGGAACGAGGAGAACTGCTGGCCATCAGAACCCGTGTTCATCCCCAAACCAGCCGGAGAGACAGAGGACGATGGTGAGAACGTGTGACCCGTTCATGCGTGTTACACGTGCCTATACACAGCACCAGCTGGAGCACACATTGATAGGAACCCTGTCCTAAAGGCAGAAGTCAATTTGATAACCTTTCCAACGAGACCCACTTTTCTTTCCGCTTGCAGGTGTGGTCTTAACATCGGTTATCAACTGCAACCCAGGCCAGTCTGATTTCATCCTGGTTCTCGACGGGAGGACGTTCAAGGAGGTCGCACGTGCATACGTGAACACGGAGCTGCACAAGGACATGCATGGGTTTTTTATCCCACACGTCAATTAGTCATTTGGACGCACATATTTACACACAGGATGGGACAGCAGTGTGATGAGGATCCATGAACTGTGGTGTCATGGATGCCCCATCACCGTCAAATTATAAATTTTATATCACAACAAAACAATTTATTCATACTTCCTCATATTTGTTGATTTGTGTGGATCGGTTTTTAACATGTGTATATATATATCATTGTTTATTGTGTAGCCTACATTATTCTATTGTACTGTTTACTGTAATTTTTTCCAAATCTTTTGCTTTATATGAATAAAACTTCACCCACACTCCAGATGTGGGGCTGTCGCGTGAGGAGTTTTGTGAAGTTGTTTTTACATAAAAAAAAAAAAAAAAATCCTCCTCCATGTGTGGAGGTCAAACAACAGGTTGTCATGGAAGCTGAACTCTCAAAGTCCGCTCAGTCTGCTGTTGCTGTTGCTGCTGCTGCGTTGGTTTTCGTTGTCTGTTTGACTGTAATGCATGATGATGTTCTGCATATTGGACAAAGTAATATAAAGTAGGCAAAAATGTTTTCATAGTATTAACTTCGTCACATATTTTCATCACGTAGAAAACAAATGTGACCTGTAGTCTTTTCTATAGTAGCTTCTGATTTTGACCACTAGAGGGAGACAGAGAGTGTTTATTCTGTCTAGAATTAGTTTTGACACAATTCTTTAGTTGCACATGAAAAGTAAAGTAAAGCAAGTTGTACAGTGATGTCATCGAGGACACAAAGACGTGTTGTGTCTCGTGAATGAAAATGCAACGATCGTACTGTGACAACATCAAGTGGCGGACACCACGACACAAACTGAACCTCAACGCACAAATTATTCTTGACCTGTCAAGCACATTGTAATGAGTAATTCAGACTGTAAATAAATAATGTGTTTTAAATATTACATAATCAAATAATTCCACTTGAATAACAAAATACAAACTCTCAGACTCCTCAGAGTACACATCCACGCAACCAGAACCAGAATATCTTAGTAAGGAAAGTGGTGCCATCTTAATCTAAAAGGTTATACAGTCCCAACAATTACAAACCCTTTAATCCAGTGGATATGAAATGTAGGTACACACATACACATCTATAATAAACAGTAGGAATTATATAAAACACACAGGTGTACTTCAGTGCAGTCAGTATTGCCATTTTAAAAAAGTTCCAGCAGCAAAAAAATTGTCCCAACGTCCCAATCATAAACTCATCAAATTACAAAACCTTGCATGCGCACATTCACATGCGCTCAATGGATGGCAGTGTATTTATGTAATGTTGGTTAACTGGGACACAGCAATGTAGTGATGACACATTTGTGTGTTATAAAACATATTTACAGCGTTTGCTTAAGAAATTAATGACTGAGGCGACGGCCTCCTTTGGCCGGATATTGACAGGGATGATTAAATATTTCTGAACATGGTAACGACCCCAAATTACTTGAGAAAACACTGCTCACAGCCATCTGAATAGCTGATCATTCAAAACTCATCGTTGATCCTGCTCCCTGATTCTTGAATGGCCTCTGTTCCCTTCCTTGCAGACCGGCCTGACTGTTTGTGGTCGTCCACCGAGAGCAGAGACAGAGAGGAATGAAAGCCTTTAAGGAAATGGGACCATCCTGGAGTGCAGGAAGGAAAGAGAACTGAGGCCGGCACTGTGATGTCATCCCGATGGTGGGATGGTGCCAGGGGAGTAGTTTGTGTTGTGCGTTTGACGTCATTGTGGCGGTGAGAGAACGGGCTTCCAGGGATCAGACAGAGAGGCAGACTTTGCTGTGTCCTGACACGGCCGCTCAGTCGCCCTCACCTTGACACTCCTCCTCCTTCGTGGGAGAGTCCTGGCTTTTCTCAGCGTCTTCTCCTTCCCCTGAAGAATGGAGAGAATCAGAGAGATGAGAGTGAGTTTCATTCATAAGTTAATGAGTGGTCTGCCTGAGGAGAAAAGGCCTCATTTGAAATCCTTAAGAGAAGTCCTGAAAACATTTGGCTCATGTGACCAGTGATGTTTCTCACCTGGTTTGTTGACGTTGA
This sequence comes from Pseudorhombus dupliciocellatus, assembly GCA_016785235.1. Classification (NCBI taxonomy): domain Eukaryota; kingdom Metazoa; phylum Chordata; class Actinopteri; order Pleuronectiformes; family Paralichthyidae; genus Pseudorhombus; species Pseudorhombus dupliciocellatus. Next base: position 852,203 of record JAFBJW010000068.1, read on the forward strand.
GCTGATCTAGATTCCCTGACAGGTCGCTGGCTCCCTGCCCTCCAGGGCCTGCTGGGATTTCATGGATGGCGTTCCTGCGTCCGGACCGTCGAGAGGCGATGAAGTCCTCAAAGGTCGACTCGACATCAGTCATCGCTGAAAGACCTCACCATAGCAGGACCTGAAACACACAGTAGGACAAACTGGAATCACACACAAACAAGCATCCATCCATTACTGTACAGGTCACAATCTGCAGTCCCTGGCTCTATCTAATGATTGTTACTCTCAAATTTATGTGGTATGTTTTTATTTTTTTATTTTTGTGTTTTCATTTGTTTTTATATATGTTTTTTTACATAATGTATAAAGACAGTAACAAATAACAACACCAATCCATCCACAAATCTGAAAACATCATATTACATTATTATTTCACTCAGTCACAGCAAGCCCAAATTAGAATGCAACTACTTCCGGGTAGGATTTCACAATAAAACAACTATTTCTCAGGCGGTGCCTTAAATGAACCTTTACATATTATATAATATTTTTTTTTCCCCAAACCATTTAATTTCAACTTCATATATATGCAATACAGTTTTCCTTTATATGTTCTGTCCCTGATGTAAATATCAGATTACCTGCTGATTACTTGTACTGAGTGTGTACTTTCACAATCCAAGTTGATTATCTGATCTTTATCTTTTCGATCAAAAATACTGCACAACAACCAAAAGCGCAGTCACAGGGATAAATATGACACAAAGGAGAACAGGACTGAATTCACATGTCATCCCACTTGGACTAAGCCCAGAACACGGTGGGAGATTTAGGTTAAACCCCTCGGCTGCTGACATTCTAATGCTCTGGATCAATCTGCCCTTCAGCACCGAGTGTGGCCCGGCCTCCCTGCCCCAATTCCTACACTTCAGATCTGTCTGGTCTGAGATTTATTTTCTTTTGTATTAACTTTCTCTCTTTCCTCTGACAGTGTCGAGTCAGTGATCTCAGCTCCCGCATCCATCTGTGGCTATTTCCAGAGTTGTGACTGACTGACCGAGGCTATTTTTGGACTGAGCTATCCCACTCAGCTGTCATCCGAAAAAATGGCGTCAAAAGGGGCGAGATCCGACAGATGTTGTCTCTGTAGCATTGGCAGACGCAGCATGCACTCAGACGAGACGACAGAGAATCCGTGTGTCCTCTAAAACACTGATCCAGAGTCAGAGAATCCTGGCTCTTTGGCCTGCGTTAAGTGCACAGAACTCAGCATCCAGCTGAAGAAAATACTGCACCCTGAGCATCAAATACATGCGATTAACAGTTATTTTGTACATTTATGCTTCAGCCAACACACGCATATCCAATAGTGACGGATTATTTACTGTCATTTTTAACTTGTTCCAATTTAAATGAGAAACTGAAGGTGTGGTTCTTATTTGTAGCTAGAAGTGAGGTACTCGTGGCATCGTGCTCGCTCTGCTCGTATTCTGTGAAATATTAATCAACATATTACATTATTCAGCCACACTATTGCACAGTAGAACACAGCAGTGTGTGTCTGTGTTTGTGTCTAATGACATTATAGCTCATATATTAAAGCAGGTGGACAGCGCGTCCATCCAATTGGCTACGGCTGTTAGCAGGTTCCTACCTTTTAGAAATGAATGCGGCCTGGTTTGTGTTTTGTCATTTGCAGTTCAGGGCCACTGTCGTGCTCTGTCCTCTTGGTTACTGAGTGATAATGAAAGTAATCAAATCAAGGCTGCTTCTGCTCTGCAACAATTTCATTTGTCCTGCTGCCAAACACAAAAAGAGTAAGTGCAGAGGGCCGTGCAGGAATAGTCAGGCAGCCTGGGCCTGATGCCCATATCTCTCATTCTGTCTATATCTGGCTCTCTCTCTCTCTCTCTCTCTCTCTCTCTTTCTCTCTCTCTCTCTCTCTCTCTCACACACACACACATTGAGACACCCTTCTCTCACGCCCCTATGTTATTATTATTACTTCAGTATCAATACCTCAACAGCTTGGGTTATTTCTACAACATTACAGTGAATCTATTCAGTGTCATTAAATACCCTGAGCTGACTCCAGTCCCTTGAAAACCTTTAGACAAACGTGAACTAAATTATTGACGCATTATTCCAACACATAACGAGGCTGAAGTGGGGAGCAGCTGCACATCACATACATTCGTGCACGGCCATAATTCACTGACACTGTTCACACTGTGGAGACTTACCCAAACTGGTAATAAACCAGTATCTCTGTCATTCCTGTCACGTCACACAGAGTTCAGTGAACGCAGACGCACACCAACGTCACGCATGCAGCCAAGCACGCGGGCAAACAAGCATTGTCCTCCTTATAATAACTGTTATTGTTGTTGGTGGTGTTGTTGTTGTTATCGGTACCTGTTTAGAGTAGGGGGCGTCCCAATGTGCGCAGAGGCTCGATCACATCAGCCTGTGCAGCTCTTCACACGGCTCACATCGAGCCACCGCTAGAAGACTCAAACCTCCGGATAGGATTTCAAAATAAAACCTTTATAATCTTTTTATATTATATTATCTTAAAATGTTGCTCTAGCATTCAATTTCAGTTACATATATGTGCAATACAGTGTTCCTGTATGCTGCTACTTACTTATTGATTACTTGCGGCTTTGCTATTCCAAAATGGCAAATGTAAAACTATCATCTTATGTAATCTAATACGAGTTGTGAATTATTATTTATTATAAGAGAAACACTGGGACTTCAATTAACAACAAAAGCTAAAAGTCATCTACCAGCACCAGACACAGGACCCTTCCTGTTCATTGTGTGTGTGTGTGTGTGTGTGTGTGTGTGTGGGTGTGTGTGTGAGAGAGAGAGAGAGAGAGAGAACAGCGATCTCATTGTAGAGAGAATGCACACAGGCCACGGAGTCATCACATTTGCTCTGGTCTCATAGCATCTGGGTGTGAACTGCTCCATTCGGTTGGCACATGTGCTCAATATGCTGAACAGGGAGCCTTCGAGTAGATGAGCTCACGAAGGAAACAAAGCAACCACTTGATCATGCAAATAATATTACAATAGATTCTTTCATATATTCGCAGTTCAGAGGTTATCTTTCATTTCCATGTAAATATCGCCAGAGTTATTTCGGGAGCAGAACTGATTAAACTGAATTCTTCATCAGTTGAAAAAAAGGCCAGATTCTTAAAACGTTAATGTTGAGAGGTCGCCTCCCAGACTCCACCTGCTGCTCAAACTGCGCACTGCATTAATGAGCACCAATCAGATCCTCGGGTGTTGGGTGGTGAAGCTGCACTTCCGATCAGTCGTTGCTCTTGGTTACCAAAGATGAGCGATGTCAAGATGGTTCTTAATTATTGGTCTCTTAATTGGTGATGACGTTGGCAATTTATTAAGCGTTTTTGTACTGCGTTCAGGGCCACATTGAGAAGATTTTACCGTATTACAAGTACGACTGTACGAGAATAAAGCTGCACTATAATAAACAAACCTGTTGTTTTAGAAGATGAGAGTTGTTAAAACGACTTCCGTGGAGCATTTCCAGGGACGCCGGCAGCACACCCGCAGAGGTGCTGCTCATAAAAGTCTGGCTTTATTCTCGTAAATTAACGCCTTTAATCGCGCAAATTTACGACTTAAATCACGCAAATTTACGACTTTGTTCTGGAGCCTTTGAATTTCACATCCCGAGTACGAGCGTGTAAACGAACCCGGAAGCGCCTCGGATGGAATCCTCTTGCGTCTCCCTACCGGTCTGGAACAACGGGAGCGGCTTCAGGGAAAATAACACAATGATGGAGGAGCGGGGAGGTGAGAGGAGGCGATGTTCAGGTTCATCTGTGGCCGTTTGCAGACATACTGGTGGTTATAGTTACAGCTACGGATCAGTGCTCAGGGTTAAATCGGACGGTGTGCTGTTTTTCCGTAGCGGGCTTTAGCTGTTGTCATGCTAGGTGTCGCCAGCTAACGGCTCTCGTCCGTGTGCGCGGGTGTGATCCCGACGTTAGCCACACTAGCTGCCCCCAGCGTTAGCTTAATGCTAACCAATGAACTGTGAAATGAATGAAACCGAACGCTGTTGTTGCTGAAGTGTGTGCACCGTCACACCGACAGCATTCTGTATGATCGTGTTTTGGAGGATCTGCTGCTGTGTTTGTTGCGGGAATCACACTTCAGATATTGCTCGTGTCATGTCATCAGTGCAAACACTAATTGAATGCGTTATTGTTTTATTTGCAGAATATGAAGCCCCCCTGCATCTGGCTCAGTGCAACACCTGCAACAGATCGTTCAACCCTAAAGTGCTGGTAAAGGAAACCACAATCTACAGCCATCACCCCCCCTGTCATGTTGTCTGCAGTGCAGATGTTTTTCATTATTTGTGTTCGAAAAAATGCCTTTGATTCAAAGCCAGATCTGTGGTGGCAGTGTTTTCTTCCTTAGTGATCCTCAGCTGACAAGATGTGAGGTGTTTGGACAATTCAGTGTCCTTGGCTACCAACCAAACAGCCTGCAGGGTTCCGCACAGAGCTCTCTGTGAGAACACAAAAGTGTTTACAATGCAGGGAAGCTATGAGGATGGCCTATTGTGTAAAATCCGGGGAGCTATGAAGTGGCAAAACAGTTTTGTTAGTACCTAGCACCACTTGGACTATTCCAGCACTGCCCCCGTTGACAGCAATGATGTTTTTAACATAAAATTTAAGTGTGGGTGTCATTGTGGTGCAAAGGTTCCACCTTGTCGCAGTACTGCACAATGCTATTGCTGAATCCAGGCACCAACTTCTCACCCAGTGTTATTGACATTTTTATAGTCCCCCTTCAAACCACAACCACTATTAACAGCACTCGTATAATTGACTTATTGCGATGTGATTATCTTGTGGTTGTGGATTATGCAGACATTATTGCACCCACCTCATTTGCTTTTGCCAATACCTAACCACATTAATGTGTGATTTGATTTAACCACATCAGGGATACAGTGATTTTTATTGCTTTTTCTCTGCTCCACAGGAGAAACATGCTAAGATCTGCCAAAAGTCTATGGCCAAAAGAAGGAAGGTGTTTGACTCCAGTAGACAGAGAGCGGAAGGCACAGACATCCCAGTACTCAAACCCATGAAACCAAAGGTAAGGCTGCACCAAAGATAAGAATCAAACTTAAACTTAAAGAAAGTTCAATTTGATTCTCACACAGAAAAAGACACACAATATTCAGGGAGATGTGATCAAAGTCATAAAGCACCTGCCAAAAGATTAAAATTCCTTTAGCTCTTATCTCCCTTAATTAGGATTGGAGACACTGGATATTTGGTTACAAAGATTTTCATTAATATCATGATGATTTTACTTTGCTTTACAATGTTCACACAAAAACCTGAAAATAATCTGAAAGTTTAGCGATTTAGAAACAAGTAAAATGTTTGCATGCAGCAATTCTAGGTCAAATGTAAAATTCAAGAAAAATTCTTAAGCTTCCACCCATTCAGTATTTTGTGTTGGCAGATTATTTTCAAATGTAAACCACTTTCAATTGTATTTCAGTCACAAAGTACAGCTGCTTCTGGGAAAGTAAGTTGATTTGCCTTCTTTTTTTTGTCCTCACTTTCTGTATACTTGATTTGCAGCGTCACAGTTAATCAGGAAGCGCACCATATCTGGTTTTAGAAATAGTTGTGGTGATAGTCATTTGAAAGAGAAAAATCACTTTCCTAACTGTTGTGTTGTTATATTTCTTTGTTTCACATCTTCTGCCTTAACTCTCTCTGTACTTTAACTTCACTGTTACAACTCTGTGTCGTAGGCTCTTTTTACTTCACAACTCACCTTAAAACCAAGAGTTTAGAGTAGAGTTTAGTTTATGGCCAGTTGTTGAGATGTCAACTAAAAAAACAATTTCTGTCATTCTTTTCTACAACAGTACACTCACTCTTTCAGCCTTAACACCTGTTCTCAGTTTTGTGACGTGACTGGTAAAACCCATACTTCTGAGTCAAAATGACAAACGGTCGTTAGGATGTATATTTATGAAATGTGTGGCGTAGTCAAGATACAGAGGAGCAAAGAATTGGTTTATTCATGTTAGTCGGTCAAGAAGAAGAATAAATCACCCACTATGAATAAGAAGAGACGTCTAAATAGTTTTTTTCTGGACGCTAACGAAATAGCGATAATCCCTGAGGGTGGAGGTAATACAAAAATGACCATTAAGCTCATGCAAGAGAAAATAATGTTTTATTTTAAACCAACCGGCATCATTAGTTACGAAAACAAAGGTTCAGGTCATGACATCAGGTCGGTCAGATCTCTGTGTTGCCCCCCACCAGGCAGAGCCCCCCAAGAAACCGTCCAACTGGCGCAGGAAGCATGAGGACTTCATTGCCACCATTCGGGCCGCCAAGGCGCTTTCTCAGGTCATAAAGGACGGGGGACCGTTACCCCCACCTCCTCCCCCCACATATGACCCAGGTACAGGACACAGCCAAGTCGGAAGATTTATAATTCTTTACAGATAATTATGTTAAAGTTTACGAATGAAACCACTGGTTTATTTTCTCACCCTCCTCAGACTACGTTCAATGCCCTTTCTGTCAGCGGAGGTTTAACGAGGCTGCAGCCGAGAGACACATCAAGTTCTGTCAGGAGAAGGCCGCCTGCAATCCCAACAAGGGCAAGCTTGGAGAGGCCAAGAAGACTCCTGGCCGTACACAGGTAACCTATTCAACCACGAGTGGGAATTTGTGTGAATTTTCCCTGTTGAGACATTTTTAACATTTGTCTGACACCACTTGAAAGCACTATTTATCCATAACACGCTCTTGTTACTTAGGAACTGCCATTTGGTCAGGGCCTCTGCTTTTCTCATTTTCACAAGTTGCCCGGGTATTGAGCCATCTGTCAGCTGCAGCGTGCTGCTGTGGATTGAATCTATATTTGTGATGGATCTGAGTCTGCTTTCTCAGAGTTTCTCTTCATAGCATGTCGATGTACTTTTCTGCAGAGCCAGACACAGAATATAGCAGGCTGCAGGGAGGGCAGGTACAGATCTATACCAGGAAATCCTGGTTTTATGTCTGGGGTTCATCCTTGGGTCAGGTCTAAAAATGTGCAAAATAATTGTTTCAGTCGTTTTTGAGTATCCTAACTGAGGGTGTTGAAAATAGCACATCCTTGGGGAAGTGTATTTTTTCTGAGTCTTCAGGGAGTGTGGCTACATTACTGGTTTGTATAGTGAACATATGTTGCCTCCTCTATCCTCAGTACAAGCCTCCAGCTCCTGGAAAGAAGACCAACTCAACCATCCCCTCTGCCTCTACCCGTTTACCCCAGAGGTCCGCTCTTGGCCAGCCCACTGGTAAGAAGGCACATCCAATTGCTCTGATAAGCTCACGTTGGTTCACAATGTCTTGTTTTGCTCTTTCACTGTTGTCTCCCATTGCCTCTGTGTAGGAATCCCCACTGGTAAGACGTCCTCTGCCAGTTTAGTGAGGACAAATCCCTCCGGCATCACAAGCCCTCCATCAGGGTCAGTGTGAGTGCATAAACACGCAAACCTGACTTTAAACTGATATGAATGTTTTGGTGATATGTCTCATGCATACGCCTGAAAGCTCTGCACACTTCGCTACATCCTGCAAGTGCTTTGCATTTCAAAATGTCCCTTTTTCTTCTCTTTTTCTTTTATTCTGTTAGAGCGGGACCAAAGCAAAGAGCAGCAAGTTCTTCGTATGGCTCCATGAGGAACGCTCAGCCCAGAGTAGGACTCAACAAGAAGAAAATAGACAACGGTTTATCCACGTAAGAAAGAAAAAGAAACATCCCTGCTCTCCTATTTATCTATAATTGCCTCTTCTGGTGAAGGCAGTGTGTTGCATCACTTTCACCACAACAGGCGATGTGTTGCATTCTAATCTGCTTCCAGTCAGTAACGTGGGTTTTATATTTTCTCTCTACATAGATACATTATGAACTGAAAGTAAATAAAGTGAAAGTTGAAGTTTAATTTATATATTTTATATTAATATTCATAGTATCCACTGAAAATGATTTCAAGCTTTATTTGGTTTAAATTAAATCCAGTCTGGTCCTAATACATATTGCACTTGTTTTAGTGAAAATCCCTACTTTATTTATCAACAACCAGTACGTTCAGTTCTAAAGGTATTTTTCGAAAACGATATCAGTACATAGATTCTAAATCTGCTGCCTGGGTTGATGTTTGTCAGGAGGGATGTCGAAGACGGGAACGAAGTTGACAGCGGAGTGAAGAGCAAGTTCTGTCACAATTGCGGGACCAAGTACCCGGTTGAATCCGCCAAATTCTGCTGCGAGTGTGGCATCAGGAGGATGGGTATTTGAGCAGAGGAAAGAAAGGACACACACCTGTACTGAAGATCGCTAAGGAGGGTTTCATGAGTTGCACATCTGGCCATGAGGCTGGAGATAAACCTGCTGTTTAAACACATGTTGTAAGCTGACTGCTGACTGCATCATGGAAGTAGCTGTACCTGTACTTGCAGGTGTGCTGTTACCAGAGGATGCCACTAGAGGGCACATTGGAGAAATCAAACCATATAGAACTCATGTATTTGAATGATAAAAGAGTAAAACATGGGAACGTGTAGCTTAGGCGACAGCAAGAATATCTCCAGCCAGAGGTTTTGTCTCTCAGTAGAAAAGTTGCCGGCTGACAGCTCTGCAGCGCTGTGCTTTCTTTATTTTTCGTAATTGCTGTGAGGACCAAAACTCAGATGAGGGGAATTGAAATTAGTTACAAGTCGGGATGCTTCGTTTAACATCACATTACTTGTACAGTCCTTCTGAACAGTGCAAATTCTGCCACAGACACTGAATCTGTTATGAGGCTGTTCAGCTCCTGATATTCGTGAAACTGGAAGGACGCACAGAGCTCATTACTTTAATGAGTCATTTTTTGTGTCTGCTGGATTCCCCCACCATGACGCTGCCTTTCCCACCAGCTCATAAACTTCATTCCTGTGAAACTAGAGGTGGTGAAAAGGCAGTTTAAAAGGAAGCACACACTCGAGTTTTTTTGATAATGATAAAGTAAAGTAGGTGTTGGCAATGCACATAAACTGGATGGCAGCCACATAGAACAGAACCCCCCCCCTTTGATTGTTGTGGTCATCCAGCAGGCGCCTTTCTGTGTGGAGTTTGCATGTTCTCCCCGTGCTTGAGTGGGTTTCCTGCGGGTACTCCGGATTCTTGCTTTCACCTGTACAGTAATCAGGAGCGCCCCGTGGAGCTGAGTCAGGATCAGCAGTTAAGCCATGCATTTTAAAAGAAAGTCGAGGATAGAAGAGTGAAAGTGACAAGCTGAGAGGTGAGTTGTAAAAATGTGGTGGAGGGAAAAGTGCAGGACACTTCATTAGAGGTGGGTGTAAATGTATCCGGGTATCAGCAACCGTCATTTAGAAACAAAACCCTAAATCCCCCTCATCTGTCTGCTCTGGAACAAACACTAAGTTACCATTGACGTGCAATAGGATTGACTACTGAAGAAAATAATGTTTCTCTTAAGGAACAGTTCCTGGAGAAATGTGGAATATAGCTGTCCAAAAAAAACCTGTCCCTTTACCAACATGTTCGAGACAAATGTAGCATTTCCTCTCAGTCCTTGCTCATTTTATGTAATGCAATTAGCTATTTATTTTCACCAGATGAAAAATGGAAGTGTGTTTTGTTGATGTTCTGCAGAATTAAAATGTGGTTTTATCTGAATTTGTAGGAAATTTAAACACACTTGGGTTGTTGGAGTTTTTCCTTTTCTCAAAATTGTCTTTAGTCATTCTTTGGTCTGTGTGGATACGGTCAATCTCTGCTTGTTAAAAGCAACACACCTTTTTTTTTTTCTACAAGTGGGACGAGAAAAGGCTGATAGTTTATGATCAGTAACCACAAACTTCATTCTTAGTTATAAAAGCCATTTCCAGCAACTTTCACATAGAAAAAAATACTACTCATATGGTACTTAACAGGAAATATTTGAACAGCCCGGACAGGTGTGTTTTCCTGTACTTCTGACGTATTCACACTTACTCGACTGGATACAGTTGTGCACTTAATGCCATGTATGTTCACCATCAATAAACATCAATGAAGACATCTCTGACGGAGTTGTGAGAGTGTGTTAGAGGGAGAGGAAGCAGGAGATGTAGTGGTGCTGTAAATGATGTCGACAGTGGTTTTTAGATGGAAGTGAAACAAATATTACATTAGTTGTCAATAGGAGATGGCACAGACCAGCTTGAGTGATTGTGATATGATTTGTAAAGAAATTGTTTCTTTTTTTTTCAGTTTTTCTCTTCCCAGCGTCAGAAACAATAATGAATAAAAGGTGACACAGGAAACTCAATATAGTGATGTTGCTATCCATCAAAAAAAAAAAAATTGTAAAAAATATATACCCCTGAATAGAGGCACTTTAATTCCAAACCTCTGTCTGAGGACTAGCCTCCAGTCTCACCAACAGAGCACATGAGCCTTTGCATTGTTTTATATATACATACATTTGAAATGCATCATAAACCTTATTAGTCGCTGCTTGTGCTGAAAACATTTTGCAAACAGATATTAAAACAGATATTAGCTAAATGATGTGCACTAAGCATGGGCCCTGACGGGAAGTGGAAATAGATATTACACACAAACAAACAAATATATATATATATATATGTAACACAAAATATGTGGCAGTTGAGCATAGGTAGTGGCAACTGCAGTACACTGCTAGTAAAAGTTTTAAGTAGGCACCATTTCTCAAAACACAGAGCTTCTTCCAATCCTCCCAGACCGGACAGGCTGTGCCACTCCTGACAGAGATAACAAAATATTTGTCAGCGCACATTACCCTAATCCCTAAAAAGTGAAAGCAAAAGTGTATTCAAAGGCCATAATGCTTCCTGGTCACGCCTTGGTGCAGCTGCCGCTGAGTGAGATTTAATGTAGTAGCATATTCTTTGCTTTCAATATCTTAAGTGCTAAAAAACAACACTACAGCTATAACTTAATCCTTCCTCATATTTTGTGGACTCTAATAATTGCTTTGTGGGTGCTTCCCGCACCTTTTATGGAGTGTGACAGTGGAGTATGCTTTGTAGCTGCTTCTCGTGGGAAACACATGTGAAGAGTCAGTTGTCCTTGAGCAGATAATCTTGCTTCAGGGGGGTAGCTTTAATGAACTGGGAGCTTCCTCTTGGGTAATTAATAGCGGTGTGAGCATCTCGTAGCATTCTCTGATGGCAGACAGGATCACACTGGCTCTGCAAAGTTTTTTAGTCTCCTTGCTTTTGTTGCGCTCGTTCCTCCTCCGTCTCGTCACTGCCCTCGGCCTCGTGTTGGGCTCTTTATTCTAGTCGGAGAAAGTCAAATCAGAATCACAACGGTGTTGAGCTCTTTAGATTAGCTTAGTTGTTAGCTGATGTGATTCGGGGGACAATGCATCTGAATTTGATGCGTAGAATCCTTGGGGGAGTCACCCAAAACATGGAAATGGCTGCTGATTTTTAGTTCCTTACTTTGGAGGTCTGTTCTGTTGTTTGACTCAAATGTTATGGAGTTTCACAACAGAATCAGCCCATGGTTTGTTACACTCCCTCAAACCAAGCGGCTTTGTAAGCGGCCTGTGAGTCACCGCCTCAAGGCAGAAGGAACTTTAGAGCCTGCCAATATTCCGCTGTTTCCATCACATCAGAGATTTACTCACGAGAAACTGAAAGAATGCTTGTCCAAAGTTTGTCATTTTGAACCTTTTCATTCCCGTGGCTATAGACTCACCACTTTCTCAGGACAAGGGCATTGGATTGAGTTGAGGATGCTGCTGGTCAGTTGGTGTGTGTGGGAAAGCCTTAAATTCCTCATTTTGCAGGTGAGGAGGTGCAGGGTGCTCACAATGCTCTGCAGAATAAATAATAATAATGTGAGTGAATTAAAGCGTTATCTAACACCAATACAAACAACACTCACCGTGCTGTTGGGCGTGCAGTTGTGTAGCTTATGTCTTAATTCCGGGCAGGGCAAGTTGTCCAGCGAGTCATTGATGATCCGTCTCTTCAATGGATGAGAACAAAGCAGCAGTCAATAATCGTCATATGCGCTGACCGCCCAGGAGACTGTTTCGGAAATAATATCAACTTTCAAATCGTCAAGGCCGCATCATCTTGTCCGGTCGGCTGTCATGAAATGTATTATGCAGAAGGAAAACATCAGGTTTCATCACATTCTCAGCTTCGTCATAGCAGTTGGTCAATCCAGGTCAGGAGAGAGAAGAGGAATACGCATCGACATGTAGGATCTCAACATTTCCATTAAAGGTGGAGAAAGTAAACTGAATCAACTGGATCTTACTGTGTTGACAAGATGAGTGTGCACGACGGGCATGTAATTGGATTGAACTTCCCTAAGAGGTCTTGCGCTGTCACAGGACAGAGACAGAGGTAGAAGCAGAAGAGCAAGAAGACTGATGCAAAGAAGAGGCTGAGAGTTGATGGAGAGAGAGAGGGAGGGGAGGGGGAGAGGTCATTAATCCATTCAAAGACCATTTGTATTTAATTCTTCTATTACACACATTTGTACACATATGAATGTGTCCACACAGTCTGGAGTGCAATGACATACACAATATACAAAAAAATAAAATAAATAAAAATAAAAATTAATGGGACTTATACTGTAGTAGTTTCCGTATTTTCTTGAATGATCATATATGATCATGTATAAATACACAGGGTATAAATATGAGAATATATTTACACACACAATACACATACACATGAATAACTCACACGTCACCTTAATGATTAGTTAACCTTAAAAGTTATGAGTAGGTGCTCATTATTAAGGCTTTGGATTGTCGAGAAAATACTCAGTATTATTACATTATCTTGATCGTGTCTTATCGTGTCTCAGACTTTTGTCCCCCACTCTATAACAAACCCAGTCGGACAAACAGCTAATGCCTCTTTCAATATTGGCCCGATGTAAACCTGTGGCCGGGAGGTGTTTGACTGCAGTGGAATTAAAAGCTGCCCTTCATCACCATTATCGTCATCATCATCATTGTTACGCCTCTATCAGTTCCTGTAAATCCACAGTCAATTCCCGTAAATCCTATTTCAGTTTCCTTATGAGAGGGACTGATTCTCACGGAAATCCCTTTGTCTGGAAAAAACCCATTATCCCCAGTGGCAGTGGCTCAGCAGCCAGTCAGTGTTCGGAGGAGACGACAGAGGGACGGATGCAGGCGTGCTCGACTGCTGGTAAGTTCTGAAACACACGCTTCACTCCATTCTATGCTTTAAACCCCAGCTGCTCCACGTGTGCGTAATTTGCGCATTCGGCCCAGGTTGGGCTCGACTTTGGCAGTATGCGTCTTTAATCCGGCGCGTCACCGCCATTCAGGCCACTTGACTTCAGCAGTACTTCTGGTTTTACTCACCATTTGTCATTCTTCATTCATATTCGCCGCTGGCCACAGCTGGGAACCACTGCTCAAAGCACTGCCGCCATGGGCCGAGCTACCTCGTCTCACTTATGTGCGCTCCTGGGAATTCTCGCCCTTTTCTCCCGCGTCCAGCGTAACTCTCTTCTCAGGCACGCACACACACACACACACACACGCGGAGCATGTGATTTTACTTCCGTCCTGCACCACGCCGAGGTTTCACTTTACTCCCAAAATAAATGCGTCAAACGCACAGGTCTGAAGCCTCTCGGGTTCCTTGGGACAGGTCTAAACAGTGGCGGTTCCGGCTTTTCGTGGGGCCCTTTACAAGCCCCCACCACCTGTCATTTCCACCGCGCGTTATGCACGATCATAGCTGTTACAAATTAAGAATATACACCATCCCAGTATGCAGATGGCAATAGTAATAGTGACACGGTGCCCATTCTTAACTTCCCTGTTGGTTTGCTCTCGACGCTGCTCAATGGAGACTGTACAGTCAGTGTTGCTTTATTATGGCCACGTGTGTTGCTCATATTTAAGGTTAAATTATTTGTCTAACACCTGTGATTTAGTCAGAGGTTTGTGCAGCAAGTGGCAAAAATCTTCAGCCGTAAGTTTACAGCCTTTTCAAAAGAGAAGTAATTAAGCTTGGTGTAAAGCACTGCAGCAACACATGTGCTTTTTTACTAATTTATCAAAGAAACAAGAATCAAGTCAGACCAAAACAGCTACAGCTGCTTTTCTTTAGCCGAGGTCGTTGAAGATGATGTGTTCAAGTTGGTCCTCACACGGACAATTCCCACTCTGACAGCCCCCCCCACAATGAGTGGTACAAGTGCAACGTCCAGATTCAACGCTGCACTTCACTTCGCTTCATAATGACACATTTTGTAAGTTAGAGACAGAAAGGGTGAACAACTTGGAAGAAAATGCCAGACATGCCATGACAGAAAGACAGGTTGTTGTTGAATGAGAAGGTGCAATGATTGATCTGTGTGCGTGTGTGTGTTTGTTTGTTTCAGTCTTAGAATCTGCAGTAACTGAAGACATCCATTACATTTTGCCAGTGGTTGCAAGGAAGCAGTGCATCGTGGGAACTGAGTAAACATGACAACAGCTAGGAAAATTCTGAGACAATAATTGTGTTCATTCAGAAGAACAGTGAATGCAGCAGCCTCTGTAAAAGTGGAGTTTCAGCCAATATTATCTGGGTAATGGGCTTATCTACTGTACTTACTGTAAAATGCTCACCACCATAAATGTGGGCAGTCACTGGTTTGAATTATTTGCATTACAATGAAACTTAAATATATATACATTTTAAGATGACCTCAATTCATATGCAATTATTTTAATCTAAGCTGTCTGAATGCATTATAATTATATTTATTGTTAATATTGTCTTAAATAAAGAAAAGGTGGTTATTAGCATTTTGGCTGTGTCTCTCCCTTTGGTTAAGCCACAAGTTACTCCGAACACACACCTCATTATATCAGGAATAATAAGACTATATTATATTTAATAGCTGTAAATAGCCTAACTGGGTGTGACTGGTGAAACGTGGTGTTGTTCAGTATTTAGTATATTTAGCAGAAATAAACACAATGGATCATCTCCAGTGAAAACATGTTTAGTTTTACTTTTCATGTCAGAATCTGTGCTGAGCCCAAGCCCACATAGTGAACACAGCTTACCACGGAAACTTAGAAGCAGGGTTGCGTTAAATCCGATTCTTGCTTAATAATTGTAAGTAAAAAAAATTATTTCCTGGTAACTGTTGCAACATGTTATGAATGGGAAGGCTTTTTTTTTTTTTGATAACTGGCAAAAGCTTCTTTTTAAATGGTAAAATACATTACAATTTTAGATCACCTCTTTCATAGTTAATTAATAATAATAATAATAATAATTTTACAAAAAATGTTTTCTTGCAGTATAGGTATTTAAAATACATTTTATTGATATTGAAATTAAATTGTACAACAAATTGTTTCAGGATTTTTTTTTTTTTACATGAACTAAGTTGGGTCACAAGTCACATCTCAGTTTATTGGTTCCATCTAGTGGTAACTTGTCGGACGTGCATGTGCAATCACACCCTTGCTTGGTCTCTCACGAGGCATTTGAGTCCGCTTTGACAACTTTGTTTTATAACATGGTGAAGATCTGAGGGTTCAGATTTCAAGTACAAATTTGTTTGTGATGATATCACAAATACAGGGATTAATTTAAAACTACTTGATATTATCATGACTTGTGATTGCTTGCCACTGTCCCGCATTGAGTTTACTGTAGCAATAGATGATAGTGGTTATAGATTTAAATCCAACAGCTGACCCCAGCTGCTGCTGACATAAGTACAATGTGTGGAGTTGGCTGATAATTACTGACAGCAATACAGTCTTCTTCAGGAACACATGTCCATCATCAAGGCCATAGCAACAGCAAAGTTAAAGCAGCTTATTTCTTTGGGCTCCCAGCAACAGCAGCTTAGGGAAGCCCCTCATGAGGAGATTGCAGTGACACAATGGTCGAATAAGACTCAACAAGGCTCAATGCCACCAGCTTTCTTCCAAAGCCTCATCATTTTAGATGTTTGGTGGAAGGTGATAATGTCGAAATCCATGTTTCATCTTTTTTTTTAAATTTGCAGCCATCTGCACAAGAATTATTTTGAATGGTAAATGAGAGCATTCGCCTCTCACTCCTAACCTTCTCAGCCTGTCGCCAACCTCCTCACACTCAGGCATTACTGTATACCCTCAATGTTTGACTTAACCCTGTTGTGGATTTTTCAAAGTCCCGAACTTGCTCAGATCTTCATCATCCCAGTCTCTCCAGCGTTTCCATCCTGACCTCAGATTGACTGATATTCACTCCAAAACAGATCAGCGAGTTACTTCTCTTCACTTACATTTCCCACCCACACTCAGTGATACAGTCCATGGACCAACTTTAGTTGTCAAACTGGGCATCTCAGACCCAACCATCCATGTCCTTGAAGGCTGGTGGGCTCAAGCACATCACTCCTAAACCCAGAACTCTCCTAATGGCCTCCATGAAAGCCATACTTGAGTGGACTCACTTTAAATGTGACCTTTACATTTGATGGGCCTGTATTAGTCTCCCTCCCACTGGACTTCAGTGCGTCCTCCCAAAGTATCCTTCTTCCTGCTTTGACCCTCCCTTCAACATCCAAATTTAATTTAATTTTAATTTAATGGAATTTAATTCCAAAGATGTGTTGCTCAAAGGAAGCATGTAGAATACAAACATATTTCCAATTATTTAATGTATGTGAACTGATAGATGAAAATTAGATTACTTGGTGGTGCTGGGGAAGCCATTATACATATGGATGTGTGTGCAAAGGGAGAAAGAGAGGGATGAGGGGCAACAGGGAGATGATGGAGTACAGGTCAGGTGATATTATCATCATCATAACCCCATAGGGATCTGGTTGCCATGGACTGTGTATGTGTGTAGAATGGGGGTGGGGGTGGTGATACTGTGGGGAGAAATACTCTCACCAATGTCAAATTACCGGGGCTCACCTTGCATTTTAGATTAGGGTGAATGTTGGAGTTAGGACAAGAGTTTGGGTTTGGCATTAGTAGTGTTTTTGATAATAACAACACATATTTGTATAACACATCAAAGGAAACAAGCTAAATGAGACAATACCAATAAATAAGGGAAAATAAGACATCATTGTAAAGCAACAGAAAATGATGACGCACCAAACCCCTTCAGGTAGAAGGTACTTGGTGAAAGTCCCTATTGATGGATGATTAAGGTCATATTCAAGATACAGGATAGAGATGAAGGCCACGGGAATCACACCCATTCAATATCTGAGGGCAACACCCAACCGCTCCACAACGCGCGTCTCCTGAAGATGGCGCTGCATATCTGTGTACGAGGGCGCTGCCACAGCGGGCTGCGCGCGTGCGCGTGCACGCAGCAGGGGAGGGGAGAGACAGAGTCGCTCGTCTGGCTCCTCTCGGATGGTGCTGCCTCTCCGCCGTCGCAGTGCTTTCGCCGCTCTCCTCCTCTCTCTGCCTTCCTGCCTCTCTCTCGCTTTCGTGCCCTGCGCCTCGCCTCGCCTCGCCTCGCCTCCTGCTCCTCTTCCTCTCCTCCCCTTTCCACCTCTCTTCCGCTACCGCCCGCCCCCCTCGCATGCCCCAGCCTCGCACCCCCGTCCAAGCATCCCGGCAAATGGTCGCTCCATCCCCGGCAACTCCGGACGCAGGACACCGCGGAAAGGCGCACGGCTCCGTTGCCTTCTGATCCGAGCACGCTGCGGACTGGACTCGGAAGGAGAAGGCGGACCACGCACGGGGAAGAGACACAAGGACAGTGGCCAGGATCTAATTTCGGTAAGTCGTCGCTTATTTGAACCACAGCAGTGCTACAGATGCAGGTGAAGGTGACAGCCTCGTGTGCACCTGGAATTGATTGCTTTTGGAGGCGCGCGTGCAGCGTGACCTCTGGATCCTGCTTGAAAATCAAGAGCTTTTGGCGACACGCGTGCGGCGCAGCTGTGCTCGGATCGCCCTGCACACAGCACACATTTGGCTCCAGCTGACTGCTGACCCAAATCCACCACTGGTTGTGCGTAAAAGTGCTCGAAGGGTGCGAAAAAGGCACCGTGTAAACACAGGGGCTGTGGCGGCTCCTGCTCTCGAGATGACTAATTATTTTGTTTGGACAACTCCTTCCTTACTAGAGTGGTGGTTGTTATATATTTTTAACATCTTTGTTTGAGGCTATGGTGGGGCACTTGATTTCTTTGTGATCCAAATTCAGTGCCTCAGGTTCCACAGTTCTGCTGATTTCTCCTGAATCTCATTGTCTGCTGCTGCCCACTGCGTTTTATGGAATTTCCTTTTGTCTGCACGGCTGTGGCATATGGGAGGTGATGCAAGGATAAGAGTATGGGTGAGCCTCCGTACCTTTTCCCACAGCCATACTCCCACTTTGATCAATAGACATTTGCAGGAGGGGGGTTGTGCTCTGGCAGTTTGTCAAGGGCGTGCAATATATCCAGCAGATGATTTTGAGGAGGAGGAGGAGGAGGAGAGCCAGGCTGCTGTGAGGCATGTTGTGGGTTCATGTTCAACTGCATGTCAGCACTTGGGCCAGTGCATGATGGACAGCAGAGGCACAGATGTACAGTACAGAGGGGGGGAAAGGTACCGGTACATGCTCAGGGGTAGAAGGCGTTATCTTTTGGCATGTGACACTTGGCAAATCTAAAAAATTGGGTTTGCAGGTTGGACAGCTGCTGTAGCCAGGTGTGTAACGAGGAGAAGGCAATCCCCTCTAATTCCCCTTAAACTGACCTCTGGTGCGGGAACAGTGGGATAAAGATTTTTTTTGTCTTCCTCCCGTGTCTTCCACAGATAACCAGAGCTCAGTCTGTTTAATCCAGCATATTATACATCTTTCCAGTACTTAAAAGCGTCTGTAGTGCATCACTCTCGAGTCACACATCTTCAAAAACTTCACAGATATGTTTTTGTTGTTGAAGGATAAGCGGCATTACAAAGGGCCTATCAATGTGGGAACTGTCTGGTGTCCCTCACACACCCTCACGCTCCTCTCTCGCTCTTTATTTCCTAAAGATTAGCTTCTTTTATGTCCTGTGAGTGTCTCCAGTGTTCATGAAACGCCTTGTCCTTCATCAGGGACACAGATTAAGCTAATTCACACAGCAGCACAGGCCCAAGTCCTAATCACTATGCTGTGCCGGAAGAACCGAACAGCCTTTATACTGTGGTAGCCGAGAGAGGGAAGGAAAGAGGGGGGTGAGGGAGAGAGCAAAGGAGGGGAAGGCTAGCCGCCGGTGCTTATTGATCGGATGGAGGGGCTGCTGGCAGGCGTCCACAGGATGGAGTGCTGACGACAGTCCAAAGAGTTGCTGGGATGTGCTGGGCCGGCGGTTGCCTCGCGGAGTGGTGCCGATGAGAGGGGGCGACTTTGAGTTATAGTTATTCTCCCGGTAACAGAGCAGGGGCCTGGAGGATTTGAAAATACTGTAAGTGTTCTGAATCCGATTGTTTTCGTCACCACAGAGGGGAGGCTGGGCGTGGCTTAGTGCAGACACTGTGAATCACGTTGCAATGGAACAAACCCAGTTTGTTGTGCATATACTGAGACACATTGAGAGAGTGTTGTAGGTGTGTTTTAGTGTACCTGACTTTGAGCAAGTTTCAGCATTGAAGGTTTGAAGTGGGATGAGATTTTTCTCTCTCTCTCTCTCTCTTTTTTATTTATTTTACTTTTTCCAGGGATGTTTCAGAATTCAGTCGCAGCAGCAGCGGCACATGGAGCACCTGAGGTTGAAAGAGACTGAGTCTCTGTGTTCACAGATGCTCTTTTATACTTGACCTCTGGCCACCCCATACTCCACACTGGCCATCTGTTATTCTACCAACTCAAATTCTATGTGGATTACATGATTGTTCAAATGGCACACATGGCTTTCCTCAAGAGTAGCAGTGAGTCCCAGTGGCAGATATGGCAGCTCTCTGAGGCGGGACACCAGCCCTGAGGCAACATCTGATGCTGCTCATGAGCCATTGTTATATTATTATTTTTAGAGCTGCCAAAATCTTGTGTCTTGCATTAGCAGTGTAATTTTTGTTGATTCGTCAATAATCCCAATTACAGTTATGCATGTCCCTTTTATCTCTTACTCGTACTTGATGTAAAGAAACATAAAAACACAGAAATTAGAGCTGCAGAACATGAAGCACCTTCGAGATGAAAAGCCTGAAAAGCAGGTGCTTTGATTTCCCACGTTTGTGTCCTTGAGCTCAGTTACCTGCGATGTGTTGCTCAGGGTTTCCTCCACACGTCCGCTGAACTGCAGTTGGAGTCAGCCTCGGGCGACCAGCTGACATCTGATCCGTTCATGCTGATTGCATTAACTGCATATTCACGGACATAGGGGATGTGCTAATTGACAGCCTCGCCGTGCTCATCAATCAGATGTCTTGATGCTTGTGTCGGTGACTAGATGAGTATGTGCTCGTTTAATGATAAAAAAACAGTGATGTGTTGCTGCTAATGGACAATTTTACAATATCCCCCATTACAGTGGAATTGTTACAAGATTGCAGACATGTTACACGCCATTAAACCTCTGATATCGCTCTTCTTTTCCCTCAAGGGCGCCATTTAGTGCAGCCAACATGGCTTTCTGTCCCAATGTATCGGCATGTGTCCAACTAATCTCCTAGATGTGATCTGTTCTCTTAAGGTTTGTCCTTTTAGAGTCAGTGTTGAGATAGTTGATCACCAGTGATTTCATTATTCATCAGAGTGGGAAGGGAGCATTAGTATTCAGAGTTTCTTCTTCTATATGCAGAAGCGTTTTGGAGAATATACTGGATTGGCCGCATAATTATATAGAAGGAAATTCATTTGATTTAAGTTAGGGGGACTTTGGTGTCCCCCTAACTGTTTGGTAAGTAACCTGGAAAGTGTAATCATGATTTACATATGGACAAAGTCAAACAGTATTGAAGTTATTCAACAAATTCAAAAGTAACTTCCAGCTGCGAAGTGTGCACTGTGGTGTGAAGTGATATCCTGGTATCGGCCTTGTTACTGACGTGGACATGTCCAGGAGCTTCAGGAGCAAGGTCTTCTGTGGTGGAGAAGAGCCAAGAGCCCCCTTTACCTCTGGTCTTAAGAACATGGCAAACCCTTTTACAGTTACAATCCTTCAACACATTAGGAGCTGATGAAAAGCATGACTCCTTTAGCAACTCCATAATGTGGTTTAATTAGCAGCTCAGTTGTGAATGCAGCACTCCACAAACCCTCGAAGTAAATGTGTGGGTTTCCCAATCCCTGCAGCCCTGAACATTTACCTGTGTTTGAGCGTGCATCGGCTCAGCCGGGTTCAAGAAGACGACATAGAAATTAGATTAGATGTATGCGGGGGGGGGTCCTCAGGACTTGTTGGACACTTCTGCTGATGTGACGTTGCAACATCTCATTCATGCTTCCCAGCATGGGAACTGTATGCTGACCTTCACAGGAAAGCCAGAACAGACAGAGGAGATGATCGACAACTTTGAGGCCAAAGCAGAAAACAGCGTCTCCACATTACTGCAGCTTAGACTGCAACTCCTTAGGTGACCTGTTTGAATTTTAGCCCGGGGTCTTTGTGTTTCAGTGGCCTCCGAACGGTACTTGAGTTGAATTTCGAAAACTACGGTGGTGACCAAAAGCGTCTATCAGGCTCCGAGTCAGTCACAGTCAGCAGGTGGCGTGGGTAGTCAGCCTCCAGCGTGGCTGAGCGTCTCATCTTCCTCGTCACTAATATCTCACACGCTTTTTTTACCTGCGTTGAAAGACAGGAGAAGAAGCGGCGCTGTCAAAGTTAAACAATGCTTTAGATTTATGGCTTGGTTTCCATTGATGCCACACGCAGTAAAAACATAGTGCCTGGTTGTACTGAAGGTAGTAAATGGTAAAACCATTCACCAAACGCTGTGCATTGTGTATTGTAGTGATTAATGAGAGCTGGACATTGAGGGACGCAAGAGGAGAGAGAGAGAGAGAGAGAGCGGATGATGTGTCGGCGTTGAATCGAGTCCAGAAAGGTAGCGATGTGTGTGTGTGTGTGTGTGTGTGTGTGTATGAGTGAAAGGAAGGCAGACAGTCAGAACCAGGGAGGGGTGTGCGCGTGGATGCCTTGAGTGTTCCTGCTGCCAGTTCTCCTCCCATCGTCTAATGAGCGAGCTGCAGATGGAACTCCCTCTGTCAGCCCTCTGCTCTCCTCCTCCACTCCATTATCCTCCCTTCTTCCCTTCAGTCTTTAGCACAAGGCAGGGGAAACAAAGAAAAGAAGAATTAGAAAGGAGATGGTGGGGGGGCGGGGGGTGAGCCAAAATATGTTATGATATAAAAAAGCATAAGGAGAGGGAGCTGGAGACGGAGGCTGCAGGTGAGAGGAGGATGGATTAGCGACAAGGGGTAAATGGTGAATAAGACAAGGGGGAGAGGTGGAAATTCAAGAGTTCTCGACAGAGCTTTCTGGGAGTGGCGGTCAGAGGAGGCGGCGGAGGTTGACTGTTAGGATCTGACCCTTAAAGAGGAGTGACAGGGGGACTCTGGACTAGTTTGACTTCCTGTTTTATTTATTTATTTTTACCTATTTCTGCTTTACGCCCTGTCATTATCTAGTTTACCCGTCCTTGATGCGATTGTCTGTCCCTGCAAAAGTCACTGTTGTCCCCCACAGGTTGGGGAGCCTGTGTGACTGACGCGTGGCATGATTGTGTAAGAGCGGGCGGGTAATATTAATACACTGCAGCAAGCTGTTTCCCGCTAATGTTGTGTTAATGGTGGTGTTTGCATTTCTATTTCACTACCTACTCATTTTCTGTTGGACTGTTTTTGACCAAAACAATGAATCTATTGTAGGGAAAAAAAAAAAGCTGCACCTCTCGAGTGTGAGCGTTTTGTTTTTTTCCTTTCAAATCGACGTGGCATGATGACACATTATGCGGTAGGAGGCGGGAAGGTGTATTGCTGTTGGCTGCATGCATTGTCTCTTTGCACAGAAACATAGCATTATCCACCTGGCTGGTCAAGTGGGAAATAATGTGTTTGCAGGGATGTGAACACCTGCGCCTCGGTGTGCTCGAGAGTGTGTTTGTGTGTTGTCTCTTCTTTTAAAGCGCACGTCATTGCTTTCCTCCGTCGACAAAAGGAGACACTATCAGTGATGTGAAGCACTCGGAATCCAGCGGAGCCAATATTATCCAGGTGCAGCAAGCAGCTTTTACACTTGCTACTCTGAACCGTAGGCTGAATATAAAAATTGACACGTCCTCTTTACTCCAACTGTCTAGAAATGGAGCCAAAAATATCCTGAATATAAACGCTTCCATCTTTTGCTAATGGCGAGAGAGATCAGGGGATGGAGCTGCGGTATGGAGATCCTGCTAATACGCGCTGCCTGCCAACATTTCAGACACGATGAGTCTCACCTTTTTGCCATCAAACAGCGAACAGGGCGTAAAAAGCCCATGATCACTTTTTAATTCCATACACAGAGACCACATTTTTATCTTTAAAGGCTTTAAATGCAACCTTGTCTCTTACCTTCTCAGTTTAACAATATGTTCTGCAGAGGAGCTATTTCCAAACCTCTCCATTCTCGCTGGTCATCGTGTGACATCAGCAGTCGGGGAGAGGACAGGTCAGATGACTGGTGTTTGGACTGGTGTTTGATCTTCTGCCCTTGGACAGCGAAAGATGACGGAACACAATCCTCTAGGTTGAGAAGTTGGGTTAAAATGAAGACGTAAAAAAAGAATATCTCAATGCTCTGAAAGTTAAAACTCCCTCCGGCTGCGTCTGATAATGAACATGAAAGGTTTGGTGCTGAACTCCAGCTCGTCTTTTGCCAAAACAAACAAGTGGATGAGACGAGATGTTTGCTTTCTGCCTCCGCCCCATAGCGGAGCCGTGGTGATGATGATTAGCTGAACTTCGCTGCAAGTGCGACAAACAACTTGTGCAATATGTGTGCAACATCTCTGTGAAATCCTGCAATGGATTCATCTTCGCGTTCACCGTCTCATCTATTAACTGTAACATCTACAAACCTGCCTGTGCGAGACGTTATCTTTCCGACGCATCTCCCCTCGTACTTTTCAAAACCCATTTTTGCCTTTATTCGCTTTTCTCCTTCAACAGATCTCAGGCAATCCCAGATCCTCAGCTGAGTCACACACCAATTTAATTTGCGTGGACCAGCCAAAATGTCCTCAAAAATAATGCTATACATAGATAGACAGACATGTCCTCACATACTCCACACGCTGATCCTTATCAGCCATGTATGGCTGTGGCCACTGCCACCTGTCAATCAATCCCTCGGACACATCCACAGATGCTGGATTTGATCAAAATGATGGAAGAGACAGAGACAAAAATAGATGGGGATCACACCAGTATGACCCGTTAATGGATCGAGCCATCTTCCCCTGATTGTCCTGGCGTGAGGGGGTTTGAGTGCGTAGGTCGAGTCCACCTCAATCGATGGAGGCAGAAGTATTGAGGAACTGGGGATCAGAAGGCTGACTGGAGAGGAAGACGAGGCAAAGGAGGACAGATGCTTTCAGGAAAAAAGCGCTCACCATGAGCCACCTGTGGCACGCGGACGATGCGGTATAATTTGTACAGGAGGAGCTGAGTGCAGAGCTCAGTGGCGAGCATTTTCAACGCATCTTAAAGAACAGCAGCTGAAATAATGTTTTGACCGTGAGGCATTTTATTAGGTTGTTTATTGATGTGTGTTGACACTGGAGAGCTACATCCAGTCGCGCCTCGGCTCCCGCTGTCCACATTATTCGATTTCATTTCACAGTCTCTGAACTAACAAAGACAGATTTTCTGTCCAGCTCTGCATTGTGCTTGTTCCGAGTAAAGCTCATGTCAGTACAAACTATGTGCTCTTTCCTGATATTCAGCATTTTTATTCATGCCCAATTCCTCCCGAGGCATCCTTTGTTGCACAGCGCACCTGACAACAAAATGCCGTCTTTTAACTTGACAGTACACAGAGCACGTTACTTCGAGTGATGTTTTCAGATTAGAGTGGAAGTGAATCAGCCATGGGCTGCAGAGAGCCACAACACACCAAGTTATTTTGGTACAAAGAGAGATGGAGATGCATGGTTTGTTTTGTTGCTTATGGTGGGCCATGAATTATATATCGCAGACATCAGGAAGAGGGAAGCTTTGTGTTCAACATTGGGTTGCATGCAGTGGCAGTTTGGTACAGTTCGACAAGTGGGCTGATGGGAAATAAAGCATGGTACTATCCTCACAAATAAACATTGTTTAGCCAGACTCTCTGTGTGTTGTATTTTTAAGATCAAAACTGGCTTGTCATGGGCAGGGGGCTTTCAAAGGTTTCATCAGAGGACGACGCTGTTCCAAAGCTAACCATCGTCTCCCATTTATCCTCTTCTCCCGAAGCTTTGGATTTGATGCGTTGCTTAAAGTTGATTTTTTCTTTTCTATCCCTTCTACACCGACTTAAGACAAATTCACTGTCAGCCCTTGTTTTACTCAGATTTCTTCAAAATGCGTGATGTTTAGGAGGGATGTGCACAATTTCCGGAACTTTGTTTGCTCTGGCTGCTCATTTGACATCAAATTGCCTCATAAATAACATTTGATGTTTCTTCTTCATTCTCTGTGATATCTCTAACATGGGCATAACCGTACAGATCCCAGCTGCGGCCAGGCTGGGGAAGTGCGCATTAATTTCACTCATCTGTCTTCTGTGGGTTGCATCTGCAATGTATAATTCATCAAGTAACCCTCTGTTGATATCTGCATATAAATGAACTTGGATATCGTGCAGCTCATGAATTTCTACTGCCGTACGTAAACAGTAGCACCAGAGCAGTTAAGCAGCCCCGTTGTCTCTTGCTTGTGAAAAAGTTAGTGGGAAAACACTGTATATTATCTGTTTGTCTTTTTTAAAGTCCCAATTATGGCTGCGCTGCAACTTAAAGTGATTTCAGACCTGCACTGAACTCCGGATAAACCCCTGGAATGATTGGGAGTGCAGTTTGTTGTTTAAGCCTGGCAGTAAAACCTCTGGAGATGTTCCAGGTTAGCCCCAGCGGTAATAGAGCAGGATCGGGTGTGCGAGATTCACAGGCGTGTTGATGACGTCTTTAACGTGCGACAGTGTGAAACGAGAATAAATATTAATTCAAATATATGGGGATGAAACAGAGGAGTTCTGCATTAGGGCTGAGGCAAACTCTGCTGCCTCCCGTCTGCTCTGTCTGGACACCACGCCTTGTCCGGACTGAGGCATTTGACTCCTGCTACGTTTCTGTACTTTCTCGGTGAAGGGGGGCAAAGTCCCGACCAGGTTTTCTGGACTTCATGCACACTTAATGAGTAAAAACGGCTGAAATAGCAGATTCCAATTATGGAATATGTGTCTGTGTCTTTCACGTTAATCTGAAAAATAGCCAGAGCCGATCTGTAATGTGAAAGAACTACATGTTTCACGCTGGCACTGTGGTGGCGATTTGGCATTTTCAAACGCCATCTGTTCTTTAACTTTGTCTTTCCTTTATCTTAAAAGTTCAGCTAATTCATTTCGACTCGTGCGGCGTGTGGCTTGTCTGCATGATGACCAATTTTGCTGTTCAATTGCGTTTTGGGGGAAGGTTTTCAGCTTTAAACAAACCAAACAAATGCTCCTCACACATTCTTTACAATATGCCGCAGTGATTTGTGGAGATAAGATACCCCTTGCTGTTGTTTAGGCCAATTAGGCTCGAAATCTGCTGGCTTTGGGCTTGTGCCAGAGATTCGGAGCGAACGCCTTTGTGTCAGGGAAAGGCTTTTCAAAGGGATTAAGGAGAAAAAAGCCTCCCCAGAAATGCATGGAAACTGCACAATTCAATACACACACACCATCTCTGTCACCCCCGTATCTCTTTTTTCTCGCCTTTGCCGTCTGTGGGCGGCAGATAGACTAGACGACACCAGACCGGAGGCAGAATTAGTAACGTGGATACGTAATATGGAGTGAACTAATTTGACCTGCACCGCACACATGGAGCGGTGAGAGCTGGTTTGTCAGCGTGCGTCCACCCAGGACCCGTCCAGGCTGCGATGGGCCACGCAGGCCTCACCAGCAGACACAGTATTGATTGCACACACACACACGCACTGAGGGATTACATTTATTGCAAGTGGTTTACGTTGTCCTGATGCTCACTCTCTAAAGACGGCCAGTGTCAGTTTGAATGACCCGGTGGTGAATTTCGGCATTTCAGAATGGGAAAACACCCTTAAAGTCGTAGGTGTGGATCTGTTGAAATGACGCTGTTTGATCCCCACCTGGTAGCTGGCGGCTGTAAAAGTCCTGCTAACAGGACCTCGCGATCGCAGTTTCATTTTCAGATAGTAACTGGGCAGAGTCTGGCTCCACACCAGGGAAGATGGCAGTGTGTGTCTGGCTTCTTCTTGTGAATCGTGGGAGGAAGTGGAGACGCTTCATCTTTTACAGTCTGCCGAGGATGTCTTCGTTTTTTTTTTTTTCCACCTGCGGCCATTTGTAATTTTCCTTTCTTATGCCATCATTGTCACATCTTTTTTTCCCCTCAAACAAGGAAGGTTAAAGGTTAACTAGCTTTAATCTGCCTGGGTTAAATAGAAGCCGAACACTGATTTCAAACCTGTTTCTCTCTGATGCGTGACAAGTTTGTTGAAGAATCTCGGATCACGAGATCTAATGGAACTGAAGGCACGGGGAGGTGTGTCTTGGCTTTGATCATTTTCGGAGGTTCTCAGCCTGCCAGCGCACAAAGTCTTGTGTCGGTGAGGCTGAGCCAGGAGCAGAAGTTTTTTTAGATCTCGTCAAGTGTTTCAAAGCGTTACATCATTTGCATGTCTTCCACCAGAAAGTACTGCAGCAAACCTTGTTTTAGAGAGTCGGTTCCTTTATCCCCCCCCCCGAATGTGGTGTGATTTTTAATGGGTCACTGCAATAAATCTAGTAAAGGAAACACGGTGGCACATTCATTCAGGATGCAGCCACACATAGAAGATACCATGGTCTGGATGAAGGGGACTCACAGTCAGATGTTCTGCAGCCACAGTGACCTGAGTTCCAGTTCTCTGATGGTCAGTCAGGCGATGTTATTCTTGCTCCTATTATAGCACATTCATAAGGTGGTGGGGGGGCCGAAGCGAGTACAGAGGCCCACGCTGTCTCTCCAGTGGCGGCCCACCACCCTCAGCCTCGTGCCCAGCGGTGCACTCTCTTTGTTAGCTGACTGGTGGGGAGTGGAGCGGGCTCCACGCTGTGACCGACTCGCCGTGGACGTACACGTGACGAACACAGGCAGAGCGAATGCAGGTACTTTAATCAGCTAAGAAAACATATCCCGCTGGCTCATGTCCTTGTCACTCGCGCCGCAGGGTAAAGAGAAGGTCAGCAGGTTATCGGCAACAGTGATAATTATTCTCTGTGTTGCTGTGGTTGCTATGGCGGCAAAGCTCATCAGCCCACTGTGGAGATGGAGCGAGGTAATGGGTCATTGCAAGGATGCCAGTTTGTGAGGTGCAAAGGATAGAAAGAAGAATTAAGTCTGCTTTAACGATAATGTTGTAAATTGACTGGGAATTATGGAGCAGTGCAGGTGGGGTGAAATGCATGTAGAGCTGATGTTGCAGCGTCCGCTCTCTGACAGTATTATCCATGCATCTTTTATCATTTCTTGTTTTAATCTTAACTCAGTATCTCTACAGTATATTTCACATTCAGCCATATACATTCTTTTACATGCATTCGCTCACGTGATCGAGGCGGTGGTTGGAATACCTAAACAGCCAGGGTCTCATTAACTGTGGCCTTGCTGGAAGGGAACTGATCTGTCATTAAAGTGCCTGTAACAGGAATTTGAAATTCAAATTCTTTTTCCCAGTCGCAGCCTTTCATGCATACTAGAGATGAGATGACAGAGGTCTGACATATAACAGCATGACCTGTGATGATTATTTTTTATCTCTGCGGAAAGCTTATGGTCAAAGCAAACCAAATATTAACAAATTATCATAAAATGACAGGCTATCAGCGCTGTGGGTTAATTTGAGGTTAATTGGATGAATCTGACGCTCAAGATCTTCCACAGTTCTAGTCTGTTGCTATTTAAAAATAAGGCTGACGAATATTTCCATCTCGGTGTAAATCTCGCATATATTTAAACAAAGGCGGCTTCCAGCTGATGTTGGCAGACAATATTCACACTGTAATGACATGTTTGATTTAAGCTCGACCGTGCATCAGACTAAGAAGTTGTTTGACTTGTCATCCAGCAGAGGGCGGTCACCATCACCATGGCCTTTTATTGCGTGCCCTCTTGACCTTTCGCTGTTGTTACGTTGCATTGCGATGAAAATACAGGACACTCGCCAGAAAATCCGACACCACGTTATCTGCGGAACGTTTTGTGTTCTACATCACGCATTGGGAAATTTGCATTGGACTGAATTAGAATGAATTGCATGTCATGTCATCCGTCATCTTCACCTCTCAGCCTCTTGAGAGTTGTGGGGGGAGCTGGAGCCAATCCCAGCTGAACGGGGAGGCCGGCTGCAGCCTGAACAGGTCACCATTGTGTCACAGGTCCGACGGACAGAGTCAAGCATCCATTCAAACCTGTTACTGTCTATTCAGTGTCTCCAATTAACCCTGGAGTTCACTCTGGAGCTGGAGTGTTCAGAGAAAGCCCAGGGAGACACAGGATGTAATCAAATGAGCAGCTTTCTGACAGGAGCCATTCAGCTCTCACCCTCTCGGTCCAATTTAGACGTTCAGGTGACAGACAGACAGACTTGCTGTTGGTTTGGGTAGATTCATATCAATGCTCATTTTTAGAGTATTAGTAAACTGAGCTAATATATACTGTACCACTTTCAGAAAGGTTATGATATATGTATTTGATATATGATGATTGTTATTGATATTACCACATCTATTGTCCAGCTTATTGAATGTCCTGTTACTTTTTCTAATGCATTAATTCCAGTGTTTTGTGTTTCCCTGGCAACCATTGCTCCTCAAAAGTCCTCGACTTACTGTGCTCATCATCAACAGTCTATCAAGGCCGTCAGCTGGGGGAGGCGTGCTTTATCCGTTTTTGTGTTTAACTCCTGATGCTTTCGCACCTTTAAAAGCACTTTATAGAACTCAGTGTATTAGACTCAACCCCTCGAATAACCTTGACAGCTTTGGCTCTCTTGTTTAGTTGGGAGATGAAGCAGTGGAAAAGCTTCTAGGAAAACTGTTTTTGTGAACCTGCCCCTGACTGTCAAAATGTAGTGTTATTTCCCTTTGTCCGTCTCTGTCCATCCATCACCTGCACATTCAGAGTAGCGAGGGTCAAGGTTTATGACAAATGACCCAAAAATATGTCCACTGAATACAAAATTTTGATGAATTATGGATACTGGTTAACCGTCTGAAAACCTGTTTATGGCAGCTGGGAGACTGAGGAAAGACCTCTGAGGGAAGAGAGTGGACTGTGGAGTAGCAGGGACTGGATTTAATACGGCATCTCAGTAAATCACAGTGTGAACAATATGGTGTGATCATCAGTCTGTTTCAACACAATGCACTGGATTTACAAGGAGTTCAATGATCTGCCCCATCTATGTTTGTGCCTCTTTTGTTTCTGTGGAAACTTGTTTAGAAAGCATGACTACGGATTCGGGCAGAACTATCTCCTGAACTCACTCGCTTTTCTCAGATCAGACAGACCCCTCCGTCTGGCTTTCAGTTTCCAGACACACACACGCAGCCACAGCCACACTTCCAGAGTCAAACAGACAGACGAACCAGCTGCCCAGAGGCCTTTTGGCTTGTGAAAAGGGACAGGGAGCTCTATTGTTTTCTCTGTGATTCAGTTATTACACAGAGATTAACACAGTGGAACTCATCTGTGACACCGAAGGGCTTAGGACCCAGAGAGAGAGACAGACAGACAGAGGGACCACTGGATGCCTTTAACTTGCTCATCCTTTCACTCTCTCTCTCCCTCGTCCTATCTCTTGCTATTTCACTGTCTCTTTGACAGATACACACATTCATGCAAATGATGTTATGCACTTATTCAGGCATTGCCAAACAAACGGTTGCAATCACGGCTAAACATGGCACACGCACACAAACACAGAGCACCAATGCATTTATCTGGAGGAATGTGTTTAGCCGCTGATAAGGAGAATAGGACAATAACACTGAAACAGAAATGCCAGCACAGCAACATTTTTTTTCTAACACAGCTCTGCCCCACACGCAAAGACACACACACACACACACACACACACACACACACACACATACACACACACCTGTCAGACATATAGATTCCACTTATATTACTGGTAATAATTGGGCAGATTCTTCATGAATGGTGCAGCAAATAAAAGGATGTGGCGGAGCTACATAATAAATTATAACTTTGATGCCTAATTATGAACATTTCAAAACAGGACTTTGAATGCCGCGTTTGCCGCATAATAGTCTTCTATACAGAGACAAGGATTGTCTGGGAAATACAACAGATGACAACCCCCTATGAAAGAATGAAACAATGAGAGGAGGGAAGACAGGCAGCGGATTGGTGCAGGCTGGTGAACGCAAGGAGAAAAAAAGGAATGAGTGAGTGTGAGGATGACATCATGCTGATAGGACTGAGGCAGCAGGGTCCCAGGGGGATCTCCCTTCCTCTGAGAGACTATATGGCATCTCACTGGGATCAAATGCAAACCAGCAGGAAGACCTTCAGCTTCCAGCAGCTGGAAGAGCATGGAAACAACTTCCAAGCCTTTTACGCACGCCACCTCTTTTACGCACGCGTGCCGTGATGCACACATGGGTGTCACACATGAGAAGGTCGCTCTAGTTTTTAATACCCTGTACCATAATGTCTTTTTGAGCTGGAGACTGTGGTGGCTTCTGTTTCTGTTCTTGTCGAGTTTTCATTAACTTGCTGTTTCTTGAACTCCTGACTTCCTTTGTCGTTTGCCTTTTCCTCGGCATGTTTGAAATTCACCGTACTACAAGCATTGCAGGGTAGTATTGCAAAAAATAATACTTCAACGCTGCCTTTGTTCCGACATCTGTCGGACAACATTAAAGGTTTTCACTAGAATATTTCAATAGAAGCTGTAATGATGGTGTTCTCCAATTTTGCATTTCTACTCTAAGGCCCAAAATAAACCCTGAAAATAACGAAGCCGTGAATTCAACGGGGTCAGGGGTCTCTGTCCCTGGAGACCTCGGCAATAAAATTGTAGTTGGGCAAAGATTATGGTGTATACATCAATTTCTAAAGCATTTAGTGTTCCCAGGTGAACGCAGGCCTGAGTGATCGTGAAATTTAAGGACTGTTTTATAGACCCTCCAGCCGAACTGATTAATGAAGCGAAAAGGTCCTTGGTCACGGGTGCGACCAATAACCCAAAGGTCACTCAAGCAGCTTGAGAACGGAGACGGCAGAAGGACAATCATCTCAGCAGCGCCCCATCAATCACATTAGTAAATGGTATTGAATGACTGCTTGGAATTTGACGTGTGGCCTGTTAAGGAGAGCATGAAGAAAATAATTCTGACGAAAAGAATCTACACTTTGCGGAGCAGGGTGTCATGTTCGTGCTTCTAAGAGGGAGAGACAAGGGGGCTGGTCAGAACTAAGGGAAAGATGAATGCAGTCGAATACTGAGACTGAATGTCAATGTCCCCCCTAAGGACTCAAGCCGTGAACTCTCACAGACTTAATTGACATCAACTGGTAAGTGATTGAGTGTAAGAGGCAGCAAGGGCTCAAAAGTGTTTAAATAGAAATGGGACACCACGCTGCACCGTGCTACTTGACGCTGGCGAAACAGAAACACGTGGCTTTAACTTAACATTGTTTTGATAAGCATGGAGTAGTACCTGACGGCTGAGTACTTGAAGAAAACCTGCATGTGACCTGAGGCTGATGGTTCATCACACAAGTGGCCCCTGCTCAGACTTAAACCCCATGAGGATGACAATTCCCAGGCACTACCTTTTTTGATCTGAGTGGATATATACTGTATTAGCAGTAGTTTGCTTGATTCATCCGTGGAAAATAGTTCCTGCAACATGCAGTGGTGACGGCAGCATGTGTGTGTGTGTGTGCACATTAGTTTTCTTGTGTGTATTAGTAAAGCATTACATGTCAAGGTGTGAGGGATAGCACGTGTTGATGCGGCCATGTTTCTGACAGACACCAAACTTCTATTGTCAGACTCTCAGGGGAACATTATTCCTCCGAAGCCACAGCACAGGCTCTATACTGTGGCTTTATAGGTTTCATGCTGTGGTGGTGAGCTCTGCTGCCAACACAAGCGTTGGTTGAAGACAAAGTTGTTGTGAGCCTTTTTTGGTCTTTGGTCTTAGTACATCTCACTCTCCCTTTTGCTGCTATCAATGGGGAATGCAGGCTTCCATTAGATCAGACTCAGGCCTGCTCTGTCAGAGATAACACCCAGTTAAATGTTGGCCTCTATTCCCTTTGAATGTCAGTCATGTCTTCATGTTTAAGACTGCACGCGATGACAGCCATGGTCAAGGTTATCAACTGAAACCACTGTGCCCCCTCTGCTGTCTGTCAGTCTGACATCATTTTTCTAATTCATGCACTCTTTTGCTTTTTCTCTCTTTTTTTTCCAGTAAATGTATTTATTGTTCAGACTGTGGTTCATATTTTTAACAACTTGCAGATGGTTTGGCGTCAAATTAAAGATTTAAAATTTTTAGTGGTCATGACATCCTTAAGCTTAAAATTGGGGGAATGAAGGAACTCTGTACAGATTATTTAATGTTTATAGATGAATGGATATACCAGAATAGGATATATTATCATGTATGGCCTGCTGCACTGTGTCGTGTTTATTTATGCAGAGTTTTTGTGTTTGCAAAGGCTAACGCTCCTTTTAACTCTGACCACTTTGAGGATATTGGGGTAAAGTGGGGTCTTTTGGTGTCAGATGGCTGCAGGATGTGCTTGCATAGTAAATGGCTGCCATCCTGTTTGGAGCTTTCATGTTCAGAATTGACTATCACCACACTGATTTCCACTACAGGGTCTCAAATGGCCAACCAAAGGTTGTTCATTATTTATACCAGTCAATTTTCCCAAACTGTAAAATTACCACGGTTGATATCGAAAGTTCAGTTGCCCATGGCAGTCAAACCGAACCTTCCTTTCAATCATTAATTAATTAATGAATACTTTTGAACTGCTCAAGATGGCCTCAGTCTGAACCAGCTGTGCTTTCAGGCAAGGGAGTAATGATGCTTCATTTTCCCCAGCAGGGCCAGCTGGCTGGAGTTGGATCTGTGGCACAAGAAGATTTTTTTTAATTTTTTTCTTTTAGCAGAGAGTAAAACACCATTGCACGTTTACTCAGATCTTATTATAAAAGAGAACCAGGAAGGTGAAGTTGCACTGGACAGTACACATGGCTTTCTTACAGCTTGTGTCTGCAACTGGTTTAAAACACATGGGGCAAGGAATGTATAGTTAAGATGGAGGAATGGAAACGCACTCATACATACACTGACTCGCCCCACCCCTCCCAAAGACATCACCAAAGGCAGCTGCATTATATTCTGTACATAGGTGAAGGTGTCAAAGTGTGAAAACACTCGGAAATGCTCATTGCCTTGTGTTTCCTGTGGTCGCAGGATTTCCGCCAAGGACAAAGCTTCAGAGACACAAGAGAAGCTTTTTGCGATTGCAAAGAAATGAGTAGCCTTCCCCGAGGCAACTGCGAGCAGTTAGCCTTTATCACCGTTATTCTCCCAAAGACAGCAGCCAGTATATTTTCACTGCCATAAATGGATTTGGGAATATTGCACATTAACACATGGATGCCTTTGTGCGCCGCAGAGAATGCATATGGCTTTACTCCCCATATGAGATGGGTTTCTGCTCATGCAATATATCACTGGAAACGCTGAGTCTCCTGTAAGGCTCACATGACCTATAAAACAGTGGGAATTCTCCACACAAACACACCACGTACAATAGGTCTGGATTCCAGATAGAACGCTCAGCGAATGAGAGGAACGGGGCGGGGTTACTTAACAGTAGTGGGGACAGTAGGGGAGTCATAATAAATGATGATTGTTTTGACAAAGACATTTTTGCTTCATCATTTGCGTCTTCGTCTTTGAATGCAGGATTTCCCGATACTGAGAACATCTCGGCTTAATGTCAGACTGGAAGGATGTGTGTGTAGCTGATGTTATGCAGATTAGGAGGAGATTATCAGGTGTTTATTGTTCTGACAAGTGTGAAGGAAGCCAGAGGGAGGTGTGAGACAAAATAGAAAATTGAGATTGAGACGAGGAAATGATTGATTTTTCTCCCTCTCCTACCCTCGGATTTGTCTTTGTCGCTCATCTTTTATGACATCTTTTTATTCCTTAAACCTTTTCATATCTTATCTTCTCGATTACTTGGCGTCCTTTGCTCATACGCTGTTTTCTCTGAATTGCAATAGTCTCCGTCTTTGCTGCAGCGAGGTCTGGCTCGCAGCTACTTCCTGTCTGTCTGCCGTCCGGGGTGTCAGGTTTCTGAGGTGACAGTGGAATGTGTGGCACGCTGCATTCTTGCTGACAGCTCTGGCTTTGCAAGGTGACAATATTATTTTAAATGTGTTTATGAGCCACAGTATCCATTAATCTCTCACTCAGGCCCCATTGTTGGCACTCGTGGCCTATGCAAGCTCAAACTAATAAGTTGCATGGAGGGAAGATACAGTGAGCCTAGCATCAAATGTCACCACACAGGGCTCCTCTGTCTGCCTCCGTTTCTGCTTCCTGTCTCTTGTCTGCCGTCCTCCTGTCAAAATAAGGAAACACAGACCACGGGGAGAAACCTGCATTCTGTAGAGCAGGAAGACAGTTAGCATTATTTCTTCCTGTCTTCCCTGGTTTCCCTGACTGCCGGGGCAGAGATCTCTAACTTTGTATGCAGATGGCTCCTCCTGCATGTCTTCAAACCGGGCTCCCAATCTAGGTCACCCATCGCACTGCCTCCCAGCTGCCTGACTCTGAGCTGTGAGCATGGTGGCGCGCGTACGTGCGCTTGTTTGTACGCGTGTGCTGCACTTCAGCGCCACAGGCAAAACAACAACAACAATAGATAATATATTTGCTTTGGAAGTGTAACTTTTTGAAATAAATCGAGAAGTAATTGGTTTACTCTGGGTAACATGGTGGAGTTTATCATAGGGAAGCTACAGTTGCAGGAGGTGAGAGTATTGACTGAAATAATCGATGGTGCTGTCTCTGTTGTCTGCTTGCCCTGGTGCTTTTGATTGTGAGCAAAGCAGGCCTCACGCAATAGATCCCAGACGCCTGTGACCCGCCTCTTGAAGCACTGAGGCTGCAGGCGAGCCACACCCACCTCTGGTGTCACATGGTGGTCTTTTACGACCTCCCCTAGGGTCGCCTGAGCTTGTTCGTATCTCAGTTTAACAGACAAATCTTCCTTTTTCGGATCTTCTGATTTCATAAAAATGTTCCATAAGGTATCGATATCTATCTATAGTTGTGTCTGCATAATTAAATATGTTTACTCCCTGCTTGACTCACAGGTGTGCATGTCAGTGTGTGCATGGCTCCCCATGAATTATGCATGAGTCAGAGTTTAATATTGGATGTTACATGGAGGTAAAATGAAACTATCAATCATCCCAGAAATCATGATAATAATCATGGAAATTATGATGAAGGTTCTCCCCTCGTTTCTCACAGCTCTGGCTCCGTTCTGTGGGAGATGATTTGTTTGAGCTCTCGCGGATGTTTGTCAAGTGTTCATGGCTTATGAGTTACAGGATATTTCATACTTTCAAAATTCTATTTTATCAGCGATTGCATATGGAGTTCATTTTAGAAATAAATGCAGTAAATCAGAACGGAAATATTCAGGTTTGATAGGAACCTGAATGTATTTGAAATAGAAAATTTGGCGGAGTCAGTTTTAATAAAGGTAGACTGCACATGGAACAAGGCAGCTTTGTTTTGGTCTGCTGATGTAACACAGTTCTCACACAGATATTTTGACTTGAAGGGAAAAGCAAAGGTATTAATAACATTAGCTCTGGCTCTGCAGTCAATGTGACAGTGTGTCAACACTAAAATTTAACCCCTGAGACTGAAACGGCATGATGGAATTATTAATTTTGTTTCTGCACTTGTCCTACTGGTATAAAAACACTTGTGTGCGAAATAACCTCCTTCTCCCCATCTTAGGATGCATGTCAAGGCTCTTTAAATATTTCAGCAGTGTCATTTCATGTGAAGGGGAAAAGGCACGCTTTTGATAGTATTCCTTAGAAGAGGGGCCACCCACTCAATCTCACTGAAGAAAGTGGCTCCCTCAACACGCAATACCTGGGACCTGGCCCGGGAGAAACCAGAATATTCAGCCACATTTTTCAGCAGACGCTTAAGATTTTAGCATTTCCTCTGTAGTTTTCTGTAAAAATAGTACATCATCATTAATGCTTAATCCTGCAGGGGTGTTTATGGCCGGGCAGTCAAACCAATTAGACACGTGTCCGTGCAAGGTGTGTTCAGCCTGGATAGAGCAGGTGTGAAGGCTTGTCAGGTCACAGTGTGGGCATGGGTCAGAGGTGTCCATCCGGCTAAATCCCACTCATGGTGTGAGAAACCCCCGAGGATGCACAAAAAGGTGTGGAGCACAAGTAGATTTTTTAGTCGTCGACAGTTGTCCGGACAGGGACGACTAAGCAGACCAGATGCCTTAATATAATATAAACAAATATTGAACTTAAAAGGGGTTGAATTAACTATGAATTAAGAGATTTCTGCAATTTAAGTGTTTAAGCCTTCTTCCACTGCTGTTTGTATCTGTAGCCCCTTGACCAGCATCCCTGCATTTAACCAAATCAATAGACTGATAGTCTGAGCATGTAAAGCAGACGAAATCCTTAATGTGACCCCCTAACCTGTGAGATGGACCGGTGTTCTCTAGCCTGGAGATCTGCAGTTAAGACGGGAGAACGCACAGCTGTGGGAAAATGATCTGCAGTGATGTAATGACAGAGTTACCTTAGGCTGGAGGCAAGTCTGTAAAATACTAGGCGATATTGGACTCATACCGGGAATGAGTAGGGATCGTAATAGACCAGTGTCAGGCTTTCCCCCGGGCACAGGCTGAGCAGACTGCCACCAATGCTCAAGTGTTGGTCTCCCACACAAAGTCCTCTGAAGCGGGGAGAGAGTGTGATTGTTTCCAGGGTTATAACGAATACAGTTATTGACCCACATGTAGGACCTGTGAGCTAAGAGCCCCTGGGACAAAAAGACAGTTACAACTATACATCTGTGTACAGTGCAGATCTCAAAGCCAGGAAGAAGGTTTCCTGGGCTTGATGGTGAAAACTGATTCAACCGAACCATTTTAAATCTTTGAATAATTATTATTTATTATTTTTCAGCACGGTCTTTCTGTTGTTTGTCATGCACGGCAACAGAATCCTTGATAATACATGTGGCGGAGGTTGGAGAGATTAATTACTTCCCAAGACATTGCGGGGAAATTGTAACCATCTCTAGTATTTGTTGAATATGCTTAAGGCTTGAAGGTTGAGCCTAAATCACATGCATCTTTGATAAATAAGTTGTCTGCGATGCTGTCAAAAACAGCAGTTCTAAATGCTCATGTCCCCCAGGCCTGAGCATACAGAAATGACAGGCCATCATACCTTCTCAGTTCAAGAGGAAGCCTCACACCAGAATGTGCTACAATTAAATGGGTCCCCCGAGCTACAAAAGCCACCTCTAAGCTGAGGATCCCATTACATTGTACCCTGCTGCACATAACACGTCTATTCAACAGCAGCTCAACCGGGCCTGCTGACAATAGCCTTAGAGGAATATTGGGGCGGCGGAGGATTGTGACATTTGATGGCCAATGTTTTGGAATGAGGATTATCTCTGCAGCAGCCAGCGTACAGTGAGCCAACTCTGCAATTTCCTCAACGCAGCACCTGCCTGGACACTACC
Organism: Pseudorhombus dupliciocellatus; assembly: GCA_016785235.1. Classification (NCBI taxonomy): domain Eukaryota; kingdom Metazoa; phylum Chordata; class Actinopteri; order Pleuronectiformes; family Paralichthyidae; genus Pseudorhombus; species Pseudorhombus dupliciocellatus. The sequence continues at coordinate 891,326 of JAFBJW010000068.1, forward strand.
CACCAGAGGGTCTGCGCTCTCTGCGATCTCTGGCCTCATCTGAGAACAAGCGGCGCACCACCGGTACGCACAGGCTCGGAATCACATTTTTGCTGGATTAACACGCCGTTTTCCTTTCACTAAAGACGACTGCGTCTTATCAGAAACATTCAGCCTGGTTTCATTTGCTGAACGCAGTCGTGTTGGTTTGTTTTATTTCGCAGTTCATTAAGGATTGTGTCAGACGGCTTTTGGGTTATCTGATGCTGCAGTGCCTCTAAGCTCCATTCCTCAATATCACTAAATGCAAAACAGCAGTTTAGATTGCCATAATGAATATTTTGTCCATATATGAATTATTCACACTTGAGCAACGGCGTCCCTCCTAACTTGACTTGCTTCAATGAAGGGAAATGCAACAGTCAGGCCAGATGGTGCAATATGGTTTTAGTTGGAGTTGCTCAGGAGCTAAACTCCGGTGACTCATCTCCACTTAGAAGGGGAGTGGAGCCAGACACAGAAGTGGTGTTTGTCAGTGAGAGTGAAGTCACAGTATGCAGGCCATCTTGCGAGCATCTTTTATTTACCAACACCACCCTGTCTTGCCTGCGGTCTGTCCGCTGGTTGGCTGATTGACTGATAGACTTTACTGGATGTTGGATCTGCAGGCTGTCTGCGTCCTCGCATTATTTTGTCTTTTACTGAGGTCGAGGTCGTAGTATTGACAAAATCCTGTCCCTGTGTTTGTTTCCCTAAAACTCACACACCGATTTCTTGATTTATCGCTCTCCCTGTTTTTCCAAGACAGGAAAGAGACACATGGTGATTTACAACTATTCCCATTAAGTCTACAGAAGCAGTCCAATGTCACCCACTATTTTATACAGCACATTTTTTTTCTCAGAACGTGCAGTAATAGTAATAGTAAAACGATGCAGAAGAAGAACACACATGGCATCTGTCTCTACCTTCAATTACCACAGAAAACTATTTTTAACTAACCTGAGTGTGAAGTGGTGCTTCAGAGCAACAGAGCTTCCCCTCATCCTCCAAATTAGATTCACTCTTGAACTACGAACAATGACTTAAGAGGCTAATTAGGTTAATGAGGCTTCTAGGGCTGTTGTGACCTCAGACCTGCAGCGTCTCTGTCACAATCTACAGGCAGCCGAGTGTGTGCAAGCGTGAGTTCAGGCCCATAATAACATTGAGAAGCACACGTTCACAGATTGAAACTGGTTTCAGCAGTGCCTCAACAATGGTGTTTGATTTTGGTTTGCTGTGTTATTTTACTGGTGGTTGTGGTTGTTTGATTGTCATTGGACTGTCCAACACACGTTGTCAGTAAAGCTTCTGTTTTGGTTTGAGGTGCTGGTGCAGATCAATCCATGCAGGGCTGATTTAGATTTTTTTTTTAAAGAGATGAGATTAGGGTTAGGTTAATGATGAAGCCGGACACCTTATCATCCATTTGAAATGACTTGAGTTGAAGACACGCACCTGAAGTCATTAAAATCTTCACAAGTTATACATTACATTATTATATAGGGTCCCTATATGTGAGCTGAGGTGATGGCAGTGGTGGAGGTGTGATCATACGGGTCTGTGTGTTAACGGTGTTGACATATGGTTCATATATGAAGCTTTGCTTTCACCTGCACATTCAATAAAGAGGTGTTTTCCCTGTTTCGTGGATAGAAAACAGCAATGTGAGGAAATGGCTCTGCACCACACTTCTTTGGTTTCTTGACGTGTTTTTAATCATAATTTTATGACTGGACATTGAAATGACCCACTTTTACCATGCTCTATTGTTTTAAAACCGCTGGCTTGACATTAAGTTTCCTTCTGTGTGTATGTGTGTGTGTTAAATTAGCCATGCCGGTGCCAGACCAGCCTGCAGAGCAGGAGAAGGGGGCCATGGTTCCCCCTGTGATGCCAGCGTCCAACGGCGACAGATCTGAGCCGGAGACCACCTCCTCCATCCTCGCCTCTGTCAAAGAGCAGGTAAGAACTCTCCCGTGTGCCCATGTGAACCCTGTGCAGCCTTCACTTTGATGAGAAAGGCTCATTCTTGCTCTCGGTTGCTTCTCTCGCTCTCTTGCTCGTCTCATCTTCTCCCCTCTAACGGCACTTGAACAGCTTCGCTGCGAGGGGGATCGGGAGGTTGCCACAGTTATGCAGGGAAGGAGCCGCCGCGCTGTTTTAGAGTGTTTAAAAGAAACCAAAGATTGATTGGTGCCAAGGGAATGCAGGAGTGTAATGGTGGGAAATGATGGAGATTACAGGGTGAGAGCTGTAGCCAAGAAGGCATAATTGAAACAGTCATTAAAATCAAGGCAATTACTTGATAGGAAGTGTGGGAAGGTAGCGGCAGCCGCGCAGGGGGACAAACTGCGGGACGTGGCGGTGCCTCGTTTCACGGTTAGCACGAAGAAATGGAAGAGATGCCAGTTGGGTGCAGGTGACGAGGGAGATGGATGATCTGCAATAAGTATACAGTCGCATAATGAATCTCAGAGTCAAATGTTCAGCTCTCTGTCCTCCCGAAAAACTCTAATTGCGTCTGGTGATTTGTATTTCCCCTTGGACTTGGACCTTTTATGTAACGCAGGGCGATGCAATTTAGCTCATCATCAAAAGCAATACAGAGAAAGGTTAATCAAGTTGCCTATTTATTGATGTTGAAGCTTTCTATCATTTAATACCACGACATTTTCCATTTAACCTGATTGAATGAAGGACAAGTGCTGATGGCAATTTTAGCTTTACCCCTCGCAAATAGAATTTGTGTTTTTTTTTTTGATGCCTTCCACGAGAGAGCCGCTCTGTGCTCTCACATCACTGAACCAGTGAAGCAAACCAGGTCCAGCCTTAGTCTTCTGTAGAGATCAGCTCTAAAAATCTCCTTAGGATAAAGGTATTTAAAATCATTTACAAAAACGGGAATCCATTTGCAGTCAGATTTCAAACTCGTGAGTTTTATGATAACCTTCAATCAGGGATGACTGTAAGCATTTTCCCTCATCAGAAAAAAAGAGAAGTGCTGTCGTCAAATCCCTGCAGCTTTACTGATGAAACATTACTAAAGCAGTTAAAAAAAACAAAAAACAACCACCTCTGTTTTTTTCCATCCTTCTCCTTCAGCCTGCACCATCTTTGCATACTGTCTAAAGAAATGTACTAGACAGTCTGTTCTCCTCTTTTTCTCTGAGGCACATTAGGCATCTAGAGGAATAAACCTGGACCTGCTGTTACAGAGCATCTCCATATCTGGAACTGGGGAAATAAATAAGACATGTTTACTGATGTATTCTTGAGCACAGGATTTGTCCTTCATTGCAGCTTATTACTGGCCTGCAGTAGAAGACAGTGGCTGCACTGGATATATCGCTAATAGTAAATACTCTGCATTAGTCACACAAGGAAAATAGCAAATATATTGGAAACGGTAATTTGAAATTGACTGGATGAGAGAAGATGGTCAGACAAGCTGCAGTTTCTCCACAAAGAGTATTTGTACCAAAATACATTTATCACATTGATTTTGTTTCCGAACTTTACTCTAAAATCAATAGTTGCAAAGATGAATGCGCCTGATATAAGCATTCCTCTGTTTGCGGTGCTACAGCTGGAGTTCAGGCTGTTGTGTTTGCGATACACTTACATTCAGTCGCTCATTTTGCACAACGCCGTCATATTTCATAACATTTCTACAGCAGGCGCCCGCTGATGCCTGCGGATAATGGATGGTGTGGTTTTATGTGATGGCTGAAGTCCACTGTCAGCCCTGGCGATCGTTAGATGGCGAAACACAATTTTACAAAGAGGAAGTAGTTTTTAATGCCACTCAGGTTTACGCAGCAGTGTTTTAAGATTTCGAGATTACTCACCGAATTGTCAGGTACATTGAGCCAGAAGAGTTTTTGAAACTGGATCTTCAGGATTATTTAAGTCACGTTGGACCTGGACAGTTACTCAGACTCTGTGTACCACTGACAGCCAGTGGAGGGAGGCATTAGGTTTTTGGGTTCTCTGTATGCCTGTCTGATTCAGTTTTAACAGCAAACACTGTTTTGCGTGTGATCAACATGAGCCTGAACGGCGTTTAAAATGCTTTAAAAGTGTTGAGTTAGATGAACCATGCAGCAGTGTCTGAAAGTAATTTTCAGAGAAAAAACAATTTCAGTCATATTTTTTTAATGCAGGAATAATTGAGGGGGCGAAATATCTGTCAAACATCTAACAATTACAGCTGTCACAGATGATGAGCAAAGATGACGGCCTTTAAATTGTCAACTGTCAGGAAAAAGGATTCGGAGAGAGGAATCGATTCGCTACAGCAACTCAGCCTGCTGACTAGTGGCCACTGGGAAAGTGAGCTGTCTGCACACGTCCAAACGGAACAGAGATCTTGGTGAGCAGCCAGAGGTTGATACACGCTGTGGGAGGATTAGAGGATTTTAGTTCAACTCTATTCACCTGTTTCATCAATGTTATTCTGTCTGGTTATAAATGTCTCAGCGACAGTGATCCATATCCGGCTCATGTCATGTGGAAGAAATATCAAAAGTACCCAATTTATTCGCTTGTTTGCTTCACATCAGTGCTAGAATTAATTAACGCATCAAGGTTCCTGTTTGCTTTGTGGTGAGTCATTCAGTACGTGCGCAAGAGTCTGGCTCCTTTTTAGCCGATTACAAGATTAGAACTCATTGTCAGCACCAGCTGTATTTTGAGGGTCACTGTCGGAGAGGTGGCTGCGTCCACCGCTGCTGAATCACGCTGCGTTCATCCCACTTTCAACTTGTTGCACGTCAGTGTTAAATGTCCACGGACCACTTGAGTTGACAACTATTAGTGGTTTGCGGTATCACATATTTGAAAGGAACAAGGTCTCTCTCAGAGCTGAGAGGGTAATGTATTTATCCTTCAGACTGCCTGTTGTTGTCCACACTTCTTTTTCTTTTCTGCTGGAGCCACAAGTGCAGTTCATTGACCTTTAGAGTGAGCTGAAAACTTTCCCTCTGCCGAGGCCTCGACCTCGCCTATTCATGACACCTTTACTCTCTTCCACAAGTTTCTTTTAGGTTATGTGTAGGTGTTGTGTGTTAATCACAACTTATTCCAAGTGTAAGTGTGTGTGTGTGTGTCAGCTGCGTTTGTGTGTATCCCAAAAGGCGTCTCTGCCTCTCCGATTATCTCCTCTCTGTCGATACCCTGTCTGCTGCTGGGGTTGACAGCTGTGTTTTGGAGCAGGTATGAATTAATTCTGTCTCAGAGGCAGAGGAGTGGAGAAATGCCTCTCACACACCTATGAATATAAAATAAAGCCTCCTGAAAGGCATTTCTGGTTTTCAATATGGATTTGAAACGTTGTTATGCGTTTGTGTGACCCTTAACACACAGGCATCCACATATACAGTGACTTATAATCGTAGAGTTTCGCTATCACATTATTGAGTAGACCCAGATTTTGTCATGCATGGTGCATGGTCTTTGGGCGGTGACAGTGGTGAAGTGACACTGTCAAGTTTGACGGCATGAAACAATGTGGATGTGCCAGTTCAGTGTTCAGTGGTTTGTGCTGGTAAATTGAGTGGTGTGTGTACGTGGGTGGGTGTTCTGTCAGTGGCCTTAAGAGTTCTAAGCGTTCTGTCTCTTAAACTGTGCCAGTGCGAGAACAGATCATTAAGCCTGGGGCCATGCATGTTGTTTGTGTAGCTGGACCACTTGCACATGTACTGTACCGTCAATCGGTGTATGGCCGTGAATGGAGACATTTGTGTGTGTGTGTAAGTCACGTGGATATACTGTAATGAGGAGATGTTTTTTAGATCCAAATAAATCAAAATAAGCTCAGAGGAAATTGCTGCACAATGCCAGGAAAGAATGGGAACACACACACACACACACACACACACACACACACACACACGCACACACACACATATCTGATTACGCTGTCTTGCCAAACCTGCTCTACTGCAGTGGGGCAGCTGCCTTTTCAGTCATTCATTTGGTACAGAACCGTGTTGTATGTGCTACCAAGTCTGACAAAGCAATTCTGCAGCCCTCAAAACACAAGTCACTCAAAATTGAGAGGTGTAGCTTTAATGTAAGCTGCCAAGGTGATGATTTGAGTCAGAGGTGTGTCCCAACAGCAGTATCCACTTGCTATTCGCTCTGTGAGAGTGTCTGAGGGACACTGGGGCAGAGGAGGGTGGTGTTCAGCTGCCTCACCCTGGCTCAGAAGTGTTCTGGCAAGGGAAGAGTCCTTAGCCGGCCCCCAAGGCTGTGATGTGTGTGTGTGTGTGTCGGTGTGCATGCCGGAGTTTGTGTCTGCCAGTGGTGCTACCGTGTTCCATTTAGTCAACATCACCCGAGCCAGCACCCCCACTGCACTGTCACCATCATCATAACTGGCAGCTGGCAGGCTACATGCTACTGCAGCTGTCGTCCTTTGGGCCAAAGAGAGACAAAACAAGAAGAGGGGCGAGGGAAGGGATTCAGAATAAAAATGCATATGAGGAACAGAGACAGACAGAGGGCATTGTTCAAAGGGCGCAGGAAGAAGGTGCAGGCAGGAATGTGTTGCTGTGTATTGCTCGGTAGATAAATGAAATGGGAGAGAAGGGTATTAAAACGAGTAAGAGCGTATGAAGAGAGTGACAGAAAGAAACAGAGCTTTTTTCCAGTGGCAGCCATCCAGCACTCTGAGACATCCACTAAACCAGACTCGCCAATTACTGGATGAAGGTCAATCAGTGAGAGTGGAATCACAGAACAATGCTGTTTGTAAACTCTCTGTAGCACGGATAAATGGTCAAGTACAAACGCTCCCATAATGCTAAGAAGCTCATGAAAATATGACTCTTCCATCACACTTGATAAAGTATGAGGCTGTACTCTGCTTAGAGCCCTGTGTGATGCATCATGGGATCTACACCGCCATCAGAGCCTCCTCTCTCAGCTGACATTAGAATCAATGACTGCATATAAAGATGGATAAAGTGTCTCCACCTGCTCCAGAAATGAACCTGAAACATCCCTGATACGAACAGAACTTTGACTTTTTTCTTTGACTGACACAGCTAACGTGGAACAGACAGGGTTTATGGCCCTATCTGCAGCCAACCACCAGGGGGTGATTGAGATGCTTAGGCTTCACTTTCAGGGAGCCATGTCGTCAATCTTTATATGCAGTCTGTGGTTGGCTCAGATGAGAACTGTCCATTGGTTCACAGTCCTTGACGTTGCACCATCTGCTTACTTATAGTGCATTAAATGTTGCCATAATTGTGAATGTGAACACATGCATGCACTTAAAAAGGCGTTTTAACATGGAAATATGTGTTCGGCCAGGAGCCGCAGCAGTACGTCGATAGCAACTGCAATAAACTGAAAACTGGGTCAAAAGTCTGCAGCCTGCCAAGGTTTCACCCATCATTCTCCAATAAGGCCAGACCGGCCATTAATGTGTTCATTTGTTATGTGTCCACCTTCCCCTCCCAGAATTATACCTGGTCATTTCTGAACGATGCAGAATCCTGTAGAACCAGGAAGAACAATGATATAGTTAGACAGGAAGTCTAATGAGGCATGAAATCAATATGTACAATCCTGCCTCACCCAGGGCATGCTGGGTAATGGAGTGTCAGGAGTGCTTTGGAGCAGTTTTAATCACAAGGACCTTGGAATATCCACTCGTAAACAAGCTGGGTACTGCCAGAATACTGCAGCCCCCCGAGATGTGTGTGTGTGTGGGTGTGATTACTTTTCACATCATTAGAGTAAATTGTGTCCATACGGCCGTACCTGCATGAAATGGAAAAGAGCAATGTGAATGAATGCATGAATTGAGTACAGGTTGGACTGTGAGACCCACATCATGAGTGTGTGATCATGGTGCTGCTGGAAGGATCACAATGAACTCCTTTGTGCTCCTTCATCCCCTCTGCTTATTCCCTCTCTTCCACCTGCCCTCCGTTTCATTAGCCTTTAACACGGCGACAGGGCCCCATACTGATCCTGCATGTGAAGTAAGAGCTCTTCCTGCTAATCACTTAGCCTACACCTTCTTCCATCCCCACCACAGGCCCACTTCCATCTGCATGCTAATGCAGCCCGAGCCCCGACTCGCACTAACCCGCATGCTGATGAACTTGTTAGCAAAATCTTGAATGCTAATATTGCAAGAGCCCGAGGGCTAACGTGTATCCGGAATGCTAATAATGTATTGAATTGGAACAGCAGCAGGTAGCACTGTAACTTTCATGTTAATGGCAACATTTTGCAGATAGCCTTTCTCAACTCCCATTCCTTGAGTAATTATGACCCGTTGGACACCTGCCAGCGGGAGGACACAACTTTTCTCCAGTTGACTCTGGAGAAACTGTAACATCAGCCAATGTAATGAATAGTACGATGGAATAAAATTTACATTTATATTTTGCGACTACTTGGCAAGTGTCAACGGTGCCATCCAGGGCTCAGCAGGTCTATAGCAGTACATTTTGCCCTCTGCAGCCATGGATTAAGTACTTCAACATCTTTTTTAAAAATACAATACATTTTCTCATAGCATCACTTCTACCTGAGTAAAAGTAAGTAAGTTGCTTTTGAATATTTAAAGTATTAAAAGCAATTGCTAGTGTTGTCTATTCCCTTTTGCAACAGCCTACTACAGTACTCACTGTGCCTACTGTATATTTTATTCAAAACAAGAATACGACTGTCATATTAAAGTGGAATGCTGCAGAGCGTCCGATTGAAATCATCTACAAGTAAGGAATTCATTTCAGGGGTTTCTGTGGTGAAATATGATCTGCTCACTCAAGTAGAATCAATAGCCTCGTGCTCCTCTTGTTATTGAGAACTTAAAAATATACAATAAATATATAATAAAAATTGTATATATATATACATATACAATAAAATATAACATAGAAAGTAGAGGTATTTGCTGAGATTTATAGTGACGTAACACAAATCGAGTTGAGTTTATTACAGATAAGTATAGTTACTAAGTAAAAGTACTTTGTTACACTTCACCACTGACGCTCATGATAATTTGAACTGAGTTAGTAACCCAGGGCTACGATAGAGGGAAAAAAAAAAAAAAACGACTAATGAATAGCATTGATTAATTGAACACATCTGTCGGGCCCTTTCTTCACAGGCAGAGCTAAGCGTTTGGGTCAGCCACCAGGGGAGGTGTTCCTGTTGGAGGGATGTGAGGGAAACGTTGTTGCTAAATCCAACAGTTGCTCCATCGTCCTCCATCCCGCGTGACACAGAACCACGGCAGACACAGAGGATGCTGAGGAGTGGGTGTTTGAAGGGTACCCTTTCCCACACAAGCTCCACGCTGCTTCCACTTTCCCAGCCCCATTGTTTTCAGCCATTTGTGTGGGTTGCTGTTTCACTCGCTGTCTCTCTCGCTTTGCTTTTAAAATTGCACTGTGTGATGTTATTTATATCCACTGAACAAATACGGCTTCTTTTTTACAGCAGCCAGGAATCATCATAACTGTAGTGAGAGTACTATAATTCAAAGGTCGACTTCATTTTTTTTTTTTACACTCGGTGCCTCTTCATCTGGCCCTGCAGTCTTGCTGACATGATTAGGAAACATGAGATGCCCCGGCGTGGTTAAGCTTTATCCCTGTTTGAGAGGAAATAGACCTTTCATTCTCCTTGAGTCTCTATTGATCTGAAAATGGAAAGATTACTCTGTGATGGAAAGAGCCATTTAAGAGCTGGAGAGGCAAAGAGCTCTGTGAAGTATTTATCAGTTCACGGACATTTTTAATCTTATTTATCCAGGGGAATGCTCCCTGATTGTGTGAGCACTGCTGAATGGTGACCCACTGGATAGTTGCTGTTTTCCAGAGAAGGAACTGGATCAATCGACGCGAGTAGTTTAAACTAAAAAGTTTGTAAAAGCTGTATTATAGATGTGACCTGTATTTTATAATCCATTGTGCATTACTCAATTGCCATTATATGGAATGCAAGTTTTATAATATCCACAATTACCTTTAACTATGCTATTTGTCACGATACGTCTAGATGGAGAAGCGTAACTGTGTATTATTGGTTTCGCCCACTTTCTGAGATTTATTGATTCTTGTATAGCCGTGTATTCTTTGTATTACTGCATAGAATAGGGGCTATTTGACTGAACAAGTTTTTATTGGGTTTATTGTCCAGATCAAGTAGAAGCCATGTCATAAGGAAAGCAGCCAATCAGGCTGGTGTTCAGGTCTAATGAAGGACCTGGTTTGTGGGTCATGTCCTTCAGTGAAATCCAGCCAGTGAATTAGGACACACTCACTCGTGGGAGCTCCATAGCCCAAATAGCCCACTGTTGGACACCGAGCGGCTCCAGCAGGGGAGACGGAGATCAAGTGTGTTGCTTAAGGCCATCTCTGTGATAATTGCTAAGGGAGTGCACAGGGAGTGGGACAGGGAGTGTTCCTCATTTGCCCCATCAAACATTGTTTTGCTAACCCTTGGTTGACCACCGTGCTGCCGTCAGACAGACGGCATTAACTCAAAGCCACACTTGAGGGAATCTATGATCCTGTCTGCGTTTCTGCTCTGAAACATGACCGACTTTAATCCCCGCTCCCAAAAGAGTTTCTCCACAGCCTATAGGAGATGTCAGAACACTGTCTCCTCAGTCACTGCTGCTTCAACTGTTGGAGCTAGTGTAACCAGCGGAGTCTAGCGACGTCTGCATTGATTTGTTTGATGAAAAGAAGCGGACCGTGAATGTCTACGGAGGCAATCTCTGTGCGTTCGGACAAATCCTCTCTGACTTACAACATGAGAACACAACATACAGAATGCACACTCTGCACATCAGTGACATTAGTTGATGATTAGTTGATGGTTCTGAAGACTGTTTAACGTTATGTTTTAAAATGCATTCTTACTTTTGAACTGGCCGTGTCACACTGAGAGTATCTGTGTTCTGGCATTCTCATAATTGCCTATGTGCAACATTACATTGCCTTGTCCCACTCCTACAAAGTTTATTTTTGACTTTAGCTGTCTGCGTCGTCACATTTGGTGTAATATGTCGTGCCCCTATACTGCACAGCGCAGCAGGAACGCTCGGCTCACAGCTTCGTGCGGCGCCATAGCCTTTTCCCCTAGGCATTCAAAACAGATAAATTATGATCGCCCTCCTCTGCAGTTGTCTGGCCGCCAGGGTTGACATATACACTGTAAAGAGACTGGCTAATGAAGAATGGCTCTGTCATTGGAGTTGTCTTGGAAATAAGGGGGATGGCTCCATCTCTCTTTCTCCCTCCCCTCACTCCCTTTGCTGTTGTTGTTGTCACACTCTTTCTTCCTTATAGCCCCTCATCGCTCCGTCGCTCCTCCACTCATCATTCATTCCCAGCGTTTCACTCTGTCACTGGATTCTGTCTGCATGGAACAAATGAGATTTTGGTGTTGCAAATGCATCACCCCACCCCCGCACCACCCCCACCCCTCCACCCACAGTGCTTTGCGGCAGCTGGAGATGTGCATCTAACCATCTCTAATGAGTTTGCTCGGGTTCGACGCTGTTGTTTTTGCTGTTTACGCCGAGGTGATTCGCGGTTTCCATAGAGATTGCCTCTGCTAAATGTGCCCGTCATTAGTTTGTGCTTAAAACTGTGATAGCTGGTGGCTTGGAGGCAGGCAGGCAAATGAAATGCGCTTAATATCATTTGATGTCATTTCTTCGTTGGAAGAAACTCAGTTTGTCTGTTCATATTAAGATAGTTTTTATATTTCTGTCCTGTGACAGAAGATATGCAGAGACCAGTACCACCAAGTATATAGTGTGCATGTAATATATAATCGGACTCGTTCCTCTCCTCTGTGAGTGTTGACAGGTCGTCTCATCATATGATGGAATTTCTTTTATAACCGTGTTTCTGGACCTTTAATATTTTAGTGGTGGTGGGGGCTGAAAACTCGTTTGCTATTTCTCCCACCACTTTGGGGTAGAAATGTCATATTGTCAGTGGGGTATGCCCATGGTAGCAGCAGTGTGGCCTACATATAAATGTCAGTAGAGATGTTCTAAAAAAGATCTTTCACTCATTTTTTGTCTTCTTCTCTCCTTCCTTCTCCTGGCCTCATCTCTCCATCTGGACTCCCTGCTTTCCACAGCCTCTCGCTACCTGGGTTTGATTCTTCCCCTCATCTTTTCATGTTTGTCAACCCTTTATCATTCCCCACACTCCATTATATTTTATCCACTATTCTTTCACTTTCTTTTTCACTCAGTTATCATCCTATCTTCCCTGATTATGCCCCTCTTGCTGATCCTCACCATTGTATACCATCTTTATATTTTAAGCCTCTCTGCTAATCTCTTGTTCCATTATCTGTTTCCATCTCTCTCTTGTTGCTGTCCATCGCTCTTAAGTCTCTGTCATGCAACTCTGTGTCACTAACTTGTCAGTCATCTCTCCTTCTTTTAGCCTGTTCTCTAAATTTCAATTTTGTAGCTTTACATTTAATTGCACCTATACACATATCATAATTCAATTTTACATCTTTTGTCTCCTCATCATCAGTCCATTTTTCTCCCGTTCTCCGTCTCCCAGTCTCTCCCCATAATACAGTGCTGTCATTTTATATCTTCCCCCGTTGCTGTGCAATCCCTCCCTTGGGCGGCCCAGCTCAGATCAACTCCGTCCTTTCACCTCCGATACGATGGCGGGTGCAGAGGCTAACCCAACCTTTCTGTCAGGGGAGATTTATTCCCTCACCTTTCGCAGCTCCTGATCAGGGCCCGTGCGCATCTGTAATCTGCTTCTGAAAGGTGAGGCATTCGCGCCGCGCCGGCCTGCCTCGGCCCTCCCAGATGGATGGCTGGGGGCCGGGTCTGTCAACGTTGCATTAAACATTAAAAAACTCGGCCTGAATATTACCTGAAGCACAGCAACGGAGCCAGAGGTCTGGAAATCCACAGAGGGACGTAGACGAGAACGAGAGAGAGAGAGAGAGAAGGGAAATCTCTTCTTGTCATTTTCTAGTAGACAGCGAGACACAGGAGTTTCATGAGCACAGACGATAACCTTGTGCCGCTCTGGGCTGTGCCCACATAGTCCGAACAGGTGGGACTCCATATTGCGGGAACGCTTTCATTTCTGTTTCAATAACTTGAGCAGAAAAGAGCGAAATATGTCAGGAACAGAATTCTTGTGGTACTTGTTACTTTGATGTCCCTGCGTATTTTCGTGGATAAAGACCAAAATCTGTCCTTAAATGAACAGTGTGCAGTCTGATAATCTTACTTTAATCTAATTGGCCAATAGGCTGAATCCAGTTGACAGAAATGTGCCAATGCTGAGGCAGACAGGCTTGATGACGCTGCCAGAGTCGATCACAGCACAGCCACGTTTGAAAGAAACGAGTCAAGTGGAGTAAAGAGAGATCTGCACGGGCGAGTCACACTGGGACTGTCAGCGTCTGTGGCAGTCATTGGTCGTGATGATTTCTTGCTTGCTCAGGGGGCTTTCACTGTTCGTTTGTTTGATCTGAACCCTCTGAACCAAAATAACAGACGGACAACAAACCTAAATTTAGCCCGACCAAAAGATGGTGGTGTCTGTCTGCATCAAAGTGAAACAAAGCACTTAGAGGGTATGATGTCCCAACGAAGATGACGTACATGCACAGTTCTTAATTGACAACGTGCAGCACCTCAACATGTGTCTGCAGCTGTGATATCCGTACAACTGCTCCTTTAGGACCCGTCGGCTTTTGAATCTTTTAATCTGCCGTCACTGCTGCACAGGACTGCTGATTACAACAAGCTGTTAGGACTACAGCTGTACGATCGCGCGGCTGTCCCTCAGGTCAAACATTTTCAAGCAATTTCTCACATTTTGTCACCACTTTGCAAATTACGTTTTTGCTCCTTTTCAGTCTGATTGCATATTTCGCTCATGAACCGGCTGCAATTAGAGGTCTGTCACCAATCAGTCCATGGTAATTAACTGAAACCTAGACATTTGTGCATTGAAACACTCAATTAGGCCTCCATGAGAGGGTAGAGACATCAAAGACCCGCCATTCCCTGACCGCTCTAATACAAAATGAAAAAAAAGTGCAGGTCTTTACCCCCACTCTATTTTTATCAGTTTCTCTGTGTCTCTTTTCGGTCATTCCCAAACGTGGAGGCCATACTGTCATTGCCAAAAATAAAGGCAAGTTCTTATGGCGTAGCTGGAGGAGCAATTAAAGAGCCGCAGATAAGAGTGAAGGCCCTAATGAGAATGAAAGCAAGTGATAACAAAATAAGTGAATATGGAGCAGAATAGAATGTATAAGAGAGCTAAGAGGGGGACATGGTGGAGCGTGCTGGGATGACTCTGATGTAAGGAGAGATGGCAGGGAGGGGTAGATTGGATAAGGAAGGAGAGAACGAACAGCTGAGGAGCAGGAAACAGGAGAGGAATGACAGCATGTGACTCCCAGACAGAAACAGAGACGGGGCTGAGGTGCGGACTGAGTGTTTCCCCCCGTGGGCTCGGCTGGCCAAAGGTAAAGCCTGCACATAGCGTGTCACTCTACATTATATCGGCAACATAGCGAGTTATTTCTGGCGGATGGGAGTTTCAGCTTTTCTGACCTGGGTCAGAGTTGTTTTTAAAAATGTCTGGAGCATGTGCACGTGTAAGTCAAGTGTGAATGATGCACTCACGCTAAAACACACGTGCCTCCCTGATGGCCCTGACTTTCCCTTAGTCCATAGTCTCAGGGTTTTTCTATACGTTGGCAAGAGAAAGAAAATATGTCCAGTTTCAGTTTTTGTATGTGTGTGCTTTTCATCTCGGCACCGATGTTATCAGGTGAGCGCGTCCACACGGACCGTGTGGGCCGCTTTTCATCATCTCGTCTGCATTCTTCACAGGATGAAATCCTGTATGGCAAACACTTGAACATTTCAGTTGAGTGAGTCATTCCACTTTAACAACATCTTTTATGAGAGGAAATACAGTCTTGAAAGGTCAGTCGATCTATCGATCACATTTTATTTGTATTCATTAAACCACAATTTGTCTCATAGGGCATCCTCTGCCCTTTAGCCTCAACAAAACTACCCAAAAAACATTTTAACGTGCAGAAAACTGAGAACATCAACAAAGTAAGCGTATTAACAACACTGATTAGAGGAAACAGTTTGCACCATAATAAAAAGAGTGTCAGTGTTGATAGTTTTGTACACGAGAACATGTCTGATAATGAAGGCAGCAGCAGTGATAAGAGAACTGAGGAGTATATGACTAAACTTGTAGCTCCACAGCAGATCAACGATGCAGCCATCTTTACTGCACCTGTGTGGCCCAGGAATAATGAGGCCACCTGCTTTCATGGCTCGTGCACGCTCCTGAGAGTCCTGGCCAGCATGCAGGCTTACGACAGTCTCACAGGAGTGGATGCCCACGTGTTTTACTCCTTGTCTCCTCCTCGAAATCAAATCGAGTGTAGAGAAACACAGCATTGTCACGGCTAACGGCCCGAGGCAGTATCAACAGGGAAGAAAGCACCTTTTAAAGTATTTAAAACTAAAATTGTATGAAGCGCAGTCTGACAATATCCAAAAGCAAATGTCTGTTCTTTGTCTAAACCCCTGACAACTGCCATGGCTGGAGGCTTTATGTTTTTGGCTTGTCCGCCCACCTGTCCTCATGGTTGTGATTTCTCTGCATTTTTTAAAAGCAATGTGCAAATATTCACTTGGACTTGGACGAGGTCATTCAGACCAATCTTACACGTGTTTGGACCAAAACCTCCCAGTGCAACATGCATGTTGAGAAGCCAAACTCATCAGAAGAGCGTCGGCTTTGTCCAAGTGCATTTGTCCTTGCAGCTCGCCTTGCGCCATCTTTTTCATCAACAGAAACCAATCACGTTCCTCGTGACCTTCTCGTTGTTGGAAGCGGAACATTCTGCATCTGTTTTTCTCGACAGTGGCCGTGATGCTTTTCGGGGATGGCAGCTGCGGCTGCAGGGTCTGCGCCTACCCCGACCCAGCCAGAATTGATCACCCTGAAAAACCTGTTATTTGTCTTTCATGTTGTTTTCTTTTGGAACATATTTAGAGGTGTTTTTTTAAAAAAAATTGTTTTTGCTGAACCCTAACCTCTGAACACATTAAGCCTTTCCGCTTTTGGAGACATAGTTTTTTTGTCTCTCCTTAAATATGTGGTCTCAGGCTTCTGTGACAGAAACACACACACAGACACACTGTCTACAAGGCTTAGGCCCATTGTTTACATACGGATAATCCCCAACACAAACTCCAGGAGGAAAACATTTCAGGAACTGTAGCTCATCAACTGCGCCAAAGCTACATCTGGAATCAGACATACTTACCTTCGCCAAGGAGTTTATGATTTTTGCTGTTTTTTTGTTAAACCTGTCTGCCTGTTGCCTTGTTGATTTGCCAGCAGGGTTAGGAAAAAAATAGCCAGGGCAGAAAATGTTGAATGTGTATGTGCAGATTCGGTTAAAGGGATTTTTTTTCATCATCAATTTTCGTAGTGATTATCATCGAGGGTTGTTCGTGTTGTTATCGTGTAACCCAGTAAATAGAATTTAAAATACAACAGGGGAAAACAGCTCATTGGGATCTTCCAGTGCAGCTGAGGAATGGAGAGAGAGAACGTGTGAAACATCGATCATGGATGGAAGGAAATGCGGGTGGTCAGACGCCAAGGAGGCAGGAAGGAACGCTAGACGTAGGCCTGACAAAAGCGGAAGGAGTGAATGACGGGAAGGGATGGAAGAAAAGTAAAGGTCGGGAAAAAATACGGAACCCACGCAGAAAAGTGTGGAGCTACCTTGTAAACCGTGAAAGGCAAATACTTTAGTCAGAATTACATTTTTTGTTTTGGTTGCATTTATCATAGAAATACACATTTTGCCTCTGCAAGACAAATTTGCCATCTGTCAACTGCTGACGATCAGTATTATGAAGAAATATTAATGGCAAATAGGATGTGACACTTTGAGGCAGAATAAATGCAAGGACAAACTGCAGGCCGTGACACCAGGTGGAAACTTGCCATAAATCAGAGTTGGTGAGGGTGTCTGACAGATCAGTGCTCATGTGTGGCATACATTTGCATGGCGACGCAGGTGGATGCTTGGGAGGAGACAAAAATGATTTTCACCTGGCCAAGTGTTTGCATAACCTCCAGACACACTCACATATACACACTTGTACGTCATTGTTGTCTTCTAGATTTGTCCAGTTGTTAGATATAGTAATTCCAGATATCTTCAGTGTACGCTTGGCATGTGTTTTGTAAAGAGCCCAAGGAAATGACATGTTGAATTTTAATTTATTTTTTTTTTGGACACGCCATACGGTCAATATTAATATACTTTGAATAAACAGGCCACCAGCGCTCTGTAGCAGCAGCAGCTGGGACTCATTAGCTGTGTCTCAATTCAGGGGCTGCATCCTTCAGGGGACCGCGTCTACACGGCATGAGGCGATCGCAGACGGCAAAGGCAGAAACGAAACGTGGCGATCTTCAGAGTCTCCGAGATCTGCGTCGCCAGCTTGTCCCGCCCTTGTCGCTGTCGCCCAGCAACGAATCCGCAGCTAGACACGACGAGATGGTCATAATTCCCATTGGTCGAATGACAATGTAAAGCATCGTTACTTGGTGGCTCAGTGCCTCTTTGAAAAATCATTTGTCACTGAAGTGCAGAACATTCCGGGAAAGTTCGGCCCTGGAAAGATCAGCAGGTTGTTGCATTGTGTTGCAGACAATAGGGACATTCACTACAACAGCAACGCCAACACATTCAGCAGGTGACTGAGTCAACTTCTTTGTTGAGCAGCGGTGGTGCGGTGTCAGGTTCCTGCCCACTGAGTCACTGAGCGCTCCGTCTTTACTCGCCACGGCTCAGTCCCTGAAGGTCACTTTGACATTTTCAGAAGGAAAGCTGCAACCAGCATCACCGCAGGTCAAGTCAACAGCACAGGAGCTCTTTTGTAGTGTGGAGTTGACTGAACCTACTGAAGGGCTGTGGAGGAATATTTGTGTGCCGCTGTTATTTAGGCCAGCACCTGAAATAGTGTTTTGCTTTTCTCACATTTACTACACCACCATCGCTGGGCGCATCTGAATGTTCCCAAACAAGACGGTAAATGTAAGTTTTTAATCACTGAGGTAAACAAAACCACAGGCGAGAGACGGTAATAATTTTTTTTTGTTTAGCAAGTTATTATAATTGTAGCCTAGAAGCGCAGGCAGTTTTGTCTTCTAAAATAACTCATACCCAGTGAGCGGGAGTTTTAATCTCTCCTTGAATGTGGAATTATTTCAACGAGGGACATGAGGTGCCCGTTCACACACTGATCACGGTGCAAGTCTCTGTGATGTGAAGACTTCTGCCATGTTGTGTTCTTTTCATTCCAATTAACCCTCTGTTTGGGTGAAGGAAGAACCAGACTTGAGTAAAAGCGTATTATTTCATTTGTTTCTCCTCTTGGAGCTGCAGCATTCATTGAGGTCATTTACCGGCTCTTGAATGTTAGATTGCATATAAAAAAAGAGAAAAAGATGTTTGAAAAGAAGAGTGTGCCTATCCTGAGAGCCTCACACCAACATATACAGATACATATATAGATACAGACCCTGTGTTTGTGTTTATACTCACATTTCTAGGCTTGAATCGTGCCTATAAGCACGCATGGATCTTATGCCTTTATATTAATAGTTGTGTGTGCAGGAGTGTGTCTCTTTGTGTGCACTTTCTGCTTTTAGGCTACTCCGCGTATAAAAAGGGACCACGTCTCAATTCCTGCGATATTATTTACATTCCCAGAGCCCACTTCTGCCTCTGATCACAGCAGGATTAACTTGCTTCCGTCAATATACCTACGCCTTCGCGTTTTAATTTCCAGAGGATTTATGAAATCATATTTCTTCTCCTCACAGGCTGAACTGTTTGAACAAACTAGATTGCAAAGGGACCGCTGCAGAAAACCACGGTGCGGGTTTTGCGGCTCACCTTTCCACCAGGGCCCCGGCGGCTGAGTAAATGTTCAGACTGTAATTTTCCTGTAGCCTTCAGACAGCTTTGATCAATAATGCCGTAATCACTAACAGCCATTCACAAAGACATATGAGAAGTTATAAAACACAGTGATTAGATGACAGTTTGTTCAGACACTGTGATACGGCTCCTCTCTGCCTGCTGGATCTCTTTGAGGAGCAAACCTGATCTGTGCAGCTCCATTCTAGACTCACTGTTAACGCGACAATGTCACGTGAAAAAATAGCAGAGGCTCTTGAAGAGTTTTGATAGAAAGAATACATAATGCACACGAGATGAAGAAATGTCCCGAAAATGTTTTAAGAAAGTCCATAGCTTTCCTACACTCAGATAAAAACGCCAGGGGCCCCGGCTAGAATCATGTTCTTTGATTCCTCCACCGCCTTTAGCGCCATTCATCCTGCCCTGCTGGGGAAGAAGATGACTGCCGCGCAGGTTAATGCTCCTCTGGTGCCCTGGATCACAGACTAGGACAGCCTGCAGAGCTGAGCATCTGTGCCACCAGCGCTCTGTGTCTGTGATACACCGGTGGGCATCACTGAAATCACTCCTGTCCCCTTATTTCTTTATCTCCTGTACGCTTCTGACTTTCGGCACGACGTGTGCAGGCCTGCCCCCTGCAGAAGTTCTCCAAAGACTCTGCAGTCGTTGGATGCGTCAGGAGGGAGCATCGGTCCGAGCGCTGGAGGGTGGTGGGCAGTTAGTGGGCTGGTGTGAGCTCTGTCGCCTGCAGCTCGATATCAGCAGAACAAAGGAGCTGGAGGGGAGCTTCAGGAGATCTGGAACTCCTGCTACTCAACCTCCAACACGACAGACAGGCAGAAATAGGTTCATGACTACAAATCCCTGGGTCATTGCTTAGAAATCAAACCGGATTGGATTAGGAACTCTGTGGTTCTCTACATGAAGACCCAGAGTTGCCACTTTTCCTGCAGGGTGCTCTGTTCCTTCACCATTTCTGGCAACACGCTGCTGATGTTCTTCTGAGAGTATCTGAGAGTGATTCAGAGAGCTGACTCGGTCGTGGGGGTGGAGCTGGACCCACTGGATGCAGTCAGGGAGTTGAGGATGTTGTCAAATCTGCTCTCTGTCATGGCCAATGTCTCCCACCCTCCACACCGTGCTGTGGTTAGTGAGAGGAGCAGGTTCAGCCAGGAGGTCATTCCTCCCTGTGACCGTCCAGAAACACGACTCATCCCCTTCCCAACGCTGCTGTTAAACTACTGTTCATTTACTCTTGACCCACATTAGCCTTTTCATTCATTTACCTTTATAGATTGCAACCACTTTACTGCCAAATTGCTTTTGCACTCTCGTTTTCTTTTGAGATTCTAAACTGCAACAGAACTTTTTCCTTTAGCCATTTTAAGAATGTTTTTGTGCATCTATTTACTGTCTGTTTATTAAGTTTTTACTTATATAATTTGTTTCTCTCAACTGTGTGTTGAGCAAATGTAATAAAGCAATTTCCCCTGATTTCAGTAGAAGAAAGAGAGTATGGCGAAGACACAGTGATAAGAGAAAATCCCCCCCGCCACCCCCTCCACACACACACACACACACACCTCTCCAGGGAAAGCACACACATTCTCCCTCCACTGAAAGTGCTGAGTGTGAGGGATTGTGTCCGATGACAAATCTAAGGGACAAACTGCATTTAAAGCAGACATTCTTTATAGTGCCCCCACACACCCCCAACCGTAATTCTTTGTGCACAGTGAGGAGTGAAATGTAGAGCGTTTTTATAGCGTTGCTTTGTTCTCTCCTCTATTCAATTGGCTCCTCCTGTAGCTCAACTTTTTTTTTTTTTTTTTACAGTAAAGTAATAGAAAGACAAAAGCAATGTGAAGCTGTGCATCAAAGACATGGCAGTGAGTCATCAACACGCACTCCCATATTATTAGAATAAAACAATTCCCCTCGGAGCAGTAACATGCTCAGACATACTCGAATAAATACCCTGGCTCAACATTTGCTCCGTCAGTTTATTCATATTTTTCAACCAGAACAGTGCAGTGACAGCTCGAGCAAACTATTTATTTGGAAATCAGAATTTGGGCAGCAGACAGGTCAAATTCAAATAGTGATGTTTGAAGAATAAAGACAATGAAGCTAATTCATCTGATTCCTTTCTCTCCACTTCTATTTCTTCCATCGTCCTTTTTCTCTGGATCCCTGATAAAAATCTCTTTTCTTTGGCTCTCGCTTTCTTGTACGCGACCTCCTGCCGTCTTCCACTGCTGTTTTTCACAGATTTGTCAGATGCAGACAACAGTATAATGCAGTCATGCTCCGCTTGGTGATGCAGCAAAGTTGTGAATATCAGCCTGCACATCCCCCATTCTACTGAAGGCAAGGTAATGGGGAATTTTGATGTTGAAGAAGCTAACATGGTCAACAACGATCGGTTGTGGTATTTGCACTGTGAAAAAAAGAAAAAAATCTCAAGACCGGTTTCAAATTCTGAGCCGACAATCTTCAGCAGAAGTCATTTGCAGACCAGCCTTTATTGTTCCAGTCTTTAACTGTCTGCTCTGGTGAGCCTGTGCACTTTGCTTTTTAAGATGCCTCCCTGCTCACCACAGCTGTAAAGCTTTTTGTCGTCGATTAATGTCGTGTCCCAGTCACTCCACCATACCCCTTTTGTTATTATTAGCAAAAAACACATAGCTTGTCTTTACTGAGCCTGTTGGAGATCAACACGCTTACACTTCTGATCATCCACGAGATTGTTCATTTAAAATGTCCAACGCAGGATTACTGATTGCAATCTTTATGTTTTATCCTTGCCTGAGCCCCAGTTGCCCCCTGCTTACTCTGCCAGTCTTATTGAAGCTTCCCTCTGACTTTAGTTTTTTCTCTCCCCAGGGTCAAGTAAGCGAGGGGGTGGTGTTTTGCTCCTGAGCCTTTTTCTCCAAATCATGTTCTTTTCTCAAAGGCCATTTTCCATCCTTTGAATATGCACTTGTATAACTCTGAAAGCCAAATACTACTACTATCACACTCTCGAATGCAATGGAAACAGCCAAACTACTTACTGCAAATTTGGAGTTCCTTGGGTTATTTTGTGTAAAGACCTACTTGTGGTTGCAGAAATAGTTAGAATCAGTTTAGTTATTTAACCTAATAAAAGGTGGGCAGGTACCAGCCTGTTGTAGTACAGTGAAGGCAGCCTGGCAGAAAAAGAACACTTGCCAGTCATGGCTGTTACATGGTTCATACTTTGATTGACTTCGACTCATGCAAATGCACCCATTGATTTACACACTAATTATCATTTCATATGCCCGGCTTTGATCCATATGTGTGCACATATTTACACACGTGGGATTGTTTGTTTGCTGTTCATTTGCATGCAGATTTTCCCAGCTTTTATTTTAGCTTAACCCCCCTCCTCTCATTTCCCACGCTATCCCTCTCCTTCCTCTGGCTCCACACTTCTTTTCTTAGTTCTCTCTCTCTCTCTATCTCTCTTTTTCCCTCTCTTTCTATTGAGATGACATGGCTCCAGCGCCTCATCTGACGAGATGTTCTTCTGACGCTCAGTGACAGCCTCTCTGTTGCCAATTAGTGCTGGAGTCGCCAGCTCTCAGTTTGCCTTCAGAGATTACATCTCTGTCTGTTTACAACCCACAAATGAGACGATCCACTCAAAGCTGGAAATGTTAGGTGATGCATGTGTGCATGTTATAGAGAGTTACATAAGACTTGAGCATATACATGAGATTATACATCATGCATATGCATGTATATGTATGGATTTATATGCTTAAAATACACTGTAGACACTCCATGCATAATTTCTATATCTAAATGTTAATATGCACCTGAGGACTTCCTGTGTTTTCCTAGTTGTGTAGATTGGTGTGTGGTTGTGTGTGAATATCATTTTCTACATTGATTGTAGAGTTCACATCAAGAGAACAATGGGACAGAAATACCCAGAAACCCAAGTCTTAAAATAACATCTAGCGTTCAAACTCTTGGGGAGAGTTGTGCCACGTCCTAATTGGAGCACACCTTTCTGTTTCTGTGATCACACTTGTTCAAGTAGTCTCGTGCCTAGACTAGGGACACATTGTCCTGTATGTCAGCACATCTGAGGGTAGAGATGGAATAACGCTGCATCTGATAGACTCAGGAAAGTGTTAAAAGTGTGTTACCCCAAGCACCCGTATAGCCAGGTCTTGTCAGGAGTGATCCTACCCTTTTAATGGAATAATATTCCTCTAATGCAGCTTTAAAGTACTTTCTGCACTGCAGAACAAAATGGTACAAATGGCTTCAGACCCATGATGAATTAGAGTTGAATTACCCAAGGCTCACGTGTGCATAAAAGACAGTGAATTGCTCTCAACTTAAAACCAGAGGTTATTACCATTTGTCAGAAACACTATGCATTAGTGACTTGGCTCTAATTGAACAGTCGGGGTGATCTTAATTCAATATAACTCAGCAAAAGTACTTCAGGGTCAGAGATGACCATGATGAAGTGGCGTTCAGAGACAGGAAGACGAGGAGACACTGCTGAATTTACAGCTCCCTGGTGCATTCTGAGGATCAGCACCACGGACAGCGTCATTGACGCAGTCCCGAGGATCAGCACCATGGACAGCGTCAGTGACACGGTCCGAGGATCAGCACCACGGACAGCGTCAGTGACACATACTAATTCATAGGTTAATGACCCGTCTGAGCTTGTTTCTTTTGTGTTGTTCTTTCTCATATCTAAGTACAGAAAAAATAAGTGATGAGGGAATAATTTTTACACTGAAAAATATATTGCAGCTGCAATAGCCAGATTTAAGGCACTTACATCTTATGAATTATTAAATCCTAAAATTAAATAATAAATTGTTTCTTTATAAAAAGGCAAATTGTGATATAATTCTTATTGCTTACTGTGTATAATGTTATCCATAAGCAGTCCTGTTTTACACAGAGTGCAGTATCATTATTCAAGGTGTTAGTCAGACAGTCGTATCCTTTTTTCCTCATGCCCACGACCGTTCTTAGGATATCAGAAGGCCCCAAATTTGCCCGTCACCGCCCGCTCATCAGCCCGTCTGAGTTTGTTTAAAAAACAACAATAAATCTCCTGATATATTTAATTTGTTTGATTTAGGGACGTGTTAAGGCGGCAGCAGCCAGTTAGAGATTTATGAGAGCCCGCTCACGTGCTGGCAAATGGCAATCTGCTCAGCGTGTCCCAGCAGAAATATAACGTCTCTCATTGCAGTGAATCATCACACCTTCTGATTCACTGAAAACAGGCAGTTAATCTGATTCTCTGCTCAAATTTTATACAATTCCATGGTAGCACAGATATTGTGAAGGTGCCAGGTGAACACCAGCAGAATGTTCCCAGGGTAATTTCAGGCTAAAGGAGTATTTACACATGCTAATGCAAATGTCTGAGACATATGTATTATAAAAGAGCTTGAAATGCTGAGATCAAGTTGACGTCGATCAGCCTGTGTTGTGGAATTCCAGCTAATGAGACGAGCAGTGAAACCGCATCACTGTGATATAAGTAACCTTTTTTGATAGTGTAGTGCTGTTACCTCCAGATGAATGTAAGCACTTGACATTTCCCTGCGACGATCTGCAACACTTGTCGTCATCCTGTTATGACGACAAGGAGTCAGTGAGGGATTTATCAGAAGCACCACAACAGCCCAGTTTACAGCATCTGCTCGCTGTGTATCTCTTACAGACAACTCGGCGTACGCGGATACACAGGCTGTCTGTGTTTGCACGCGGGATTGTGTTTGTGTCGATTCACTTCGCGTTAAATTGACCACACACTTCCGCTTTGTTGGAATTGTGAATGATTTATTTTAATGGTGTAAATGTTCTCCAAAGAAAGGAGCTGGCAGGGAGGCTTGTTAAGCCCTTTACCCATCATGGAGAAACAGTGCTGAAGGGCCTGTCTATGATTTTATCATTGTCATGCCTGTCACTCTGGTTTAGGCTTAGGAGCTGTGTACACACACACACGCACAAATGCCCTCATGTACCTGCTTCTACACATGTTCCTACACGCTCTTGCTTCACATTCCCTCTTTTCAGTGCCAATGACACTCCAGTGGTGGAGGATAGAACATCTGTTCTTACACTCTTTTACTTCGTCTTACATTTGTCTTTGTTCCATTTACGTGCTGATGAAAAAAACATTATCTTTAACTATGTTTTTCCATTTCACCTTTCAAATCCATTAAATCGAAAAGTGTCCCCCTGCTGTTGTGTACATGAGAGCGCAGTGAAGAAGTAAGGTCTTAACTGGATGACGTGGTGCTGCACCATTGTCCACGCTGCTGCCGGGGGCGGCTGTGGTTCAGGAGGTGGAGCGGGATTTCTAATAAAGGTTTACGGTTGGGTGCCATGCCTCTCCCGTCTGCAGGTCGAAATGGGCCAGATACTGCGTTTGTGTATTGTTGCAGCAATCCCTGGCGTCTGTGTCTGCACGCGTTATCCTCGCTCTGTGGGTGCATGCAAAGGTTTGTGAGTGCTTGCACTGGCTAATCTATCAAAACAAGTGTTTGTGATTACCGGTGGATGGATGACCTTTGGGGTCTCTGTGGAGTCCCCTGTCGCATTGTGTGGTGGAGATAGAGGACAGGAGGGGAAAGAGCTGACAAAGAAGGTGGAAAAGACACTTCCTTTGCGAATAAGTGTGTGTGTTTTTTCTTCACATTTACTCTTCGTGCGATGGTTTTGCTGACCACGTATATTTGTGTTTCAGCATCCCCCTTGTTTCATATTCATGCACTTGCACTACAGTTTCAACTGGCAGCTGCCCAGTACAGCCACGGTTTACGGCTGTACTTTATATCACTGAGCTGCTCCACTGGAGCCAAGACGGAGAGCGACTGCCCTGCTCAAGGGCAAACTGCCAGCGAATGTTGAGAGAAGGCTCAGCTTTTACACATTCGCTTTACTCGCTCAGTATTTCCCTGGTGGTCTGAAAAAAAGAAATCAGCTTTCAGGTGATTTCGCCAATGTGACTCTGAATGAACTTTATGTTGAATATTTTGTGGAATATATAAACTTTACGCCCTCAATCACTCCTCGCATGTTTGATTCATCTTTAAGATAAATTCCTACTTAGATTGAATTGGGTATTGTTTTCTTATGTTTCACACAGTGTTTGATGTAACTATCATCACATATGCAAACAGGCACTTTAAACATGGACAACACCCTAATTTAAAAAAAAAATGTCTTATGATTTACCTCATTGACACACACACACACACACAAACACACACACAGGCGCACAGAGATGTGATGGCATTTAGGCAGTGACATTTTCCAAGTGACATTTTGTCTATGGCCAAACCCATAGTAGCTGAGTGTGAATCCAATCATGCTGTCTGCCACACTGTCATGGAGCCAACACTTAACGCATGGATGTGACCTGGCATCGAAATGCCTGTACACACGCGCACACACACACACACATTGACTCGCCCTCAAACTTGCATACACACAAACAGGAAATATCCTTTAGAAAGAGATTATGGGTGGATAATTTTAATCATCCAGCCTCTTTTCATATGTGTATACCCTCTATTTATCCAACAACTGAATTAGCAATAGTGATTCTCCTCCCAACAATCTGCAGATATGGAGGTTAACTAATGAAAAAATAAATCTGGCGTCTGTGTTTTCAGTCTATGGTATCAATGGATGTCACAAAAAGAAGAAATCTCAAGTGTAAATCTCATGTTTTGCATTTAAGACCAAATGGTGTTTTCCTCCTTCCTCCATCATTCTGTTGTCTAGCACGTATTTGTGTATGTGCATAGACGGCATCAAGGGACTGCAATATGTTCGTCTGTGGCTGCTCGGCTGTGTGGTTGTTATTTAGAAAGAGATTATGGGTGGATAATTTTAATCATCCAGCCTCTTTTCATATGTGTATACCCTCTATTTATCCAACAACTGAATTAGCAATAGTGATTCTCCTCCCAACAATCTGCAGATATGGAGGTTAACTAATGAAAAAATAAATCTGGCGTCTGTGTTTTCAGTCTATGGTATCAATGGATGTCACAAAAAGAAGAAATCTCAAGTGTAAATCTCATGTTTTGCATTTAAGACCAAATGGTGTTTTCCTCCTTCCTCCATCATTCTGTTGTCTAGCACGTATTTGTGTATGTGCATAGACGGCATC
Source organism: Pseudorhombus dupliciocellatus (assembly GCA_016785235.1). Lineage (NCBI taxonomy): Eukaryota > Metazoa > Chordata > Actinopteri > Pleuronectiformes > Paralichthyidae > Pseudorhombus > Pseudorhombus dupliciocellatus. Next base: position 918,582 of record JAFBJW010000068.1, read on the forward strand.
AAGGGACTGCAATATGTTCGTCTGTGGCTGCTCGGCTGTGTGGTTGTTATTGCATTGGCCAGCGCACAGAGAGTCAGGGAAAAGAGAGAAGAGCGATAATGGTGGTGGATTGCCCTCCTTATGTAATGCCCTCTAATTACACCATTTATCACAAGTTAGATACAGTAGAACTTCCAGCACAGCGTTCACAGAGGGGCAGAGATAGAGATTAGTTTGCGTTACTCACACAAAAACTAAACAGTCTGCTCCATTTGGCAGTCCATCACAAACGCGTAAATCAACGCTGCACTTTGCCAACAGGTTCACACCCGTTCAATCAAACACACGCAGATGGTAAAGAAAAAAAAGCACCAGACATGAACTAAAGGAGCATGTTTGCTCCTGCAGAGCTTGGAAGTGATGTGAGTTTTCATAAAATAATAATATTGCTAAAACAATATGATTATTCTAACTTGTTCATTAAGTGAGCCAAATGTCACTGTATTTAATTCCAACTACGACAGACCAAAGCGACGCACATATGAACCATGATTAGGACAGAGGGAGCTGCGTTGTGTCTTCATGTGTGTGCCTGCATGGACAGTATGTCGAGCCAGGCTGACATCCCGCATTTGCTGGCTGCACGGGTTTTTGGATCAGCAGCTCATGAGGCCCGACTGACAGAGATGCTGGAACAGAGAGAGAGAGAGACGTCGTGAAACAAGGAGCAGAGAAAGTGACAGTGTTACAGAGCGAGCATGGGACTGAGATCGCAGACTTTTTTTCCCACTGAGCTCTTAAATAATTTAATGAGGGAAAGATCTGTATTGCTGTGTTTGTGTGTTGAATATTTATAATGCATATAAAACTGGTAAAGACCAGCTGTCGGCAGCACTGGGGCTCAGGCTTCTGCTGTTATTTTTAAGGGAACCAAATATCAAACACAAATGGTTTCTGATGCATGACCAGTGGCTACACCAGTTTATTAGTCAGACCAGGGTTTGGGATTTCACATTCAGAAGTGACTGTGTGATTTTTCTGTCTTGATAAAAAAACCATTAGCCTGGACGCAGCCTCATCGTCGTCTCCGTCTGTAATGATGTGGCTCTTTGAAGCTGTTTTCCTGAATTCTTCTGCGATGAATTACACCGAATCTCTCCTCAGCCTCAAAGTGAGAGTTTGAGTCTAACAAAAAATAGCTCAAATCCAGAGCAGAGCATATGTAGAGGCAAAACATCCCCAGAATGGGTTTGTCCTGGAACCCCTTGTTTTCCCAGATGCCCTGTTGTTTCGCCAGTTTGTTGGACTCAGACGTGAAGAGATGAATCCAGTGAGTGTTCGGGCTCGTACAGCAGCTTTGAGAGCAAGGCTCTTCACCATTCATCTACTTTTGACATTGAAGCTGAGGACAATGACAGCGTCTTCTCTCACACGCCACGAGGTTACTAGCCTCTCATGCTTTGGATGATTTTGAAATGAAAATATTGCTTGTTGAATCATTAGGATCATGATAATAATTATTTATGAATTTGCAGGGTGAATTTCTGTTTTTTATTTCCCTTCCCTTTGTCTACACACGCGCAGGAGGCCTCACTGGAAATATCACAGCGTCATATCCGAGAGCAGCGTCCTCGTGATTGCCTGTGTTCGCTGATTGATCGAGTAATCAATGAGATCAAGGACACCTTTTTCCCATCAGACTATTTGTTGTTTTCCCCTATTCATTATTATTACTGTTATTGGCAGTATAATTGTAATTTACTGTGTGCATTTTATGGGCTATAAATCCCTCAAGGCAAGTTCCCTCTGCTATAATCAGTACCAATGTGCTGTCCATAGCATTCCTGTTTTACCCGTGATTATCAGGTTGAGAACTCCCCTCAGGTACTGCTGCTAATGTAAATTATAATTTGTGAGACACAGGCTGGTGCAGTAAGTGCCAGTCATCCCCTTAATGGGGAAAACAAGCATCCCTAGTATACAACAATATCAAAACATGTCTAAAAATGTGTTATTAAACAAATAGAATTTAGAGCCTGAGTGACCTGAGAGATATTTCTTGTGCTACTCATGTTTGCCAAATGGCAGAAGCATTGATTCCCAACTCTCACCGGACCTTCATCCAGCCATTATCTCTACCGCCTGAGTCGAGGCTGACATTGGGCCAGAGTGTTACCAGCAGATCACAGGGGCAACTTTTAGAAACAAACAGTCACTCGCTGAGTTTCAAATTAATTGTAGCCAGAGAAAACCCACGCAGTCACATCAAAACAAGAAATGCCCCCGGGTTTTAGTTTTTACTTGGGAGGTTTGAACAGCTTCTCGCTTGAGGTGACAACGCCCACCACTGCACGCAGCTGGTCATTATTGTCACAATAATAACAATGAATCTTAGAGTTTAGTTTATGACTGACAAATATTTCCGAATGGTGTTACGCTTAGAGAAACAGCTGGTGAACAGCCAGGTCCATTGCTCCCTGGTGGTTGCAGTGAGGGTCCGGAATCCCCCTCCTCCATGTTAGTGAGTGGGTTATGGGACGATATAAAACATTGAAACCCATTTTTAGATTCATTATCTTTCTTCTTCTCTCATTCTTGCAATCACAGAGGCAGCAGATTGGGTCCCCATGTGACTTTCATCAACGGAGTCATCAAAGTCTCATCTGTCTTTTCTGTCCTCCAGTCTTTTTTCCCCCTTCTCCTCCTCCCTTATAGCACTCGCCCCCTGACTCATGGCTGACTTTTCACACTTGTTAAAGTGACAGACAAGTTGCAGGGGGAGAAATGAATCTGGGCTAAAGTTGAACCGTACGGAGACTTGCCCACAGATGCGCAGCAATGATTTTAAAACAGAGGAACAGTTGCTTTTGGGGGGTTTAATATGCAGAGGAGTGACACAGGAGACTGACCTTTTTACCAGCGACCATTTGCACGTCCCACTCCTTCATCGTAGTCATCTCATCCAGGTTTCATCTTTCTTTTGTGCCGAGAGATGAAGGGGAGAGAATGAAAGACACAAAGAGGGAGAGGGAGAGAGACATTTACCTCCACACTAGAAGGCCGTAGCTCTTTTTGATAGCCTTTTGTTTCTCTTCCAAAACTAGCAGTGTTAATAGCCACCCATAGGCCACTTTATAATGATGGCTTTATCTCTAGAAACACGCAGACAGCAGACGCTCGCTTTATGGTAATAATATATATAACATAACTTAGCTTAAATAGAAAATGAACTATACTGGTGTTGGCTGAAACGATACGAGGCCATGGCAGCTATTTAACCCATAAGAGCTCTGACACACGGACCACTGCTTCATTATCCTGCATACTGTCCCAATGCGTCCCATTTTTATTGCTTTAAAATGCACTCTCTGTTTTTCTCCTCTTGTCTTCGGGCAAACCCCCCAAACACTTTATAATGAGAATAAACTCTTTGTCAAGCTGTGAGCTTCATACTGTACATTATGAAGAAACACACACACACACACCCGCAGACAGACTCAAATACAAATATAAAGCCCTAGGAGCACTGCACAAGGCTGGATCCTGGAAAACCACCTGGTTTACAATAGGTCTATTATTTTCTGTCTTGCAGGAGCCATTGTTTTTGTTGCGGAGTCACATTATGAAAAGCTGCAAATGGCAATTTCAGCACAAGGTTGTAAAAGAATTCCCTTTTTATTTTATGGTGTTTTTATTAACCCGGTCATGTTTCTGTTCTAAAGAGAGCTGTCTCAGTGGGTTGTTCCATCGTATAATGTAATGCTGTCTGAATCCCTGTAGCACTGTCTCCTTTCCCCCGCCCTCAGGGAGGTCAGACATCATCCTCGTATTGGGCCTCCTGCTTCCCTGTAGGCCCAAAATGGAGGGTTTTATTTGGTCATACGGCCGTGTATCCACAGATCCAACCTCACATCTGTTTGAGTTTGAATTCACATATGACATTTGCCACTGGGATTGACTCAGCAAGCCGCTGTATGTATATATTGTATCGTAGCCGCATGACTGAAAATGAGCTGGTCTGGTCTGTGGAGGATTTCTGTGCGTCACCAGCTTGTCCCGCCCTGCTGCGCTGAAGCCTGATACTGACATTTCAGAGTATCGGTCGTCTTAATTCTCGCCTGCGCCGCTATCTCTTTGAAAAATGGTTTGTTCCCCAAGCACAATGAATCCTGGGATGGGTTGGCATGAGGACGATCCACCTTTCGGAGCCTCAGTGTCTCTGGGATGAAAGGTCGCGCTCGTCGTAAATGGGACAGCCCTGTCGCGATGCTGCGAAAGAATTGGCATCAGATGTCTGTAGCCATTTAATTGGGCTCATAGCTCGTAGATGTGAAGACCAGAGACTAGGTAAAATATAATTTGTAAACCTTTATGGAGAGCTGGAGGAGATAGCGGGCCTCCTCTGCTGGCCTTGTTTGATCGGCAGTGTGCAGTGGGAATGATAGAGGCACAGACAGGAGCAGTAAAAATCTTTTTTAGGGTCCCAACCTGTAAAAAAAGACTCAGAGTGAACACTGCACACAGTGGGACACCAGATGTCAGTTTATCACTTGTTTTTTTTTTTACATGCTCTTTCACAAAAGCTCATGAGTGAAGGGAAACTCCCTCTGGCAGATCCAAACAACAAACCAGAGCCCCGGAGCAGCCCACCACTTCCGTCACGAGTCCCTTGGCTCAACCAACCAGCAGCGTGCATACTGACTGCCTCACATTCGCCCTCCTGATTGGCTGAGAGCAAGAGAGGCTGCCAGGCTGACTGCACAGCATCACGACTGTATCCACCACACAGCTCATCCTTCGGGAAAGGGATTGAATAAAGAAATGATGTGACAAAGGTTTATGCATAATTTAACACATTTCACCCCCAACACAGACACAGTGAAGTAACAGATCACGCATTTACTGTGGTACCGTGGAAGGTTTTTATACTATAATGTTTTGGGTATTATGTATGCCTGTAATTAGCATAATGCTACTTAAGGTGCAGGGATTTACATTTTTACACCTTAAGGTTTTAATATAGTTGCAGCAGTGGCAGGCTGCAGTGGGGGAGCGGAGCAGGGCTTCGAGAGGAGCCAACTCACTGTAAAACAAAGCGCTAATTTAAAATGATGGGTCCACAGAGTTTAATAGACCCAGCTCACGTCCCCAGCGTCACCTCGCTTTGTTAATCAAAGGGTGGCTTAACCGGCCAGTTTGTTATTTACATATATGAGTCACTGACAGGAGGTTTCCAACAATGGTTCAGTGGCATTGTCCGCAGCGTCGGTGTTTCTCTTTATCTCACACTCTCATGCGTGCCTGTCTCCTTCACTCCCTGGTCTGGAGCCTCATGGTGGCACCTCGTCTCAAATTAAATTATTAGAACCAGAAATAAGAATGCCATTGTCTGCAGCAGTTTCTATTCAGAACTGCTCGGCCGTGAAAGAGCGACTATTTTGAAATAGAAAGTACATCATACACACTTTACCAGTTCAACAATTCCAATAATTTCAACTGTGAATGTCTGACTGAATCATCGTCTTTCATTTTTATTTTCACAAATATGCACAAATGAACATTGTTGTGTAGTCAGCGGAATTCTCAGGGATGTGATTCCGACAGCGGCTCAAATTTGAAGTGTATATCTAAAGATACAAGAATTAATCATAACTTAAATATATAAATAAAACATAATCAATGTAATAATCTTGTGTTTTAACACTGTCAAAAAAGCAGTATTTTATATAACATCAAATTACATATATGTATTTTTAATATTATGAAGAAGATGAAACTCAGTCACTACACTTTTCACTGATTGTAATTCCTACTTCCACTTGTACTACATAGATGCTGTATATGTCAGGGGGTTTACTTTTGTACTATGCACATTGTGTGGGTGCGTGTATGTGAGCGGGAGACAGGAAGAGAGAGAGTGTAAAGTTATGGGTGAACTGCTGTAAGCATGTGTGAAAAGGGGGGAGATGAATTGCATTGTGCTCTGCAGTGTTTGGGGAGGAGAGAGGATTGAAGTGGGAGACTTGAGATAGACTGGGGATCAACTCATTCAGAGCTTCAAATGGCTTTGAGAAAACCAATCAAACCAGCACACCCTCTCCCTACTTATTCACTCTCACACACACACACACTCTTGGTCCCCCACACACGTCCTCAGTGGGCTTGAATTCGCTGCGCTATTGATATGCCTCCATGCGGTAACATGCAAAAGCGCAGTTCTGCTCTCCCACAAGAATCCCGGCGTTGTCGCTCGCTCTGTCTCACGCGCGCTTTGTTCCACTTTATCTCCTCAGGAGCTTCAGTTTGAACGTCTGACCAGAGAACTGGAGGCTGAGCGTCAGATCGTCGCGACCCAGCTGGAGCGATGCAAACTTGGATCAGAGGCAGGCAGCATGAGCAGCATCAGGTAACATGCAGCCGCTGTTTTATTCATCGTGTGTGTGTGTGTGTGTGTGTGTGTGTGTGTGTGTGTGTGTGTAAAATAGAGGACTTAATATTGTGAGTATGACCCAAACATAGATTGATCCATGTCTGAGGACCAGACATCACAAACGCATCACAAGCATTGGCAGTCTTGAAGGGGTGTGCCAACAAAAACACAAACGACTTTGCTGTACGGCTCAAGCCTTAGTGCCGCTCTTCCTGGAACCCCTCTCCTCTTATTCCAGCAATAATTAGCATATCAGCCACAGCCCCAGGACCCTTGAAAATATTTCATTATGTTTCCCAATTAAGTCTGACCTTTCTGCTGCTAAAAGTGTTTTCAGATGAGAGAGGGAGGGCTCTTCTCGGAGAGACAGTCGGGATGGAGGAGTGAGGGGAGAGATATGTGAGCATGCAAATTCCGAATTTTCTGCTCAAACAGCTCAAACCTTTAGCTTATTATCCTCCCCTTTCTTACTAAATGACTCTTCTCTCATATTGTATTTCATAGAGGCTTTTCCTTCCTTCAGTAAAAAGAACTGTCCAAATAAATTTAAATATTGTGGTTAAATTATTTCCTTTGTGACATTTTGTTTTGAGTGTTTGTGTTCGTGTGATTTTTTTATTTTTTTTTCTGTCATGTCAAGGAGTGAAGTTCATATAAATTCAGAATGCCTCTGGCTCCCCGAGGCAGCTTATTGCATAAGTACACAACCCTGGGGCAACAAACAGCACGCTGAGGAAAAAAAGACACTTTTTGAACTGTCTTAGAAGAGAAGTTTTTGGAAAAGTTTGGAGGCTTCCTTCCATGGTTCCTGCCAGTTCTGTAATGTGTTCACAAACCAGGGTCACAGTACCACAGTACCACTGTCAACAACAAAGAAATTGTGTTTTCAATCCAGACCCCTGAGTTGTTTTAATCAGAGCCTTTGGAAATTTATTACAAAGATCTGAAACATCACCGTGATAAATCCCCAGATGGACACCTCCTCAGGACACTGAAGGACATTTACAAAGCTGTCCCCAAGTCACGGTGTGGTCTGGGTCATTGTCCCGTTGGAAGGTCAGCTTGGTAGGCCCGTTTTGAGCTCCCTGGTTTCCATGAAGTGTGTCCTCCGACCAGTCTCTGTGTCCCTGATGCTGAAAAAGACCCCCACAGCATGAAGCTGGATGCCATCAGCACCATGCTGTGGGGCTGGAATTGTATTTGGCCGGTGATGAGGGGTGCCTGGTTTTCATCCAGACATGACGTGTAGAATTGAGGCCAAACAGTTCAATGTCTGTTTCTCCAGAACAGACACAGACTCTCAGCAACCTTTAGTTCAGCAGAATATTTTTAGTTCTACCTTTTACCCCAAACTATCCCAGAGCAGTTCCCTGAGGACCTTTGGATCTCATCTGTCTGATATCTTGATAAGAGGAAGGATGGGAGGATGTAATATGTAAAGCATACTGAAAATGGACATTCTTGTGAGAAGCGCTCTGAGAATCAGGTCTTTATTTTCCCTGTGCCAACCGTTGTGTGTCTGCCGTCTTACAGTTGCATCATTTCATGATTATCACATCGGCTATGGAGGAGTGACTTAGCTCATCGTTTGTCTGCTCACAGAGTCCACGTCCATCTGTGTGTGTGCTCAAATTTGTGCTGCATTCGAACTAAATGTGTCTTTAATTTCGGTTTATGACACATGCGACAGCTCTATTCTCTCCAGTCTGGTGATGCAATCTGTGATGCAAATTGTTACCGTGTTATTTCTTTCAATCCACAGACCTAAGCACAGATATTAGAGTGCTGCAGTATAACTGTGAATGATCAGAGAGTGTCTGATTCTATTCAAAGAGACAGCGCTAACCTTTCCCATGGTCTCCTACATCACCACTCATTTTCTTCTCCTTCATCAGGGCTTCAGTGACAGGCAGCGGCTAAATATAGAGAGCAGTGGCTGGATCTGAGTGAAAAGGTGTTATAATAGAGCAAAGGGTAAAAATGAAGGGAAGCAGATGAGAGACTTTGCCCGGGAAGTCTGACGCAACAATGCAGCCTGGAAATTTGACTCCTTTAAAGGCCACGCTCTTCACTGGAGGGCTTAAGGTGTAGGGCAACTATTTAGGTAAGAGGTTATATATTAAGGTGGCCACAAACATGGATGCAGGTGGTATTTCTCCTGGCGCAACCTTACGATGACAGGGATGGATAATGGGACCGTTTTCTAAGCCATTTGGCTTTAACTCTTAAAAATAAACTGCACATCCTGCAGTTTAATTTGCAGATTTAACCGTGGGATGCTCACCTGCACACACAATGTCCCTGTCTGCACGCAGAGCACTTTCCCTGGGAGGGGATGGGGCGATGACACAGAGGAGATGGATCATTCTGGTTTAAAGTGGATGGCACCACCCCTCTTCACCCTACAGGTTGCTGACTGATTCTCTCAGATTAGGTTGTTGTGACCCTAAATCTGCAGCTTCCATGTTCACTCAGCAGTGCCCCCATTACTCTGTTAGAGGCCTGTCACACTAATTGTGCCTCCTGTTAACCTGTAGCCTGTGTGTTATCATTCCAAATGGGGCTTTGGATTGCATTGTCATGGGTTTGTATTCGCGTTTGCGGGGCCGCGTGTGCTCTTCGGCAGCCGCTGCACGCCTGCTTGTCCTTAGTCGAGTTCCGGACAAAAAGGCAATTCAGGCATCTCCACTGACTCCATCTCAGAGCCGAGGACCCTGGGAAAAAATAAATAAAAAATGTCCGACCGTGGCGCAGAAACCCAGGGCAATACTGACTAACATCTGTTCACACTGTGAGCTGTTGGCATGCGACACAACACTTTGCAAGATGAACACACACACACACACACACACTGGCTCTCATACACGCACATGCATACACGTCGGCTCCAAACACCGTGCTGAGGCTAATTCATCATTTCTCTAACATTAGTGGTAAGTGGCAGCCAGTGGGAAACGCTGGCTCCCGCTGGCTCCTCTGCCCGCCTGGCTGTGCAGCGCAAGCGCTCAGTGCTCTGCTGAAGGGGACGTTAAGGTTGATGTGGTTCAATTTGATTTATCATTTTGCACCATCACAAGGAAGGTACAATGTGATAATTTACTAATTTTTCCACCTCGCAGAATGTGTGCAGAATAAAGCAATTTCAAGATACATGAAAAGTTTAAAACTGGGAGAATGCAACATGTGGCGATGCCCAATATGTAGAAGAGCAGATTTAAAATATAGTATATATATAGTATATTGATGCATTGTGGGTAGTTTTCGAGGCATTTATATGTCATATGATAGATGATGGAATCTGGATATTCAGCAATCAATTATGCTTCAGAACAAATAATCCACCGTGAGAACGAGACAGAATAATGGTGTTGTAAAGTCATGCCATTAATTAAAAAGGACATAGCACATGAAAGTCTATTATAATTTGCCAATTACTTTAAGGCAGAAAGGTCACATCAGATAACAGGAAGCCAAGCCCGAGGAAGGCAGCCCCTCAGCTGGTGTGGAACCGACACTGGGAGCTGAGCGAAACAAATGTGGCCTCTAAGTGACTGTTTTGTTGTGCTTCATGGAATTATTAGCGTTTCGTGGAGAGAGATGAGACTATCAATGCTGGGGGTGCAGGGGGAAAAGTAATGCAGAGAGAGAGAGGGAAAGAGAGAGGAAGAAAGAGACGGAGAAAGAGAGAGATGGCAAATAAATAGCTTTCATTACCCCGTGGCAGCCACAGAATAGGTTCATTGATTTATTATCTTCCAATTTTTTCCGTTCTCTTGCTCTCCGTGTTTTGCTCGTTCTCATTGTCTTATTGTCTCTCATATTTGTCATTGTCTTGCTGTACACATCCATCCCTCTATCATCCCCCATTTTCATCTGCATGTTCTACAGATGTTATTTTTGCTTCACTGTATTATCACTGTATTAGCTGAATCAGTTTGCTGCTAAAAGCAACAAGCCCTTGCATGGGTGGATGTATATTTTGAGACAGAGACAAGGATGCTTGAAACTGTAATACTTGATATGTTAAACTTGGGAGCACATGCATGAATTCCTAAGTGTGCATCAATATGTGTGTGAAGGAGGGTGTAAGAGAGAGGAAGTGTGAGGTGTAAAGTTCATGTCCTGAGGCAGGAACAGCTTTCTGATTGTGTTCAAGCTCACACATCTGCCCAAAGACCCCTGGGGGAGGTCGGAGAAAGGTAAAGCCCAGGTAGAAAGGTGTGTGTGTGTGTGTGTGAGTGTGTTTGGGGGATGCGGCTGCAGACAGTCCTGTCACCGCACACAAACACATCCCCAGCTGTTGGTGAGTGTCCAGTCTTCAGCCTTCATCCAACTATTTATTCTAATCAATCTGTGACATTTACTTCCCCTCCGACAGCCGCCAGCTCCACTCTCTGTGCCCCTGGCACGCACGCGCACACATGTCCTCGCCATGTGCCCGAGACTTTCCTCAGGGGCAAACAGACTTACTGGGCTATAAAGTTGGCCCACCCCGAAGAGCAGACATTCACACCACTGGTATGGGCTTCACACTCTTGATCACAACAACTAATAGACCCCAGGCGCACAGAGAGTGCCAGAAACATTCAGAGAGCCCCCCCCCCCCCCCCCCCCCC